>CM076086.1:980362-1030362 GCA_038088235.1 Zacco platypus | reverse complement strand
CTCTCGGAATTAATTTGAAGAAGCTGTCCAATGAATCACATTCAAATACTAGGGACATGTTTTCACGTGCCTCATTGTACAATGTCTCTGGCTTGTCAAGGGAAAAAAGACCCCCCCCAACCCTCTTTTAGGGGATTGAATACATGCAACTTTACATATGCAAAAACAGTAAGCGCATATTCATTGATGTCGCCAGACACAAAGCAGATGGCACAATCAAAAATGCCATTTGCCTTGTAAGCCATGCACCTTTCACAAGCAACTTTCATTTTCACGTCATCACAACTTGAATATGAAAGTACCCGAAACAGATGTGGTCATGACCATTTACTAAATGTATTGCATTTGAATATTTTACATATTTTTTGAACAGCCTTACTTTAGTGCAGTTCTTTAGTGTATATTCAAAAAACAATGAAAATTGTCATCTTGTAGAAATTTTAACTCAAATACTTTTACCCTTTTTTTTTCAAACGCTAGCTATTGATATTATTATATATTTTTTTAGACAATATTCAAAATGAATTTCTGTGCTCCGAAATGTTTTATTTGTTTGCAGAGGAAGATTTTAACAAAACAGCCTTTGTTGCCAAATAAATTCAAAACATTTGATATATTTAAATAACTAAAATGTAAGTAAAATAAATAACAGTAAAAAAAAACAGCAATCTCTGCAACATTTTAATATTTGAAAATCTCAAAGACTTCAGCGAACATCTTTAAGTGATGACACACAAATCAGAATCCATTTTGAAATGAACAGTTTGAGCGAATAAATGGAAATGAAATGAACTCAAAATCAGTTTTTGCTGCTGCAGTTTAAATAAGAGTCACTTTCACAGTCTTTACACTCTCATACATGCAAATCAAAAGGATAAAAAAAAGGATTTTGAATTTAATCTTTAGCCAAACAAAAAGTGCTTTAAACTCAATGTTAAATATGCTTTTCATATAATTTTTAATATAAATTTTTAAAAAATAAAATAAAGTTGCATTGTAAATATTCCATATTGCCGGTCTTAATTAAATGAGATAATCAAAGAACCATTTTACAAACTTAAATCGAAACGTAATTGACAAAAAATGTTCAAGAATTAAGTTGCATAAGCTCATTTAATTAAGTAAAATGAAAAAGCAGCAAAAATCTATTTTATTTTTTTTTGAGTGCGAGCAAATAAAAATGTTGGCTGATCCACTCGGATGAGCATTAATAAACTTGATTATGAAGCTTTTTCTATGTTAGATGCTGTTTGATAATCACGATGCTGATGTATTTTTATTTGATCTTCATATGCAGATACAGGCAGAGGGTACCTTTATGCATGTCGTGGTCAGAGGTAAACACCCTACAGCAGGGTTTCTGGCTTTGTGTGTGTGTGCATCCAAAAGTCTCTTGCGAGATGAAAGCCATTGTCATGTTAATGCACTTCATAGCAGAGCGCCCACACTCCTATTTCAGACGCCCTCTCACTCGACGTCCATCGCCACGCTGGCCCCGTGCTCTCCACCCTTCTAGATTTAGCCCCTCTCTCCAGCCTGGAGTCTGTCAAACACTCCCTCTGAAATCAAAGAGCTATAGTAGTACTCCAGGTCTCTGAGAGTCGCGCCTGACCACCACCAAAAGACCGCCACACACGCATGAATGCACGCCACCTCCCCTCTATATTCAAAGAATGCCGAGATACAGCGGCAGACAGCAGTAGAAACACTTAGAGATAAAAAGGCACAATGGAGAGTGAGCTACAATCAAATTGAGACGCAGGTTGGGACAGATGGGACCCTGGCATTAATTGTACGGTGGTCTATTCACAGAGCCGCTGCTTTCCTGCATCACACGCAGCAGTGAAGGAGCTCCAGCACTCTGAATACATGCACAGGCCTACCGTTCAGATGGCTTTCAATATTCATAACCAAATCATCTTCTGGGCACTTCTGGGTTGTTTTTTTTTTTTTTACCTAGTCGAGATGGATTTATATTTTATTACTTATTTTGCTTGTTGAGATTGAAAGCTGATCAAATAAGCTTTTAATCTAATTTTAAACTTTTAAATTTTCTGTTATCCACAATGGTCATGAGAAAAAAAGAAAAAAATGGGGATTCTAGCATGTCTAGATTTGAAAAACAACAACAACAACAACAACAAAAAAAACATTCTTTTCATTGAAATAAATAATAAAAAAATTCTGTCATTTACAATGCAATCAATTAATATTATATAAAGCTCTTATAATATGACTTGTGCCTTTCTAACGTTGTACATCAGTAAAAGAGAAGCTGAACTGAAGCAGATGCAGTACATCAGTGTCTATCCAAATATAACTAATATTATATATTAGTTTGAAAATGTTTTTTTTATTTCATATTTTGTACTTTTAGGGAATTTTATGGTACTAAATTGTATTTATGGTTATAATATAGTATATATAACATATAATATATAGTTATAATCCATTTATTACCTGTTAAGCACATATTGAGTATAGATCTGAAAATGAAATTTCCTGTCAGGATTTCCTGTTACCGTCTCTCTCTCTTTTTTGTTGTTGTTGAGTTTTTGTCTCTATTATGATAGGACAGTAATTAGACATGAAGAGAAGTGGGAGAGAGAGTTTGGGACGGGATTGCAAAAGGTCCACGAGCTGGGACTCAAATTCGCCTTGACCGAAATGAAATGGTGCTATATGTCGGCGCACTGCCCACGAGGCTATCGGCACCAACTTTGATTTATTTTTAAAGAAGATACTTGATAGATTATTGCTGAAATGGAAAAATTGTGCTCCAAATTTGGGTTTAAAAAAAGAGCTTTCAGTAAGTGTGTGTGTGTGTGTGTGTGTGTCTGAGTGTGTGTGTGTGTGTGTCAAAACCTTTACCAAGTTTCATACCATTCCAATGAAGTAAAAAATTCTAAGAAAAAAAAAAAACTAAAATCTTTTGGTTGTGTACCATAAAGTATTTAATGTCATCAAATGCATTTAAAAATATGTGCCTAATAATATCTGAACAGTTTCATTCTCTCCTGTGTTAAAATTGTCATTAAAAAAAATCTCAGATAAAATATTTGGTAAATATTTGAACAAGCAACAAATTACTTTACGTTTTAGGTACTGTTCGCTCATTGATATTGTTCATTCAAACATATGAGTTCATATACTTACAAATATGAATGCAATCAAGTTCAATTTAACATTGACATGATAGTATAAAATATTACAGGCAAACCAAAATAATTAGTTATTTAAAAATAAAGAGGTGTGAAAATGCATAAATGACAATATTTACAATGAAAATTGAATTAAATTTCCTCAATAAATGATTAATTTACTAGCTGATTATAAGTGCTAGAATAACAACACATTGCATGTTTTTTTTTATTCAAAATGCAATTTTTGACTGTAACACTTACTGTATTGATCAATATTCTACTACACTAAAAAATTACAATTAATCACAAAGAAATGGCAAGTAACACAATGAATTAAACATGAAATTTTGAAGTACAAACTCATTTATTGTAAAATGTACTCCAATAATCTTTGTTTTAACAGTTTATGGTGTAAAATTACATTTGATTCTTCAGCATATGTATTATAGCAAAATGATTTCTTTGAACGAAACCGAATAATCAATTTAAAATCGTATGATGCATTGCATCATTTACTAAAAAACGTAATTTAATTACACTTATTTCAGAGCAAATATGCCCTTACCAACATTACAATCAGGTTGTGATTCTTTTTTCTGCCAGGAAGTTTTTTATTCTGGTCGTTATAACTTGAAAGCGAGAGTTACATTCACAAAGGATGCCATGTTTTGAACTTAACCCTCAATTAGAGAAGTGCTCCAACTTACCTAATGAGCCACGCAGTTCGGCAGATGCCTACCACTTTATTCCCAGTGGGTAATCGTCTTACCGAAATATATATCAAATTAATTTTTTGATCTGTGTCGGCGTCATGACAGAACATCCCCTCTTAAACTTTTAAACCAAAGCAAGCATACATATCAAACACCCCCTGCTTACTTCTCATTACTCTACCGGAATTTCAGTTGAGCAAAAACAAATAAACAAGTTATTTGCATGAGAAATATTACCGCATTATAACTATCATTAGTGAATTTTATATAATAACACAATATTCCCTCATAAAGACGTGAGGCCGGGGTTCTATTTCAAGCGTGGAGTAAGAAGATTAAAGTTTTATTTGATTCACTCTCCTTTTTAAACATGCTGTTGTAGGGAAGAAAAGGCTGATTTTTTCTTTAAAGGTTGCTTTTATTTTACTTTTATCCTGTTTTTTTTTTTTTTTGTCCAATTCACTTTTCATAAACTGTCCATTCATTTATTATAGATGGAAAGCTTTAATACTTAGATTTTCTTTTCCCTCAGATCCGACCTTGAGCACTTCTCATGCTGGATTTGAAGTTTTAGCTAAATGGATGCTTGATGTTTGCGTGTTAAGGGATTGAACGCGATACAAAGCAAAAATTGAAAAGTTTAAGAAGATATTAGGTCTTGTTGTGCCTTCTGTCCGCTCATAAAGAAAGTGATTTTTAGCCGAACGGCACTTTATCACACTGTGGCCTCTTGAAAAGCGGCTCTCGATCCAGACCCCCCAATCATGAAATTACACAGAGCGTCTTAAAGAGCGAGGTTAAAGATTATCTGATGATCGTGGAATGCATTAGCCACTCCACAAAGATGCTGTGCTTTTCACTTTTCATAATTAAAAGAGTGTTTTTATTCTTTCGTTGATAAGTACTTTGAGAAGCTTTCCCTGTCCGGGCCTAAGAGCCTTATGATTAGTTTGTATATTGAAACTGGACAAAAAGGCCATCCGAGAATAGATCTTTGAAAAGTAATCCACTGGCTTTAACTCATGCAGTAGTCGCACACGCAGTTTAAATTTCTGGGAAATGCTTTACTAGGTATAGCGTATCACTTCAATCCTGATTTTAACTAATCTTTCATCTATTTACACATTCATTTTTGCAAACATTGACATATTTTTTCCCTATAGGTTGATACATTTCAGTGTCTATTGAAACATACAAACACTAACGAGGCGATGTTGATCTTAAACAGACCAAAACGGTGTTAAAACAAAAGGTTTCTTACAGGATTTTAGCTATTGTAGTTAAATCACTTGCACATTTCCCCACAGCTGTGTGAGGTTATGGAGAAAGACACACAGTGTATTAGAATGCAGATGGCGGCAGCTGCACAGGATGCTGTGTATGGATTTGTCTTCCTCTATAAGTTCAGTGATCTGTCTATTTCGCCTGTGTTGATAGGGAGCATACGTTATTCTGCCCAAACATATGTCTGTAAGCAAAGTCTTATTTCCTCCTCTTATGGTTTAGAGGTTTGTGTCACAGTTATACCAGTCCTGTCTTTAGTCTCATGTTCCTTGTTTTGAGTTCTAGTCCTGTCATCTGTCACGTGTTCTCTGGTCTGTCATTAGTTCATTTTAGTCAGCTGTGTCTTGTTTAGTCATGATGTCTTTCACCTGTGCCCCGCTCGTTATCCTCCTGTGTTTCTGTGTATATATTCCCTCTGTGTCAGTTCCGTCCTGGTCCGGTGTTAATCGTATCGTGTGTTGAATTATCCTGTTTCCTATCTGATTATTAAATTGGCTTGAAAAAGCCAACTTACTGAAATGCTATTTAAACTTATTATTATTATTATTATAAACTCGGAAAAATCCCATTGTCTTTCATTGAAGGACTGAATGAGCCAAGACTACTGAAGCCCATTAAACTCAATTAAACTGCCATTGTATGTACTTTTCTAAGTCAT
This sequence comes from Zacco platypus, assembly GCA_038088235.1. NCBI lineage: Eukaryota > Metazoa > Chordata > Actinopteri > Cypriniformes > Xenocyprididae > Zacco > Zacco platypus. The sequence goes on along the minus strand of CM076086.1, from coordinate 1,024,564 downwards.
TTAAACTCATTGAAACTCATGAACTCATTTAATCTATCTATCTATCTATCTATCTATCTATCTATCTATCTATCTATCTATCTATCTATCTATCTATCTATCTATCTATCTATCTATCTATCTATCTATCTATCTATCTATCTATCTATCTATCTATCTATCTATCTATCTATCTATCTATCTATCTATCTATCAAAACTTCTAAAGTAAAACTTAAACTATTTCAAACTTTAAGCTTTTAAAACTACTTCAAACTTTCTGACTGGGCTTTTTCAAGCCAACTTAAAGTTTGTTTCAGCGAACTTTTCTATCTAGTTATTATTAAACTGTTTTACGTTGGTGCCTTCATCCTAGACCAGCACGTTACAGTTTGAAGGCAATAAGGTGAATTGTTATTAGATACAGACACGATTACTCAAAATTTTGATTCCCTTTTTTATGTAATGCAATAGATGCCTGTATGTTTCTCGCACTCTAAAAAACAAAGGTTCTTCATTGGAATCTTTAACATTCAGAACCTTTATCATCCATGGGACATTTCCACACTCTTAAAAAAAAATAAATGATCCAAAAGGGTGTTTTCACAGCTATTAGGGACTTTCACACCGGAAGAACTATTGGGAGAAGTATACCACTTTTTGGAGTGTTCGCACCGCAGGAACTGGGATCAATTTTAGTTCTAGGAACGCCTAAATTAGCTCCTCGTTCAGAGTACGGTCTAACGAAGCACCGTCTGAACTACCAGTGATGTAAGTGAATGTTGATTGGCTGAAAGCATTACATACGAAACAGCGGCATTATTAAAAAGCCACGTAGATTCACAGTTTATATATACTTACTTCACAAACATGTAAAACAGTGATAGATGGACCAACGTCGAATGTTGATGTTGATGAATGTTCATTGACTCTGCTCTCGGCTGGTTTTACATCAATTTAGAGTTCTGGCTGTCCCAAAGCACCAACGGCCCTAGAGGAACATGTAGGAGGACCATCATGGTGGCTAGTTTCTATAACTGAGTTCTTATGACTACCTGGTGCAAAAGAAGCCCCTTATGCCACAGAAGAACCAATTTTGGCTCCCCGGGGAAACTTTCAGTGTGACGAACATTTTAAACTCTAGAAACGTCTTCCACTGTTAAGAAGTTTTTGTGGATGGATGTTAATGTCATGGAATCATAAATACCAATAAAGAACTTATATTTTTTAGTGTGCAATCCACAAAAGGCTCTCTTTAGATGACTAAAACATTAAAACATGGTGATTTTAAGAACAGTAAAAGGTTCTTTGTGTCACTGCAAATAAAAACCCTTCGGGAAGCTTTATTTTTAAGGCCGCCTGGCTAAGGTCTGTAAAGATGGACACCACAGACAGGCTTTTAGTGACCGTGAAACAGGAAGTTAGCAGCACCGCCGCTGTTAACATGGAGGAAGCGTTCAGAGTCTCAGTGCAAGTGCAGGAGTCCAAGCGGATGTCCTGCTCCTGGGCATCCCGGCAAGCATGACTTCCCTCTCCCCGCCTCTCTCTTGAATGCTGCCTCTGCGAGAGCTTTATTAAGGCAAGCGAGTGGTGTTATGCATCTCTGTTTGACACTTTAGAATTACAGCACAGGTGTTTCAACTTAAAAGGGTCTATTCATTCACGCCAAGCCGAGTGACAAGGAGGACCACGGGGGCCGAGCGAGGATAGACGCGACAGAGGTGCGCTCGTAGGGTGTTTGAATGGATGATCGGTGAAAACAGTCGCCCCATACCCAGAGGGATCAGACCCAATGATAGTCTTTCTGCGGCTGCTTAGAACATAATGCATGTGCTATTGGGCCAAAGTGATAATGTGCTTTCTCCATTCTCTGCTCTCCCTTTATCTGGAGGAATGAATCAAATAAAAGAAGAGAAACAAGATTTTCGACCCATTGCTTTTGATTAAGTGATTTAACATGCAGAGTTCCCAGGCTCGGCAATATCTCTAATGGTCTGGAAAAACAGGAGAGAGAGAGAGAGAGAGAGAGAGGCAATAGGAAAGCTTTGGTCAGCCTTGCGCAAGGAACATTATCCAGGGGTTTGTGTGTGTGTGTGTGTGTGTGTGTGTGTGTGTGTGTGTGGACGAGGAGGACAGAAGGGGTAGTTGTTAAGAACTTTAAAATGTGCCCTTTTTGCTTTCTCAAAGGCTAGTTGGTGTATTATGGTTAAGTCGGCTTTGGATTTGTGAAAGGCTTTTAACACACCCCAAGAAAAAACAACAACAAAAAAAAACAAAAAACAAAACAATACAAATGCAGTAAATCTTAGAAAACTGAATGATATGCTGTATTTGATAATAACCAAGTCCAATATAATAAAATATTGAACCCATCCAATGTTTTTTTTTTTTCTTCTTTTTATTTGACAAAAAAAAGTAGTGAATACACTCAATTCGTCAAGGATAACACAATAAAGTTTAAAACAAAACTTCTGCATTATAATACAAAAATCACAATAAAATTCCACATTTACAAACATTTACAATCATAAATAACCACGTACGTAATACAAATTCATCGACAAAACAACCTACTTAAGAGCCAACTTTTAGCTTTTAAACTAAAACTAACCATATTCGAAGTACCTTTGATATCCAGGGGTAATTTATTCCACAAAAGTGCCCCAGAATATCTAAAAGACCTACGACCATACATAGCTTTAAAACTATATAACGTAATATCCATACGACTTTGCCTAGTTTTATAACAATGTTGCTCATTTACTCTAAAAAAAGTGCATTAAAATATGAAGGAGCTCTATTATTGATAATCTTATGTACCATTTTTAATTTATTATGAATGTATTTATGCATTATTTATTGGTGCCACAACTAATAGAAAATCTGCAAAAAGCATTTGTAGATATTTTTAAAGGCGTTATTTTGTAAGGCTGATTATCCAAGATAAATGTGTGCAACTGTAATGGATCCACTGAAGGCAAGTCTTGATGAACCCAAATGCATTTTATCGACAAACATAATCAAACAAAGACTTGGCATAGCTTGGCTTCATGACTTGAAAACATGGAATTGATGAACAGTGGTTACATGGCAAACATGAGGGCTTAAATACACACTACTAATGACCAGACAAGGGACACCTGTGCACAACCAAACCAACGAACCAATGACAACACAACACGTGAGACAAGGGAATCACATGACATGATCACATGAGGACAAGGGAATCACATGACATGATCACATGAGGACAAGGGAATCACATGACATGGAAGCACATGGCAAACATGAAACATGACAATGACTATTCACAAAATAGGACACATGAAAGTATAAACTACAAAATAAAACATGAAACATGAACATGAAACAAAAGCAAAACTAGGCATGACATTTTACATAACATTACAATTACATTACAAATTTTACATTACGTTACAAATGTGCGCTGAACAAAATTAGTTTACTTTGAAACAATTGCTAGTAAATTTCACAAATAATTACAAATAAATGGCAAGTAACATTAAACTGAACACTAAATGTTGTATACTAATAATCTTTACTATCAAATAGTTCTTACTTAAGTGAATACACAGTAATATATAAAATATCTATTCTAATTTTATTTTTTTTATCAGTTTTTATTCGTGGTGCTAAAAAAACAGTAAATAATGAAAATGGTAATTACATGGTTATTATAATTAATAACAGTGTAATAATCCGTACCTCCACAAGTACCTTCACAAAGTCACTTCACTTTAGGTGCTTTAGTTTAGACTGTTCACAGTATTTAAACACAGCATTATATAAAATCAATTTTATCGTGAATTATTTGTCTTGCTAAATTGACAAAATAAAGATGTTTAATCATGTCATAAAATCTGGTTCTCAGTTCACCGAAACAAGAGTTTATTTAGTTTATGAGGAGAATATTTCTAATTTAAGAACACGGTATTATAAAAAAGAAAATTCACAAAAAAAAAAATCTAATTTTTATAAAGTGTATTACATGTGACAAAATATAGATGTTTGATCAAGTGTTACAGTACTTTACTCAATTCACATCAAAAAAATGGTCAAAGTTGTCACTAATCAACCCTAGAATGTTGTTTAATCAGTTTTCATGCGTGAATTCCACACACAACGACAACCTCCAAAAAACAACTTTTCTCTACAGGCAATTATCACAAGTGTGTCGAAAAGAACATTACCGGTAATTATGGCAGGCAATAACTGTAATGATCAGAGTGGGACCCTTAGAATGCAGAGGAGCAATTAGAAGTTAATCAACTAAAAGGTGGTGAATAATTATAATAGCAATCGAGAGGTTCCTCCCGGACGATATGCCCCACTCCGTTTCTAAAACGCTGCAGCAACGTTTGCCAAGAACGCATCAACACCACAGCTGATTCCAAGCTCAATTTTAATTTTAAAGCCATTTATGTGCTTTTCTGCTCGCAGCTGAGCTTAATGTCCCTGATTCGCTCTCAAATGAATTGCAGGGGATATTTACAACTGAACCGCAAGCTACATCTACTTTTCTTTGTGTTTTTTCCCAGCCCTGCAGAGGATGGCCATACAGTAATTGCCATGCGTTTGAGATGATACGGGTTGTTTGTTTGGAAGGGTCTGTGTGTGTGCGTGTGTGTTTGTATAGCAAAGTGGAGTTTGTTTGTGTCATATATCTCCAATGAGACTGAACCATAGGCTGCTGAAACTCATACACGCGTGTACATCCGCGCAAACGCTACTAATGGTCTGTCTGACAGAGGTAATAACTTGTTGTGTTTAATTGCACTTTGTGTGTGAGGTAAAGAATTGACTAATTAAGAAGAAGTAATCAGTGCAGCGGCACTAGGAAAAGCCCATCAATAATTAAACCAGGGAATGAATCAGTGTTCAGTGAAATTAAACAAGAGAGAGTGTGTAAACAAATACAAAAGAGCTAATAAGGGCCGAAACTAGGCAATGCAACTGTGTGAGAGCAAACACGGCTATGGATTGTGTTTCAAAATGTGTCGCAAATCTATAAAAAGAGCATGTTTAAATTGCATTGTGTGTGTGTGTGTGTAAATTATTGTCATGCCAGTGCAAAGTTTGAAGAGCATCCTGCTAAGCAAGTTAGTTAAAATTAAAGTAAGTTACTATTTGGTATGATATTAATAGTAAATGGCACAGATATTTAAAGGTATTGTGCCCTACTGAGGTTTGTTACTGCAACATGCAGCAATACAAGAACACACATTGAGAATATTTACAGTAAAAAAACTTTATATTTCATCAATCTGATATTTTAATGTTCTAACCTTCTTAACCCTTGTGCATTGTTCAAATTCACGACCCTTTCGTTATGTTGGTGGCTGAAAACAGCCACGATTTTAAAAATGTATCAGATAAATATTTTTTTTCAAATTTTTTTGCTTAAATCTATTAATCAACCTCAGTCCTGATCAAAACTACTAAATTTAAAAAAAAAAATTCAGGATTTTAACTCTTTAAAACGTTAAAATCTGATGCTGCACAAAAACTAACAACGCATCAAAGCCAATGTTGTTTCTAATCTTTGACACGTTTTTTCCCAAATCAGTGACATCATTTATGAATTTGGCAATTAAAGAGTTAAAATCCAGATTTTTTTTTTTTTAAATTGAGGTTGATTAATAGATTTAAGCAAAAAAATTTGAAAAAAATATTTATCTGATACATTTTTAAAGCAGTTAAAATCATAACGAAAGGGTCGTGAATTTGCCCACAGAGTACTGTTGAGTTTTTGAACATTTTCAAAGCATTTTCCCAAAATATGTGTCAAAATAAGATTTGTCACCAAAAATCATTCCATTTGCTGAAACACAGAGAAAGTTATGGCCAAATTAAGACTCAAAAATTCCCCATAGTGGATGAAAACATCCCGAACAGCACAGAAGGGTTAAAGACTAAAGTCTGTTTTGTATCTGTAAACATAACTGATAACAAAAACATAATTACTAAAACAAAATACCATAAAATATTTGACTGTAAATTATAAGAAGATTAAACTTCCAACATATGTACATTGAGTATTTTACTGTAAAATTACATAAAATGTCCATTAATATCTCATAGTTTGTCACCATATATAGAAGGGGAATTAGTAGCATTTTTACCATCTTTCACCATTAAAATTGCCATTAAACCTTTTTTTTATTCACAATGTTTCTACAGTTTGGCCAAAAAAGTAAAAAATAAACTTGATTTCATGCGTCTGCAACTGTAATTCCGACACACATTCTCAGCATTGCCACAAGGAGCGCTTATGTACTAAAGCAAGGATCTTGGTGAGAAAGCTGGTTAAGGTTAAAATTAAAAGAGTTAAGTAGGAAAATATGGAAAAGACAGTTGGAAATTCCCCTTCCTTTTGCAGCGACACCTTTTCTCTTCTCTGAAGACGTTTATTGGCGTGAGGGCGGGACCACCTGTCACTCACATGAGATCCACCAATAGTAAGCCACAACCATTAATTATAATTATATTAATTATAATTATAATGGTTATTAATTATAATAACCATGTAATTACCATTTTCAATGTGTACTGTTTTTTTAGCACCACGAATAAAAACTGATAAAAAATGAAATTAAAATAGATATTTTATATATTACTGAGTATTCACTTAACTAAGAACTATTTGATAGTAAAGATTATTGGAGTACGTTTTACTAGAAAATATTATTTCAGTCTTTCTTCTTCAAAATTTAGTGTTCAGTTTAATGTTACTTGCCATTTATTTGTAATTATTTGTGAAATTTACTAGCAATTGTTTCAAAGTAAACAAATCAAGTCCCGCCCTACATTTGTTCTTGTTCGAGAAGCTGTTTCACTTGGATATACATCACAAAAAGGAAGACTATCGACTTCAAACTTTTGCATTATCTCTATGTCGCCGATTAAATGTGACGTTAACCTTTGTATAAAAGGTCTGTTATTAAAGCAAACAGGGGATAAACCAAGATCACTTAAATTGTTATGCTTATAAAAAACACAGTTTGCATTTTGCGGTGAAAAATGTTCATGAAATTGGAAAAGAAAAAATAGAACCATTCTCACAAGCAAGACTTTTGGACCCGCTGTATGTTGTGCTCAACAGCATTCGGATTTGCCTGCGTGCTTCTGTAGAGTCTGGCCTGAGACTGACATCACAGCAATAAAGTGTGGAGCGCGTGTGTGCGTTTACCCGTGTGCCGCTATAACCCAGAAGGCCATCTCACCTGCGATCTCTTGTCATTGAGTGTCCGCTTTCCACCCACTGATCAATGCTAATTGTCATTTGAGCGTTTATTCTCTGCTGTTAACACACCCTCCCCTTCCTCTTGGCCCCTCCAATTTGTGAGGGCCTGTTAAAAGTAGTTTATAGGTCCGTTTGGCTGGGGGACCTGGAGGGCAAGAGCTTAATGAATCTGTCACGGGCCGCTTTGACTGACACGACAGGGTAAGTGATACATGCGATTGCGATTGACTCCCTAATTACTGCAGCGGTGATGTCTAGAAGGACGTCAGGGCCAGAGGTTAATAGCGCTGGACAGCTTTCTCTCTCTCTCTCTCGCTCGCTCTTTTCCCCTCTCTCTCTTTCTCTCCTGCACCAGATTGCTGTCGATAGCAGCCGTGGCGCCTGTCAAGGCCACGGTTCAGACCTGATCAATCAGAACGCAACTGGCCCGTTCGACTCCCGATGACTGACAGCTGGCTCTATTGCCATTTTATTTCCTTTATTTAGACACTGTAAATAGTTTGATTAGCTTAGACAAATTCAATAGAATAGCTGCAATATATCCTTTAGTCGGCTGGTAAACATTTACCTCTCGTGTAATTTAAGAACAGCTTTCATTAATCACTTCGCCGCAATACCTTAACTACTTTTTGTTACGGGTTCGCTGGTTGAAATGAGCGTACGACGAAGGAATGGCTCAAAGGAAACATTTAATGCGATAATCTTTACAAACAGGAAGAGAATGAACCTCTAAACCGTATACAACTCAAGACCAGGACTGAAAGAAACACAGGGCTGATATACACAGGGAGTAAACAAGACTAATTAATGACAAACACCTGATGACAACGAACTAATAATGACTGATTGAGTGGCGGGAAAAACCACACAACGAGCACAAGTGAAAACAAAGTCCAGAACACACAGACACATGTGACACTTTCAGCTCATATGTTTTTAAAACAGAGTAAATTCACACCAACAAGACAAATATAATGACGACTGTTGTTCATACTATATCAATGCACCATTTTGTCATCTGCCACTTTAAATGCTTGAGCTAATTGAGTAGATTCTGATTGGTTGTCATTGTTTCATCAGGTTTAAAAAATCTTTCTGAAACTGATATCAATGATATCGTTCCTGTTAATCGCAATAGCTGTGGTGTGGAATTATTAATTACACTTTATGGTTAAAGTTATTTTGTAATTATTGTTCTGTGAACAGGCTTTAACATTCCCCATAACAAACTTTTTTCTTCTTTATTTTAGAGGTTATACCGACCTTTACATACTTTTAGAGTGGTAGTGTATTTACAGTGGGTATGGAAAGTATTGAGACCACCTTAAATTTTTCACTCTTTGTTATATTGCAGCCAATATATAATATATAGTATAATATATTGCTAAAATCATTTAAGTTCATTTTTTTGCTCATTAATGTACACACAGCACCCAATATTGACAGAAAAACACAGACATTTTTGCAGATTTATTAAAAAAGAAAGATGGTCCTAAGTATTCAGACCCTTTGCTGTGAGACTCATATATTTAACTCAGGTGCTGTCCATTTCTTCTGATCATCCTTGAGATGGTTCTACACCTTCATTTGAGTCCAGCTGTGTTTGATTATACTGACTGGACTTGATTAGGAAAGCCACACACCTGTCTATATAAGACCTTACAGCTCACAGTGCATGTCAGAGCAAATGAGAATCATGAGGTCAAAGGAACTGCCTGAAGAGCTCAGAGACAGAACTGTGGCTATTTTGTTCAATTCATCTTATTTTCGCTGTTTATAAAACATACCATATGCTTCCAATATTCATAAATGTAATTATGCAAAGTCACAGCAGCAATCCCCTCTGCCATGTTTGAAGTTTATGGACTGGCCAACTCGGGAACTTGATTTTCCCAGTGGTAAATAGGACTTGAGATGGCAATAATGTTCAATTCTTGACAAGAAAACTTGTATTTACGAGAATTCTGATAGAATGTGAAGACACGAGGTATGTGTGTGTGTATATACACGAGGAATGAAATTTTGGTTCAATGAGTTTTTGTTGTGGGCGGGGCTTGCTAGCATGATGCAGCAGAAATATAAAACCAAATCACCAAACAAAATGTAATTATTAATGAGGCTAATTATCACATATAAATTTTGTAAGGGTGTATTACAGTTTTATTAGTTGTATAGTGCAAATATATCTGTTCACTGTCACTATAACTGAGATCTTCGCCTTAAACGACTTTAATGTAGTTTATTGTAGTATGTTGATTTTTCTAAATCTATCTATCTATCTATCTATCTATCTATCTATCTATCTATCTATCTATCTATCTATCTATCTATCTATCTATCTATCTATCTATCTATCTATCTATCTATCTACCCATCTACCCATCCATCTATCTATCTATCTATCTATCTATCTATCTATCTATCTATCTATCTATCTATCTATCTATCTATCTATCTATCTACCCATCTACCCATCTACCCATCTATCTATCTATCTATCTATCTATCTATCTATCTATCTATCTATCTATCTATCTATCTATCTATCTGTCTTTCTGTCTTTCTGTCTGTCTGTCTGTCTATCTATCTATCTATCTATCTATCTATCTATCTATCTATCTATCTATCTATCTATCTATCTATCTATCTACCCATCTATCTATCTATCTATCTATCTATCTATCTATCTATCTATCTATCTATCTATCTATCTATCTATCTATCTATCTATCTACCCATCTACCCTTCTATCTATCTATCTATCTATCTATCTATCTATCTATCTATCTATCTATCTACCCATCCATCTATCTATCTATCTATCTATCTATCTATCTATCTATCTATCTATCTATCTATCTATCTATCTATCTATCTATCTATCTATCTATCTATCTATCTATCTATCTATCTACCCATCTACCCATCTATCTATCTATCTATCTATCTATCTATCTATCTATCTACCCATCTACCCATCTATCTATCTATCTATCTATCTATCTATCTATCTATCTATCTATCTATCTATCTATCTATCCATCTATCCATCTATCTTTCTATCTTTCTGTCTATCTATCTGTCTGTCTGTCTGTCTATCTATCTATCTATCTATCTATCTATCTATCTATCTATCTATCTATCTATCTATCTATCTATCTATCCATCCATCCATCCATCCATCCATCCATCCACCCACCAACCCATCCATCCATCCATCTATCGATATTTATTTATTTTTTAAATGACAGCTTAAATTATAAGCTTACAGTTTTTTTGAAGTAGTTTTCCCAGCACATGGCACAAGTATAGTTTAGGATATTTGTTTGGAACCGAAGTGGTCAACATGCAGCTGAAATAAATAAAATGATAAGCTATTAAGCTGTAACATACTCAGGATTATGAAATGCAGGAACACAATACTCTTTCATTACCTTTTTCTTTGCCATATTTCTTTTTTATGAGTTTGCTGTTGGTCTAACTGCTGTTTGATAAATCTATGTGTCAGCGATGCAGTTGAGGACATGTGCGCCTCATCGTACTTTAGTTAATCATAGAAAGAGCTCACCCCGGGATCAACATGAATGGGACGTTCCCTCTGAAGTTATCGCTCTTGAAGTGGACGTGTCGTCTTCGGTCAGAATAGAGGACAGAGGATGAAGGAGGACAAGTGCAATCAAAATTTCAGGCTAATGACTCAGTAATTTAATGATACATCAAATTATATCAATAGCAAACCATCACTAACATGACTTACTGTCTTATTAGTGATGTTTGCAATAATATAATATGCATTCATAATATCTACTAAAACAACTAATACTTTTGAAAAACTAGAATTAAATTCATTCTGCACTATTTAAGAACAAACAGGTTTTATTTTGAATGAAATGAAATGTTAAATCATTACATAAACATTTGAAATGTCCAAAGTAGAAGCTACATATCCATTTTAATAACTTCATTATCCTGCCTAATCCAGTGAACTCTTGAAAAACAAAATCGTCCGCATCTTCTAAGATTAGATCGGTGTATATGGTTCTAAGTAGGCCATACTAACATGCTGCAAGACGGGGAGCTGATATACTTTTACTTGTGAATACCACAGAGGAAGACAAATAATTAAGCAGATTTTTTCCGATCCTAAACGTTACAGTTTTTCAATAGCCTGAGGCGGCAAAATGCGATTAGCAAAAGCGGGTTAGAACCCTAAAAGAGACGAAAATGCTGGTGTTATAATTGAACAAACATAGATGCCCCAGATAACGTCTGCCAGGCACTGTCATGAGGGAGATCGCAATGAAGGAAACAGGATGTTAATATGCCACAAAACATCCAACAACTGATGTGAAAATATCTAGAAACAACTGATCTAAAGTTAGGCCTCAGAATCAGGACAAAACCTGATTATAAACGACAGTAGTAGCACAACCTGTTTCGCTAAAGTGTAACCAATAAGGGAACCAGGATAAAAGGGAATGTTCCAAAATTAAAAGGCCACCATCATGTTGCTTGTATGACTTTCTTTCCTCTGTGGAAAACTACGGAAGCATTTTGAAGAGTGTTAATGCTGCTCTCTTCTACAGTGAAAGTGGATGGAGACTGTCATAAAGCCTCATTAAAGTGACTCATATGCTAAATTCCCCATTTTACATTTAAGTCGTCATATGTTCAGTCTGGGTAACCTCAACACATAAAACACCAATAATACTCAACAATAAATAACCTCTGATTCGCTGTTTAGGCTAAAGGCCCTTTCACACCAAGAATGATCACAATCAATAATCATATCTATATTAGAGTCCACACCAACTCACAATAACATTCTGTTTATTATAAGTGATAGGCTGCTGCAGTTTTGCCATCTGCCACTTTAAACGCTTAAATCGGTAGGATTCTGTTTGGTTGTCAATGAGTTTATCATTCATCAGCAGGAGGAAATTGTTCTGAAAAATCTGGAAGTGGTCGAAAGTGGGCAAGCTCAAAACATTTTAGACTCCTTTTACATCTGTATTTAGCCACTTGTGATCTGATTGACCAAAACGCATCTCAATATCAGGTGTAAACAGGGCCTTGGTGAATCAAGAAAGATTTGTTTATCGCGTAACAAAGCCACGAGGTGAGCTAATTAAAAATGTTTCTCTAGATTATATTTGTCTGCATTATAATTCATCATTCAGAGTACACACTATTGCATATAAATAATTTGAATATAGATTGATTAAAAGTACAAAGGCCTAACTTTTGATCCTCTAGTAATTAAAGAAAAACTGCATGTATTTTGCAGAAGAACATTGTTTTGGTTGTGCTTTGTCTCTGCATGACTGTGTGGATGAATATGGTTATCCTATTGCTCATAAAACATTCATTGCTAGGTTTAACAGATAACCAGATGGAAAGGATCTCAAACTGACTGGCTGAAGACGTTACAGCAAAACCCATTAATAGACATGGATACTTTCTTGAAAATAAATTCCAGCACAGCACAGCATAATGAAAAGACTCTACATATATAATGAACTCTGCTATTTATCTGATCAATAAAATACCTTACCTATTACCGTAATAAAAACAGCATCTTTAACAACATTTCACATCCCTCAGTTGTTGCCATAACTGAAAAGCCAAGCCGATGTTCATTCTCGTTTTATTACAAGCTCTGTTGCTTCCTCTTTTCGCCAGACGACTCTATTCAGTGGGTTTATTTATTTATTTTTTAAATGGGTGGTTTGAGATTTAGCAGCCTCATGTCAAACTATCTTCCTCGTTGTGACAACTCCCCTGCTCTCCCACACTCTCCCTCACCAGACACGAGTCAAAGTAGCCGGAGCAAATGTTCTCTGTTTACAGATATGACAAGATGCACAGGCGAGTGACAAATGTACACTATTTTCCGTGAAATCCATCCCAACAGGTCTATAATATAAACAATCATTATGATCTTATCATAGTGGATTGGGGTAGAAGGATTTATGATGTATTGACACATTATTTAAATTATTGTTAATTTTGAATAAAAAAACATTACTTAGTGTACCTTTAATTTTACTGAATGAGATTTAAAGATGACGTCAGTTAAATTATCCAATCTTCCCACAACACATCTGGTAGGAAAGCTTATTTAATATATGCATGGCAAACATTAATCAGCATTCACATTTTGATTTCAGAAGAAACCCTTTTGAACAAAAACAATGTGATTCGAATCATTCATGAATGAACCACCACTATCGTTCATGTAAATCAAATAAATTATTCACCTCTCAGAAAGAAAAAAAAATCACTGATTAGTCTTAACTCCAGCAGACTTTTCTTACTTTAGATAAATGTTGTCATCTGTCACTAATTTTAACTTAAAACTAATGAAGGTTTTCCAGTTGGATTGGCTCTATACTGTAAAATAAACACAATACAATTTTATGATGTCACAATTTAATATTGTCATAATTTGTTGTCTCTTGTACTAGATAATTACTTCAAATGCAGACGAGTTATACATTTCTAAAGATATTGTGCCCTTAAATATCTTCAATGTAGTTTGTCTTGCTTTATTTGTAGTGTTACTAACTACTTTCTGAAAAGTGCAACTGTTTAACTTCTTTACATTATACATTATTAGCTTTTAGCATTTTAATCTACAGTTTTAAAGTCAGTCCCCAGCACTGATGGAGATTTGACTCTTTCCCGACTCAGAGACAGAGAGAGAGAGAGACAGAGAGAGAGAGAGAGAGAGAGACAGAGAGAGAGAGAGACAGAGAGAGACAGAGAGAGAGAGAGAGAGACAGAGAGAGAGAGAGAGTGAGAGACAGAGAGAGACAGAGAGAGACAGAGAGAGAGAGAGAGAGAGAGAGAGAGAGAGAGAGAGAGAGAGAGAGAGAGAGAAAGTAAGACCAGCTTGCTGTTAGGGGTGCTGATTTATTAGACACTATGAGTTGCCAGATCCATGACCCCTAGACGGTGTGCCGCCTGCTGGCCCCTGGCTGCCCCTCCCTGCGTAAAGCTCCTGGCTGCCCATCACTCGTAGGGATATGAGTTGCAACGGAGACTGGGGGCCCTTGTCCTTGGGTTTATAGGCTCGGAGTTGTCAAAAGGAGCAAGCTATAGTAAGCCTCCAAAATCAATTTCAATCAGCATGGAGCGTAATATTATCAAATGTCAAGTGCAACCAGGTTCTGTGCTTTGAAAATTATCCTTGACAGCCTTTTTGTGACTTAATTAAGTGCACAAAAAGAAAAAAAGAATGTTGTGGGGGGGGGGGGGGGGGGGGGGGTGAAAAAAAAATCAAAATATCTCAATCGCCTCGTTTTTTGAGCTTGACTGGTCGTATTGACATCTTGCAGAATGATTGCCTCTGTGGGGAACGTACATAGAGAAACGAAAGGGGCGGGGGAGGGGGGAGGGGGTGGTTTATTGATGGGGTCTTCATTGGCCCTGGCTTTTTCTGATATTGAAATGATTCCCATCCAAATAAATCATGTTTCGATTTGTTTGTAATTGCAGCCAATCGATAGCGGCCCCAGGACCGACACTTGGGGAACACCGTTATCCAACCACAAGGGATTTGATGTCCGGAGAGGTTTGGGAAGAGACCAAGTGGATCTTTAAAAGGAAAAAAAAAGCCCTTGATTTCTTCAATAACTAAACCCAGACATGTTTTACATACATTGATGAGGGAAACACATCAGAACAAAAGGTGAAGGGAAATGTAAAGTGAGTTGTACAAGCTGTCGGGTCAGTCTAGTAAAATGCACATAAGCGTGACAGAACCAATGACAGACCTGCATGTCCATGAAGAACTGCCAAGTGTAGTAATTGACTCAGTGGCTGTCACACGTTGTTATGCTGTTATACGTGAGCGTGAGAAGTGTCAGATACAGTCAGTGGCTGAAAGGTTAAATAGGTAGTTGCATAGGTTGCGCTTGGCGAACACACAGCAGACAGTTCTGCATAGAATAACAGACCCGTTCTTTCCCCAAAGGACTCAGTTGTCCTTTAAAGATTCTGTCCTATACTTTCAGTAATAGTAGTTGTGGCAATACACATGCTATTCAACAGAAACAATAAATTAGGCTACTTTTAATAAAATCACATTTTTGGAGAAAGTTCTTTTACCTGATGGAGAACCTGTTTTGATACTCCCAAAGCCAGTCGCAATGTAACGGAGGTCTCGTAATCATCTCTTCTGTGTTGTGATGTACATCCTGAAACGTAAATGTAGGGTGGGGTCTTGGTTTAAATTCATAAGAAATGACACAATATATGAGAACTACAGATCAAACATGGTTTTATGCTGAGGTGAAGTATGGATTATTCTACATGCAGACAAATTGATTACTACGAAATCTGGTGGTTATGAATGTGATCATAGATTTTCCCCATAGTTTTTTAATCATTTGAAACATGTTAACAATTATTAATTGAGTGAAAGATATCTAGATTGAGTTGATTACTAGTGCTCTCCGGAGATAGCTTTGCCAATCTAAAATAGCATCACTATTTTGCATGGTTAAGATGAAGTTATTTCTGCAGAGCTTTGTATTGCATTTGATAAACAGAGAATTAAACTGCAAATAAAGAGTAATCTTTGCAAATAAAGCAGTCAACAAATGAAAAAAAAATCAATATACTGTTAAAAATGAGATGTGAGGTTTCTTCAGCAATTCGTTTTCCTTTGCACACCATCTCACCCGCGTTTAAATAAACACCAAACAAGGAGAGTCTAAATATAAAAGTTTATGTCCAGAGTGTGGTTTACATTACTGCACATAAAAATGACAAAGCCAAGCTGATCCTTGACAATAACACTAGTGATCAACACATTAAGACTACTCAAGATCAATTATTACTGACCATTAGCGTGAGAGTGATTATTTCTTGTGGTCTGAATGTCTGAGTATGTTCTGAATGGAATACTGGTGTGCTACTTACTGCATATTAGTTTTTAAAACATCATTCATCGAAATGTATTTCAAACATTAATATGCTACATAACACCAGAATGTTTAATTGAACAATTGATTTCGAGTTCTTTGTGTAAAGAAGTTTTTTATTCATTCCTTTTCCTTCATTCTTAAAGGGCCCCTTTTATGCTTTTTTCCATTTTCAACGTCCTTTAGTATGTCATTTTGCTGTTTGAGCATGAAAAAGGTTTGAAAAGTTACAAAGCATAAAGGGAGTTGTTCTCTATATCAGTTTCTGAATTTCCTGAAACGCCTTGATTGTTTTCCTCCAGGAATAAACACGTCACATGGTGGTTTTAGACCACAGTAACTGAGGGTGATCTCAACAACTTTGCAAACCATATTCCAAGTCAAATGCCTCAATGTGAACTTTCTATAATATAATATGTATTAATAATCAGATTCGTCAAGAATCGTATGCCATTTAATGTGCCTTTCAGCAAAGAACGCTTCAGGGTTAACTTTCCTGTAGCAATTTGCTGTTTGGTCAATTACTATTTCCAACAGCAAATGAGGAAACTGTATATTTGTATCAACAATTAAGAGTAACGTTTACCTTATTTTTGTATATTTTCACTCTTAATATTGGCTTAAACTCTGAAATGATGGACTTTTTTTTACTTTTTTTTTTACTTTTTTGGAGCACACTTTGTAAAGTTGAGATTTCAGCTAAACTTTAAAAGGAAACAAAAGTGAGAGATCCAAAGTCTTTTGCTAAGGAGCAAAATCCGAGCACAGTGTGCAATGTTTCTGAGATCTCTTCTAAACTTTGGAGGAGACAACTGTGAGAGCTTCAGAGTCTCTAGTTAAGGAGAAAAATCTGAGCACAGTGTCTCTTTAAAAGCTTTTAAGGAGACAAACGTGAAAAATCTCCAAAAAAAAAAAAAAAGTCTCCATTTGATGTCAATATAACTTCATTTATGTCTAGCAGAAACATTTGACATGTAAAGACTTTTTTTTCTCCCCTTTGGGTACCTTCTATCTCATTCATTCACACTATTTCAATCAAGCACAACACATGCATTCTCATATTTGGAGTTCAGTGTAGACTGTGTTTTGTCGCACAATGATTTAACAGAGACAAGGATGATCGATATTTACATGCCTGCAAAATGGTTTGTACAGACAAACTTTGCAATGTTAAACGAAGAAAAAAAAAAGGTTATCCAACAACCATGAGGCACTGGACAAGAGACAAGAAACAAGAGATGAAACAAGTATAAGACGTTTAGTCTAAGATAAATACTTTCTTTTTAACAAATGTAATACGTGGTGGGGCCCGAGGGGGGGGGGGGGTAGCTTGTTGACATGGAGGCACTGGCCCCCCTCCCACCCAAAACCACTCCGGACCTCATTTAGATAATTCCCGCCCAAGGTTTACGCAAAATAAAAGGGCAAGGCTTAGTTGAGTTAGTAGTGTGTTGAAACTAATCATTATGGTAAGGGGTGTGACATTTCCCAAACACACTCAGAGTGCTTGACCAATCACAGCACACTGCTCCAGCTGACCAATCAGAGCACAAAAATAATGTTTTTTGAATATTCAAGCATGAAAACCGTTTCTAGTAAACCAATTCAAGACTTTGAAAAAGGGCATGATAGGTCCCCTTTAACCTTGAAAATGGAGGGTCAAGTTGAATGCATTGCATTGTGCAAAGTATACAAAAACTAGAAGTAGTGTGATATTATCATAGATCCAGCAGTGTGTTCGGGTTGGGCAGTGTGTCTCCTGCACTTTGGTCTTTTGAGTGTCTGTTCGTATTTGCACATATACTGTGTGTGTGTGTGTGTGTGTGTGTGTGTGATGACAGAGCGATAGTCTTCAGGTTTGTGTGTATCTTCGTCCCACACCCAGGGGTGCTCTGTGTAAATAAGCGTGCTCGCTTTCCCAGAGGCAAACCAAAACACACATATATCACCCGCTGCTTTAGGTCATCTCCAGAGAGCGAGTTTACAGTTGCCCTGCTCGCCCACAGCCATCATTTACTGAGTCCTGTTCCGAGTGTGTTTCGGACGTGTAACATAGCCGGGCTGTCACACACATATACAATGAAAAGACAAACCTGTAGCCAGGAGTGTGATGTGTTCAGATAGCTATGGATGGATTTATTTGTTGTGCGTTTTTGTTACGGATTTCAGGTAGCAGGATGATGTCCGTGGGTTTCCGACTGTCTTTGCTGCAAGTTTATTTTGCTCAACATCTTTTCTTTGAAAGGATTTTTCTCCATGATTTTTTAAGCATTGACTCTCAATTAGATCGAGACTCAAATGACATTAACTGACTGTCTGTCAATGTAGGCAGCAATGTTTTAGGCCACATAAAGAGAAGCTCTTAAGTGATTGATAGGCACAACGTCAATCACAATTAGTTCCAACAGATTTTGATGTTAGGATGTTGCTAAGTTAATGACACCATTAATATGCATAAAAATATTTGCACAAATTGTAAATGGTCTTAATCTTAGCATGTTACCCTAATTACGCAATAGTTAATACGCAGATTTAAAATAATTCTTAGCATAAAAATACACAGCAGTCATGAATATGGCTGTGACGAGCAGGTCGAGCGAGAGCCGTGAGGGAACGGCGCGAGGCCGGTGACGCGAGTGATAATGAGCGTCACCTGCGCGCTACACCGGTCTCGTGTCTCTCACGGAGGAGCTCCGGAAGCATAAAAGAGGAGCGACGACAGTGAAGGACGAGAGAGGACCAGGCCTGGACTTTATGTTGTGTTTTATTTTGTTTGTGTGGGCGGCAGTCGGCGTGAGGAACTGCCGCCCTTTTACTTTCGTTTTATTGTTTGTTTATTAATTATTAAAAGTTGTGAACGTTCGCCGGTTCCTGCCTCCTTCCTTCCATTGAACCCCGTTACAATGGGGAAAAAAGATCTTTATTAATACTTTTCAATGAGAGAACTAAAATCTGTCTGCCATCCTGGATTTATTTTCCCTGAGCATTCTATCCAATGCATCCTATTCTTCACCAATTTGTGAAAGATGCATGTAATAGAATTTGGCCAGAACATGGTATCTTTAAAGGTAGCATAATAGGTAAAGGTAGCAAATCTTACATATTTCATTTACGTATGACTGACAAATATGAATCACATTAAGTTTATTAGCTTGTTTATGTTAAAACTATATAATCCCAATGGATGGAAAATTGCTATGTAATTACATTACATAAAACTTATGTTTAGACTGAAATATTTTTTTGAGTGATAAGTGGACTTCGTAAGTTGATTAAGAACAAAAAAAAAAAAATGCAGTGCTGCAAAAGTGTTGCCTCTGTTTAGTTACAGATGTAAATGGATGTTTACAAGAAAGTGATATGGTTTATTCCATTTACAAAGAGTATTTAAAGTGGCTAAAGAGGGAACTTGTGGACAGACTGATGGTGTGTGCCATATAATGCATGAAACACTATACAGAGCCCTCATCTGATGTTAGCCACCACGCCGTTTACCGTCTTCCTTTGGTGATGAATGTGCTTCAGGGGTGGGCGAAGACTTTTTGGGATGTGTAACAGAACTGGTCATTTAGACTCGACTGTCTTTTTATTAAAAGTCTTCATATGCTCCAGTAATTCTTCCATGGATGTGACTCAAACCACTAATACACATGAGAACTCACCGTCCATTTAGATACTTACCACTCCTTATGCATTCCACATAACAATCACTAAATACACAACGCACCGAAAAGTCCTAATGGATTAGAGCTGCATTATCCTGTTCGTCTGTGCTTAAAAATTCATCAGGCCATTAGTGGGGGCCTCTTGGTGCTGATTGCTATTGTCCAAAGGGTTAATTATCCATAGTGGAAGCCAAATCTCTTAGATTTGGTGTTTTAAAGACTGACATACTCATATTAATGATGTTATTTTACAGTTCAAGATCGTATTGGAGTTGTTATTAATTTAAGCTATATGATTTGATATGATGTCTCATTTCATCACTGCTATGTTGGCCTGATTAGATGCTGTCTTACTCATGAAAATGATTAAATTAAACAAAATTATAGGCCAACCTATATCACACACACACAAGCAGATCAAAAAATGATTTTCTTAAATGAAAACCAGTAATCTGGTTCTCTGTCATGTTACATCCCTGGAAGTATATGGATGTATAATCATCATTAATGCAACCTCTTCCTGTGCATGTACTGTATTATTGCTTCTTCAACAAGGCTAGATTAAAAGTGCAGCTCTTGATCGCTAATACATCCTAATGCAGGGAAAATACTTTACATTTCAGGGTCTAAGAGTAATCCACTAAGTTATATTCTGGGCCATATCAGGGCTCAAAGTTTTTTTTTTTGTTTTTTTTGGCAGCGATCTCTATAAGGTCACAGCCTAACAACATTTTAGGCTTATTTTTTATTTCTTTATTTTGAATATTTTGAGGCAATGCGGGCAGTTGTTCAGTGAAGGCTTGAACAGAATGAGGGTGCAGAAGCCTAAAACTCCTCTCTGACTGTCATGCTGGTATTGCTGAAGAAGATTAGTTGAGTCCTGTAGTTAAAAGGGTCATGAACTGCATTCTTTTATTATTTTAGAATGTTTCCTGAGGTGCACTTATAATGTTAGTATGATTTTTATATCATAAATTATAAATAAAAGACTGATTTTCCCACAAGTTTGGGCTACTTGCTGTGGGTTGTTTTTTTTTTTTTTTAGTACGTGGCTTGAAGCGACCCAGCAATTCAGCGATTTCTGTTTATAATTTAATCACAATTTAAATAGATTATTTTCATGCAGAAACAATATGAAGTTGATCATTTAGTCACTGGCTTGATTTACTGATGCATAAACAGCAATAAACAATTTTGAGGCTGTACATGAAACATTACATATCAGAAATCACTGAACACAGATCAGGCTTTAGATGGTTACTTACATGTTGTGGCATTACCGTCAAGTCCATATCTTACAGTAAAAGTTTTACCATGAAATTGCAACTGATTTACTAAAGAATCCACAGTGAAATGTATCAAATAATGTTTTACTGAGACATTCAGATAATTGAAAATAAATAACCACTTTCTTAACATTACCTTCCAAAGGATCCTAATGCTATTTTTAGTCTGGTATCTCTCTTCACTCAAAAAAAATATTTCAGTCTAAACATAAGTTTTATGTAATTTAATTACATAGCAATTTTCCATCCATTTGGATTACATAGTTTTAACATAAACAAACTAATAAACTTAATGTGATTCATATTTGTCAGTCATATGTAAATGAAATAGGTAAGATTTATGTAATAGTTCACAGAAAAATGCCCAGGTTAATGAACACTGTTTAGTGGTCATGTGTGTGCGCACTACTGAGTTAAAGTACCGTTGAAGCAGTGTCAGAGTTAATGAGATCATTAAGTGATGATTGAGCATTAATGATGAACACCTGCTGTTAACAAGCAGAATCACTGAAGGACACAGAAACACAAGAACTAAAAATGAAATCTCTCACTATTCATATACTCAACTATTACATAAATCTTACCTATTTCATTTACATATGACTGACAAATATGAATCACGTTAAGTTTATTATTCGACAGAAATATTTTTTTTGTGTGTTCTTTCCTTCTCTCACTGACGTGCCAGTGGGCCAGTGCGTAAGACGAGATGCTGCAGGCGTTGATCTGATTCTGCAGAGACGGTCTTTTGTCGCACTTTTAAGTCACAATGTGACAAAATTGTGACAAAAGTCGTTTTCAGAGCTTAGTTTCAATAAAAGCTGTTTTTGGACTAAGGTACTTTTTGAGTTCTGAAACTTACAGGATGTTTTCATAGTACAGTCAAAACTACTTACATGTCAAAATATGAAGGAAAATTTTATTTCACAATTCTCCTTTAAAGTATTGGACTTTTGTGATAATGACCTAATACTATATGAATCACTATATAATACTATAGATGTTGTCATTATGCATCAATAAGGTAGCAAAACTATTTCTGTCTAGTTATTTTTGTACTTTAACTTAAACTGAATGGAAATATTGCCTTGGCAAATATTTTGAGTTGATTTTTTGAGTTAATCAACATTTGTTTTTTTATTTCAAGTAATGAAAAATGTTTATTCAATGGTTTTATTATTAGTTAACGATAATGACTCTGATATGCATATGTACAGTATATAAACACTTGATGTTTACAGGCTACTGTAATGTTGCTTGTGTTCATTATACAGTAAAAACTTGCAGTAAAACACTGCAGTATGTCTTTGACAACAAAAATGTATTTTTTAATGTGGCAGTGGTTTTTTCTTTTTTTTTTTCAAATAAAAACAATTTATTAAAGATAAAAATATTGTACACATTAATTAATTATTTTTCATTTATTTATTTTTCATACAAAGTATTTAATTATCACAGTTATATATATATAAGTCAGAGCACTCACCAGGTCTTTTTTTTCTTCTACTTCTTCTTCTAAACTTTCATTTTGTTTTATGGCATTTAATTGTTACAGAGTCGATACCTCAGTTCAGTGTTCGGTGATCAGTGATCATATTCAGATTTATTTACACAGAACTGCATTACTTAGAGCCGCAAGCTTTTAAGACAACAATAAGCCATCCCTCCTTTTTCAGCCTCTTCTTTAATGTCATAAAAAACCCTGATTGTTTTTATCGTGTTTAAAATCCATCATAAATGTTCAGGAGATGCTCTCCCTGTAGAGTTGTGGTCATCTGGGTTGCACAAATCTATCTCGCTTTTACGTTCTTAAATATTCATAAGTAGCTTTGCAACATTAATATCTTAGATAGCTTACAAGAACACTTAAATAATGTCCAATACACACCCACTCCCTCCCACCTCCTCTTGGTTACTGTCACTTTTTTTCATTTATGTAATGCACTGGTTTGTTTTCGAGATGGTCTCGGGTACTAATGGAGAAACTCCTTTAGTTTAGTTGTACAGAGAGATCATAAAGGATGCTTTCAGCTGTGCCAGATCCCACGTGACTGACAATTAGCAAAAAGATCTGAAAGGGAAACATTTACTTACTTGTATATGGATGTTGTTTACGTGTATTAGTTTAGTGTTAGATGCACATTTATACATATAAGTTTAATGCTGTCACTCTAATTGATGTCCTGAAAAACCCTTATTCTTTTTAAAGTTGCGATGCAACAGAAGCAGCAACATCTCTGTTCTTCTGTGCTGTGACATACATCTGAGTCTAATGGATTATCCGAGAAGATAAAAATGTAGGGCGGGACATGGATCTATGAATCACGATATGTGGGCGTGGCACTCAAAAATGCAGAAGATGAAAGCAAGGGGGTGGGGTTTAACTGTAAATAAATTGATTTGAGAAGTTCAGCATGGGCAGAATTGTCCTGCGGAATTGGACAACTTTTAAGTTGTTGATCCAAACAATACAATACAATGCATTTAGAAAACATGAAATGAAATGATTTTACTGCACTGGAATTCAATCTTCTTACATTACATTTTGCTGACAGAGCATTTACTAGGTGTGAGCCGTAATGATTTCTTGAGCGAGGTGAAGACTTTCACTGACTGAGCCAGTAAAAGAGCCGATAGCTTAGCCGGGTCAACCGCTGCTTAGCTGGATTAAAAGACTCTTATTGTGTTTAATCCAGTCCCTGCTGGAGATCACAGCAACTTAATCACATCCTCTGTGTTCCACCGTCTGCTCACTGGGGTTTACAAGGAGAGGATTAAACAGACAGGCAGGATCAAGTCTAACCCGTGCAAGATGCTAATGGTCTTTCAGTGTCAGATACGCTAGCCGTGAAAACAGCTAAGTGAACTGAAGCTGTAGAAATTGGATAATTTTGTTACATCAAATGCTTCTGTGCATTTAAATGGTAACTGTAACACAGTTCGTAAATATGGGAAGAAGGAGGCGGGAACCAGCGAACGTTCAACGTACTTTTAATAAATAAATAAATAAACAAACAATAAAATGAAAGTAAAAGGGCGGCAGTTCCTCACGGCGACTGCCGCCCACACAAACAAAATAAAACACAACATAAAGTCCAGGCCTGGTCCTCTCTCGTCCTTCACTGTCGTCGCTCCTCTTTTATGCTTCCGGAGCTCCTCCGTGAGAGACACGAGACCGGTGTAGCGTGCAGGTGACGCTCATTATCACTCGCGTCACCGGCCTCGCGCCGTTCCCTCACGGCTCTCGCCCGCCCTGCTCGTCACAGCCCCCGTAGAGCTTCATTGTACTTAGCTTGTGGTGTAGCTAACTATGTTTTCAAAAAATGTTTGACTTAGCTTGGATTACTTTAAATTATGATTTGCTTTCAAAGTAACTTCTAACAACAGTTTTAGTTGGAATTACTTAGAAGGCAAGTACCGGTGCTTAGTTTCTAAGTAATACAATACAACACCAATTAGCACACTAGCATATCCAGTCAATTCCTGGCACTGACACTTTTTTTTTTTTAACAATAATGGTTATGCAAAACAAACCTGAACACATTGTGCCGCAAAAATAAACAAATAAAAACTCAGATACACAGCAAATAAAAGCACAGATACACAGCTGTGGATATCACAAGATCATCTGACAAGGTGTTACACACTTAAACAGGTGTTATTGATGTTAAACAGGTGTTAATATTGTTATTATTCAATTTTTTATTAGTTTAGTGTTAGATGTACATTTATACATATAAGTTTAATGCTGTCACTCTAATTGATGTCCTGGAAAATTCTTTTTAAAGTTGCGATGTAACAGAAGCAGCAACATCTCTTCTGTGAAGAACAGACATGTTGTAATGTGAAATTATTACAATATTCCTACCTAATCCTGAGATTTAGAGAAATGGACCTTCCCCACAACGTAGCCCTGTGGTACACACCACACACCAGCAACCAGGAGGACAAACGGCTTGCCATCACGCCCAGCTCTGGCAGTATGAGGGGCGGGTAAGTGAACTCTAAGCGCCTGTTCATTAGTTGGCTCGGAGTCGGCAGGAATCGGAGCGCGGCTTCACTTCAATAAGACAAATTTCCACCACGTTGTCCGCGCGGCAGCCGAGGAAGCCAGATGGAAAAGAATGATAGGGCCGGGAGTGGCGAGGTTCATCAAAGTCACCTCGCACTTCACCAGTCATTTTTCAGCCACTGAGGGGCCACGTACCTGGAGCCCACCTGTGAGGTATATTGGACAAATTGAAAGACAACATGTCTCTTTCATATTTCACACACCAGTAGTTTTGGAGGAGAGGGGGGTTGGGGCAGACGGGAGGGTGTGTGGGGGAGTTGCTCAAGGGGGGGAGATATGGTCTGTGCATTCCAAGATGTTATACATTTACAATGTTTGCCCTCAGCAGGGTCCGTCCAACCCCCCAACAATACCTGCCTTCCTAACCAAAGCCGCCATTGGAGGCCCCAAAACAAAGCTCCATAAATATTGCATAGAGTTCCCAAGTGTTAATACAATTGTAGAAAACCTGTCAATAGTTTTCTATTTCCTCTTCTATTTCCTAATTGGCATAAGGCCTTTGGCTGTGGAAACAAAATGAAGGAAAAACAGCAATCCTGCACAGATCTTTGTTTAGCTACTTTTATAGGCCTAGACAAAATCTGGACCCCTTTTTTGAATTTGATAAGTTGATTTTGATTATGAAGAAAAAGCTTTATTAAAAGGATAAAACTAACTTGATGTTAGTTTGTCATAATCTTTCAGAATTATTTTAAGAAAATTAAGTTTTTTGAAAATAATTATTGAGATGTGCATTGTGTTCAAGGTGGAAGGGAAATATTATTATCATGATTATACCGCATGTTTAGTCATTAAATTCAAACTTTTGTTGAAAATTATGTTTTCATGAAACCAACATGAATACAAGTAAATTTCAAAGGACTTGACACACGTGTTTAAAGTATTTAACGTGCACGAGTTATACTTTTTATTCACGGCAGGCAACAGCACAGCAAACGCTAATTCATTCACCTTCTCTCTTTAAATGCCGCTGAAGTCATAAAGACCCCCTCCAATTCTCAAATGTGCCCATCAATCAGAAGGTTATCGTATTTAACCCACTTGGACAGCTCCGACTCAATCTCTGCGGCAAGAAAGTTTTGCACTGAGATGCCTGCTATCACTTCCATGGGATTACCTGAAGGTAGTCAGGTTATCATCAAGCTGTGATGATTCTCAGCGGTGTCAGAGGACCTTTGATTGTAGTCTGCACCTCCGGGTCGCCCCGGGCTTTCTCCAGCCATCATCAAGAGCAAATGCCAAGACAATGGAACATACAGAAGCAAATACACACACACACACAAACAGACATCCGAGCATCAGCCATCACTCGCTGGCTGTCAACGCGCCGCATGCCGGATATGCTCCATGACACAAAGATATCAGTTACACATTTCTCCCAGCTTGGGTTTAAACCCACATAGACCACATGGTGAGGGCGGCCTCAGATGTGCTTTACTTTGGAAATGTCACTAATCCATCAAATGCTGAGAGTTCATATCCTCACCCCACATTGTCAGAGGATGTTTACATGTAGCGAATATTAGCGGAGCTGCTGATGAGATCCGCGGCGTTAGTCCAACTTCTGACAAACTATACTTCCATACAGTTTGTTTTGATCATTTGATTTGGAAAATTGCAAATGTCACAGATTAGCCAATATGCTCCATAACCAAACAAGGATGTAACGTCTCAGTTAAAGGAATGGTTCACCCAAAAATGAAAAGTCTGTCATTCACTCTCATGTCGCTCCAAACCAATATGACTTTATTTCTTCAGTTGAACACAAACAGTGGAAGCAACTGGGAATTGGGGCTGTTGAACTAAAAAAAACCAAAACAAAGAAAAATGGCTATAAACAGGCCGTATGATGAATGAAATTTGAAAAGTATATTCAAAAAATTCTATGTTAAGAGCAGCATGAATATTCTTCAAAGTATCTTCTTTTGTGGTTCATGAAATAAACATAAAATGGGTTAAAACAACATAACATTTATTTTAGGTTAAGTATTTCTTTAAACATCTTTATGTATAAAAAACAGTTATTATTAAATTATGTATGATATATACTATAATTATATATACATTAAACTAAAAACATAAACAGTTTCATTACTTGGAATTAAATCTAAATAAAAAAAACTATAACATTTTTAGCTTACTTTATTTCAGCTAGTTCTCATTTGCATTTAATTTAGGAACTAAAATAACAATAAATAAACTAAAACTAAAAGCTAAAAGTTAATAAAAAATTGCACGGAAAATTTTCTTTTCTTAAAAGCTCATAAAATGACAAGAAAACAACAGCAAAATGAGTAAAACT
This sequence comes from Zacco platypus, assembly GCA_038088235.1. NCBI lineage: Eukaryota > Metazoa > Chordata > Actinopteri > Cypriniformes > Xenocyprididae > Zacco > Zacco platypus. The sequence goes on along the minus strand of CM076086.1, from coordinate 997,067 downwards.
TTAACTAAAATTAAAATAAAAACAGACAAATATAAAACTCATTAATGCTGATGATAATGTCTGAAATTGTAAGAATGACTTTTTGTTCTTTTTTTAAATGCTTTTATAATATTAAGATTCAAAATGGGCCCCATTCAATTCCATTGCAAGTGTTTCACAGAAGCTTGATTTTTTCTTTAAAAATTAAAGGGGATGAGTTGAAGTTTATGGTTTATGATAATCAATGACCCACAAATGATGTATTGTATTTAAATATTGAGCTATTAAAGATTCCTTTATAACCATCAAGAATGACCAAGTGAACGCTCCTAATTCCTCGTTTTAAAAAAAGACAGAAGTTTTACAAGTGAAGTTTTTCATCCCTTATTTCAATGTAATTTTTCCCTACTTAAATTCTTGATGACGAAACAAGCAGGTGATCTATTCATTGTGTTTATATCTCTGTTTAAACATCAGCCTCTATTGAAGCTGCATTAGCGGATCAATATCTCAGCACTTGAGGAGGAGGTGCTGACATTTGAGGTTAATGACTCTATTCCCAAAAAATCAATTACAGCCATCTCGTTAGCGTCCCTACAATATACCTGCTCCAGATAATAGCAGCTCTGTGAATGAGAAGTTATGATTACCTCTTACATGATGGCAGCTTTTTGTCAATATCAATATGGATGTGTTTTGATGCAGTTTTTTTTTTTTTCATTTTTTCATTTCATTGCTTTGTGTGTGTGTGTGTGTGTGTGTGTGTGTGTGTGTGAGAATTCTGTATGTTAATTTTTCCCTAATAGAAACCTGGGTTTGTGCTATTTTGAGCAAAAAACATTATAGAAAGCTAACTTTAAAGCTCACCCAAAAATGACATTCATGCACAATCATGTTGTTCCATTTTTTATTTTATTTTTATTTTACATTTGTTTGTGGAACACAAATGTTTAAGAATTTAAAAATATATAATATATTTAATATATATATATATATATATATATATATATATATATATATATATATATTAAATATATTATATATTTTTAAATATATATATATTTCTGAAGCTTGAGAGATGTGGTCACTCCATAAACATTTTTATTTTTTTTTGTGTTTGTCTTCTAACGCTATGGGGAAAAAAATAACAGAATATGGTTTTGTATTGACACACAGGCGAGTAAATAATGACTGAATTTTCACTTTTGGTTGCAGTATCTGTTTAATGCTCGGCTCCTGATTTGACACACACAGATGTCTTACCTCCCTTTTTTTTTTTATTGTCTTTAACGCACACACACACACACACACACTCACACCAACAACAAAAACACCAAAACAAAATCCATTATTGTCTGCCAATGCCACCTGAAGGCACATGTGACATGTACAAACTGTTGCCAGAGGGCGACGGCGGGCGCTGCATTTTTTCTTTCTTTTTTTTTCTGCGCCGTGAAGGTTGAGTTGAGTCATTTTGCACCCAATTACACCGCAGTAAATTTGTCGGATGGTTCTTGTCGCGCTGTATTGATCCGCCGTGTCACCTTGAACTTGTTTATTGACACATCGAAAGTGGGCCTCTCGATTTAGTGCCGCTCAATTATGACATTCATATGATGTCACGCTGCTCCTCGCCCGTCGCTGTACATTTTACTTGTCTTTTCACCCCCCTTTCTTGTCCTCTCTCGCTCTCTCCATCACCTGCCACGCGCCTGCCATCTTCTCCTGACCTTTCCCTCAGACAGATGGCACTGTAGAAACCGTGCTATTAGCACACATGTCATATTATTCCTCCGAACAGATCCCCTGCTCTTTTTTTTGTAAGTGAGAGGTGCTTGTTCAACAAATGGATTTTCAATTTGCCAGTTGTGGGCACTTTTTTTCTTCTTGGGGTCGATGTAAAAAATCACTCTGAGAGAGACAAACAGAGGCCGTGACAGAGTGAAAAAATTCTTATCCTGGTTTTTTTTTCTCCCCCTGCACGATCAAGGTTTATATCACTGACTGAGAGAGCCAGAAGAAAGTTTTTCACCTTCAAAATTTAATTTAGCTGAAGGCCACTTTTTTTCATTGAAGAAAACATTATGAAGACACGCTCAGGGAAACTACTCTGAAGCTGTAGCTCGTCTTGCTGCGAGTTACTGACAATTGAATGCAGTTACAAACTGCAGAAAAATTAAAAAAAAAATTTTTTAATTACTATGTGTATATATTTAAAATTATATATTATATATATATATATATATATATATATATATATATATATAAAAGGCTCAGTATTTTTTCAACACTGATAATAATCATAAATGTTTGTTGAGCATCAAATCATCATATCAGAATGATTTCTGAAGGATCATGTGACTCTGAAGACTGGAGTAATGATGCTGAAAATTCACAAAAATAAATTACATTTTAAAACATATTCACACAGAAAACAGTTATTTTAAATCACAATAATATTCTACAATTTTACTGTTTTTACTGTATTTTTAATCAAATAAACGCAGGCTTAGTGAGCAGAAGAGACTTCTTTCAAAAACGTAAAAAAATCTTACCAACCCCAAACTTTTGAACAGAAGTTTATATATAATCATCTTGTATATAATTCTATACCTAATGACCTAACCCTCAATTTCTGCAGATTAATTTACACTAAATGCCAACTTGAATACAACGTGATGTAAATGCGAGTCAGATTTAAAGTTATTAACAGAAGCATTTGCTGTAAATACTCTTAAGTGAAGTTATTATAAAATGCAGTCTATTGTATTACAGTATTTACACCTGAGATCGAGGAAAGTAAATCAAAATTTGATTGAGAAAATAATCAAATATTTGTATTTGATTTCTATAAGCATCCAGAAATAGATCCTATATTAGTAGGAAATTAACTATGGATTTATACATTTAAGTTTTGAAGATATAAAATGGCTCCAGCATACATTTCCTCTAAACAGTCAGACGTAGCCCTCGTGAGACCGTGCACCTCCTCACCCTCTGAGGTCATTCGAGTGTCCGGGTTCCTGCAGGACCCTGTAAGTGTTTTGAGTCCCCATAAGCCCTGCACTCAGGAGTGACCACAGAGGACACGGGCCCGTTTACTGCTCCAGCACAGATGCTGGATCCATTTGCTTGCGCTCGGGGTCAGAGATCACCTGTGAATTTTTGATTTCACTCCATCCATCAGCTTTATGGTGGTGATGTGCCAGTTCATGCAGACGGGACGGGGACCACAGGGGCCGTCGTGATCAGACTATAACATATACATTTATTTTTTATATATTCTATATATTTTATATAATATTACTGTTCAAATGTTTGCGGACCGTATTTTAAATAAATAAATAATTAAATTACATTTTTGTAAAATGTCGTGTTTAGGGGTTGGGTAGAGTTAGGGAACAGATTATACAGTTTGTGGATAATAAAAATCATTATATCTATTTTAGATTTTTCACACCACGGTTATTGTGGCCAAAAGAATTCACGATATCGATAATTTGTACTTTATTTAGTTTTTTCTTTTTTACCCAACATAAGGATACTGATAAACACAGGGCATATGCATTTTCACCTCTCAATCTCAACAGACCTGAGCTTTCTGTCTTCTCTGATCCCTATAAAATGACAAAATACTGTCAAATTCAACAGTATGATGAATAAATATTGACATCGAAACACTTTAACCTGTTAACTTGCGTACCCGTGTTTTAAGCTCTTTAACCTTTCGTTGCGCTGCTGATTCAGTTTTAATGTGTGTCTAGAACGGCACTGCGACCAACTTAACATTTTACAGAGTTTAATGAAGCAATGTAGTCGCTCAGTTTTTCTAGATCAGTTTTAATCATGTAGTAAATTTGAACAAAAACTATCAAGTGCCACGAACAGGCCGTATCGGCCATGACTTGATGCAAATACATAAACACAAAAATAGGCCGAGAAAATGTGACTCTTATTAAAAGAATCACCCTTTATTTAAATATATGAACACAGAAAACTGCTGTTAACAGATAAATATAACATTTCCCATTCCATGACTGGTAAAATAATCGCAATTTACGTAATCCGATGGACATGGAGGTGGGTAAAAACCTCACTGACCGTAGTACGGTGGCCGGGAAGTGCAAAACAACATTACAAAGTGTGAAACACTTTTGCGAAGCTCGAGACAACTTTACATTTTGGAAAACATTTTTACCTATCATAAAACACAATTACATGGGGAAAACACTTTTACCGAGGACTAAACAAATTTACATTTTAGAAAACAAATTAACAAGACGCAAAACACTTTTACCGGTCCCGAAACAAATTTACAATGACAGATTCTTCACGGAAAGGGAATGTCCCACACACCGGAAGTGACGCGGTGAAAGGTGTTGTTGTTGTTGGTGAGCGCGGTAAATTCGTGTTGTAGTTGTGGAGTAAATGGCGTAAATAAAGTTTATGGTGACCGAACATGGACTGCGGTTGAGGGACATTTCGCCCGTTTTGTGGCAAACACATGAGCAGCTTAACGCGGGTTTGCTTTACATGTGGTCAGTGTTTGGAGTTTCTAAAAGACGCGGAGCAGACGGAAACACAGGGGACGTCTGGACAGCAGGACAGTGCTAAGCAAAGTAAGTTACACTTCCCTTTCCGTGAAGAATCTGTCATTGTAAATTTTTTTGGGGACTGGTAAAAGTGTTTTGCATCTTGTTAATTTGTTTTCTAAAATGTAAATTTGTTTAGTTCTTGGTAAAAGTGTTTTCCCCATGTAATTGAGTTTTATGATAGATAAAAAAAATTTCCAAAATGTAAATTTGTCTCAAGCTTCTCAAAAGTGTTTCTGCAGATTGGGCTGTTTTCTTGGAAGCCGAAAAACTCCCATACTGGCAAGCTTCCTTTTTTCGAGTGTGGGTGGAGCCCGTCCCGCTCGGACAACATGGTTCTTCTCAGACTGGCTGCGCGCGGCCTCTTCTTCTTGTTTGACAGGTGTCAGCATTGAGGCACAATATATCACCTGAGAGGTGAACCAGGAACTGGCATTGGAGTATTTACGTGTCACGATATCATTAGAGTTCTATTCATTTTAAATATTGTGGTTATCACCAATACCGTTACATTGTCACGCCCTAAATTAACACAATGTCGATATTTCATGCTTTGAATATCACGATTATCATCAAAAACCGATATATTGCGACACCCCTATGGAAAGTCCCTATAAAATATGGAAACCTGATCACATTGGCACAGTACGTTTTCGTATACATTCAACTGCTCATTCACATCAGCCAATCACACGGCAGCAACTCAATGCATGTCCACATGGTCAAGACGATCTGCTGGAGGTCAAACTGAGCATCAGAACGAGGAAGAAAGGGGATTCCAGTGATATGGTTGTTGGTGCCAGACGGGTTAGTCTGAGTATTTCAGAAACGGCTGATCTACTGGGATTTCCACACGCAACCATCTCTAGGGTTTATAGAGAACGGTCAGACAAAGAGAAAACATCAAATGAGCGACAGTTCTGTGGGTGAAAACGCCAGAGGTCAGAGGAGGATGGCCAGACTGGTTCAAACTGAGGCGATACAAGCACACGCTACAACCGAGGTCTGCAGAAGAGCATCTCTGAACACACAACACGCCGAAACTTGAAGCAGATGAGCTACAGCAGCAGAAGACACACCGGTGCCACTCCTGTCTGCTGAGAACAGGAAACCGAGGATTCAATTCACATGGCATCACCAAAACTGGACAATTGAAGTTTGGAGAAACATTGGCTGGTCTGATTCCTGATTTCTGTAGACTGTAGGGTCAGAATTTGGCATTGACAGCATGGATCTATTCTTCTCTTCTATCCCCACACTTTTGGCCCCTTAGTACCAATTGAGCTTCGATTAAACGGCACAGCCTACCTGAGGATTGTTGCTGACCATGTCTATTTCTTTGACCACAGTGTACCATCTTCTGATGGCTTCTTCTAGCAGGATAAAGCACACGTCACACAGCTCAAATCATCTCCAACTGGTTTCATGACTATAAGTTCACAGTACTCAATTGGCTTCCATAGTCAGCAGATCTCAATCCAACAGGGATGGGATGTGGTGGATCGGGAGACAAACAGTAAAACACAATAATGTTCGTTACTGTTTGTAACGGGGGTTAAATGGAAGGAAGGAGGCAGGAAAAGTTTAATAATAAAATAAACGAACAATAAAACAAAAGTAAAAGGGCGGCAGTTCCTCACGGCGACTGCCGCCCACACAAACAAAATAAAACACAACATAACTTCCAGGCCTGGTCCTCTCTCGTCCTTCACTGTTGTCGCTCCTCTTTTATGCTTATGGAGCTCCTCCGTGAGAGACACGAGACCGGTGTAGCGCGCAGCTGACGCTCATTATCACTCGCGTCACCGGCCTCGCGCCGTTCCCTCACGGCTCTCGCCCGCCCTGCTCCTCACAATGTTAACTAAAACAGCACCAATATAATTAAATATTCTTCAAAATGAGTGAGTAAAATGATTTCGCATGATTTGTGTTTAATCTCCACCTCCTCAAGTTTTCAAACACAACGGCTTGTGTGTCATTATCTGTGCCGCTTCCCGCTTAATTCATAAGTGTAACTACAGCAGGCCTCAAGGGACACAAAACACTCCTGCCTCTTTCCTGTCACTTCCTCTGCTTGTCACCCACTTAAATAATGACAATTTAATTTCCCATCTAATTGGACCTGTAAGTTATTTAAATTAAGCTCGGTGTGTGAAAAGAGGGAGGCTGAGACGGAACATTAAAAGCTTAGTGTACTCTCCGCTTTTAATGAGAGAGGTCAAAGCAATGAAACGATGTTAAACAAACATCACTTCTCCTTCTGTTCAGATGCGAGCGAGAGGAGGCGCAGCCCCCCTCCGACAGGATTTTATCTTCTCTTGTCCTTTCTTTAAATAACATTTAATCATCTCATGCACCCTTCATATCACTAATGGAGCTCGGCGGTACTTGTTTGACATCTGTTAAACCTGCCACTGCTCTCCTTGATTAAAAAGACCCACTCACTTTTATTTCATTTGTTTCATTCACTAAAAATCTTCGAGTAAACGTTAGGGTCTGTTTTAATACGGGGCGATGGTAAGTAAAAATAACCCTGCCTAATATCTTAAGATTAAATACATCTTTTCTGAGAACTAAGCTTCCCTAAGCTGGTGTCCCTCTCCGTTCCATCTGATTGTGGGATTTTTGGTCCTGGGTAAAGAGAGCACAGGGGCATTACTTTAAATGATGATTTAAATACATTTGGTTATTGAATGGCGTGGATTCGGTGAACTGCGTACACTTACAGTTTTGGGGTTTAAGGAGAATTTCATCATGAAAATGGACAGCAATTGAAAGAAAAGTGCAGAGGGCATAAATACAGGGGCATATGAGGGTAAATCAAAGGTAAAGATTTGGGGAAAAAAGACTTTGACACATTAGAGCTGCTTATTTTTAATTTTATTTATGGTGGAGGAGGGACTTAAGTTTGACACATTTTAAAAAATATATTCAGGGGTCATATTTTATGTTTATATACACATATCAGCCAAAACATTATGAACACATCATCTCCTAAGGCCACATATTAAGGTCTGGGTACTGTAGATTAGATCTCTACAATCAATCAATGTTCTTGTAATCAATGCGATAAAGTTCTAAATAAAGACAAGGACCAAATTGTTATGGCAAGGCAACTGGGTTAGAGTATCTCCGAAACATCAAGGCTCATGGGTCGCTCCCGGTCAGCAGAGGTGAGAGTTTACCAACAGTGGTCCGAGGAGGGACAAACCAAAAAAACGACGACAGGGTGTTGGGTGACCCAGGATCATCAAGCACAAAAGGCTTTCCCGTCTGGTTGGAGCCAACAGAGTCACACAAAAGTTTAGTGATGGTTATAGGAGGAAATGTGTCACAACATACAGTGTTCGCTAGAGACCAGTCAGAGTGCCTATGATGATCCCCGTCAGTGTCCACCGTCGAAAGCACCTTCAATGGGCACGTGACTGTCAGAACTGGACTTTGGAGCAGTGAAAAACGTCCGCCAACGGCCATCCCGTGGATGGTCATGCATGTGCAAGCCGTTTATCTGGGGAAGTGATGGCACCAGGATGCACTGTGGGATGATGACAAGCTGGCGGAGGGAGTGTGATGTTCTGGGCAATGTTCTGTTGGAAAACCCTGGGTCCGGTCATTCATGTGGGCAAGGTGTTGGCCTCCAAATTGACCCGACCTCAATCCAAACAGTTTGATTGACAGGCGATCTGACCAATAATAACCCCGAATCTGCCATTTTGTCCTACAAGAGCGCAGGGCTTGTTGGACAAAGCAACAGTAACTAAAGGGGGCGGGTCTTTGTGAAGGGTCAGTTGAGCATCTGTGATGTGCTGGACCAGCAAGTTCAATCCATGGTGGCTCCACTTCACAACCTACAGGACTTGAATGTAGCTAATGTCTTTCTGCCAGAAACCACAGAACACCTTCAGGACGCTTGTAGAGTCCAGGCCTTGGCGGGTCGGTGCTGTTTTGGCAGCGTGCGGATGACCAACAGCATATTAGGCAGGTGGTCATAATGTTTTGGCTCACCAGTGTTTGTTCTTATCTTATCTTTGGCTTATTTTGTCATTTTCTTATGTAAATCATGATTTAAGAATATTCAGACATTTACACTGGAAAACACAAATACTGAGGAAGAACATCGCTTTTTTTGCAATGTGATCAGAAGTTAATGTAAAATTCATCTACATGTTGCCATGGTCAGTGTGGGGGAAAGGTACTTTTAGAAGTAATACATTATAATATTGCATTACTCCATAAAAAAGTAACCAATTGCTTTACTTAATTGCTTTTTATGGAAAGACATGACTTTTCTCACCTAGGCTTGTTTACAAACAAACAAACAAATAAAAGTTATATTTTTTGGCAAATGCAAAGGCCTTTTCATAGTGTTGTAGTCAAGACCAGACTAGCGCTCCTCAAATTCATCTGAAAGATCCACATTAACTACCTGAGAAATGTCTTATTTTTAATCAGAGTTGTTACTAATCAGTTGAAATTTTTACAGAAGTTGCATCTGAATTGGTACAATTACAAATCCACAAATAATGTTGAGATTCATGTTTTAAAAATGAAATTTTGTTTATTGAACATTTATAAAAAATCTGCAGTTGTGCTAATATTTGTGAAAACAGCTCTCAATTATGTCATATGTTATAATATAAATATGAAGATCTACTTTTTTGCAATCATATCTTGAATTTTATGGGCATTCGTATTCATTTTGGTGACATTTTTGACACAATCCCTTGTTGATTTCTGACCCAGCACAACTGTAACAAAATTAAATTAGAAATAAGTTATTGATTGCGTTTGAAACAGGAAGTTTTACATCCAACCAAATTAAGGATGTTAAAAAAGAGAAGAAAAGAAATTTAGAAGAATAGGACATATGAGTTCTTGCATCAGCAATAAAAACAAAAATCAAATGAAACAAACATGTAATGATTAACTGAAGTCATTTTTGCTTCTTTGTATGATTGTATTGGATCATCGAAGGTCAGCAACAAAGACATTAGTTAATAAAGTGAGATTAAATACATAAAGTATATATGTGTTATTTAGCATATTTAATCATGGCAGGTTTGTGTAATATTCTGAGATTGCATGTGTTTATTTTGATGAATAGAGAAATGTTTTTGTGCAAGTGAGATGAGTCAATGCTCACATTCAGGGGTCTTTACACAACACAGTTTTTAATAAAAATGGAGAATTTTTCTGTTCATTTACATTTATATTTACATTTAGTCCTTTAGCAGACACTTTTCTCCAAAGCGACTTACAAGTGCAGTGGAAGCAATCAAATCAACATGAGTGCAAGTGCAGTGTCAAGTCCCAGTTATTCCAGCAAAGTGCTCGTAGCAAGGATTTATTTTTTATTTTTTATTAAATAGATGGAGAGAGAGCATAGAAATAGAAAAAAAGAAAAAGTATGTGCTTACACAACAATGGCATTTTGGGGGCCTGAAAACGTTTCAAAATGCAAGTTTTTAAAATGATACCATTATCTTCTCTGCGTAAACTACAAAAACGTGAAGTTGTGAAAGCGGCGACATGTAGAGTTTCTTTACAAAGTGACTTCGCCGACTATTGGCCTGGCGTGAATAATACAGCGTTTTTAGTTGTTTTTTCGGATGTGTGAACGGGGATCTTTTGACAGCATTGCCACCTGTACATGAAAACACAAAGGAAAAATCTTTTAGTACATCTTTGTCGTGTAAACGTGCCTTTTGTCTTGAACTACAACAAGCATGATGTCCACACTGCGCACACTCACGATTTCTCTCAACATGGGGACCGGAGAACTGTCAGGCAATAAATGGAAAAAAAGTACTATTTAGTTGTGAATTTAAAAGTAATTTGTTACTTTACTAATTACTTTGATTATGTATCTGGTTAAATAACTCACATGACTTGTAATGCATTACTCCCAGCACTGGTAGTGGTTGGAAACAGAGTGATTCAATCTACTTTTTTTTTTAGTTTTGGTCAAATTAATGAAAAAGTAATTGATATTTGTTGGAAGTTGTATTTTCAAACCCTGATGTGTTGCTAAAACAACTCTTTGTGTTTCCCTCTTGACATTTACACTTGAGAACATATTGACGTTTCAGTTTATTCCTTAAACTTTCTTTACTTGGTCTTAAAAAGTCTTGCATTTACCTTCATAAAACCTGCAGAAATGCTGTGTCCTGACCAAACGTAAATGAATACATCATTTTGAGAAATCAAGATTCTTTTCTTTGCGTATTAATTATTAAAAAGATTTCATTTATAATTATTTTAATAATTTAAAACTAAAAATGTTAAATGATTTTGATATTTATAATGATTTTTTTGGGATTTGCCCAGAAACTAAGGTATAGCGGCTGACATAGACAGTTGTCGCCCCATACCTCAAATCGTGTGGCTTGTTGAGGACAGTCAGAAAACCCTAGCAACACCCAGGCAACCACCCAGAGGTTTGCACAGGCACATGTTTTCACATTTTCACCTGTTGTAATTGTTTTGTGCTAAATCTATTGTGATTAAGTCAAGTCCTATGGGAGCCCGTTCCCGCCACTGTTGAGAAAAAAAAATATTGCGTAAGTCATAATAATGAGAAACTTTCTCATAATAATGGCTTAGTATCTCATAATAATGACTTAGCATCTTTAACTTAATAAAAAAAACCTTTTTTATTTTTTTGATTAAGTTAAAGATGCTAAGTCATTATTATGAGACACTAAGTCATTATTATGAGATACTAAGTCATTATTATGAGATACTAAGTCATTATTATGAGATACTAAGTCATTATTATGAGATGTTAAGTCATTATTATGAGAAAGTTTCTAAAAAAAAATTAAAAAAAATTTGATTAAGTTATAGATGCTAAGTCATTATTATGAGATACTAAGTCATTATTATGAGATACTAAGTCATTATTTTGAGATGTTAAGTCATTATTATGAGAAAGTTTCTAAAAAAAATTTTTTTTTGATTAAGTTATAGATGCTAAGTCATTATTATGAGATGTTAAGTCATTATTATGAGATGTTAAGTCATTATTATGAGATACTAAGTCATTATTATGAGATGCTAAGTCATTATTATGAGATGTTAAGTCATTATTATGAGATACTAAGTCATTATTATGAGATGCTAAGTCATTATTATGAGATACTAAGTCATTATTATGAAATACTAAGTCATTATTATGAGATGTTAAGTCATTATTATGATATGTTAAGTCATTATTATGAGATACTAAGTCATTATTATGAGATGCTAAGTCATTATTATGAGATGTTAAGTCATTATTATGAGATACTAAGTCATTATTATGAGATACTAAGTCATTATTATGAGATGTTAAGTCATTATTATGAGATACTAAGTCATTATTATGAGATGTTAAGTCATTATTATGATATGTTAAGTCATTATTATGAGATACTAAGTCATTATTATGAGAAAGTTTCTCATTATTATGACTTACAGAATTTTTTTTTTTCTCAACAGTGGCGGGAACGGGCTTCCATACAAGTCACCTTTATTCATATAACACTTTTTACAATCCAGATTGTGTCCAAGCAGCTTTACGGTGTCAACAGGAAAATAATTTTGGCTGCATTAGAGGAAAACAGCAAAATAAAATCATGCAGTTTGCCCAAATGATTTTTGGGATGTGATTGCCTTGTTCCATTTGGTTTACCCTGCTAATTTACTGATACATTCAGCACTGGTCCAGAGAAGAGGTGATTGTGTAGACTTTGCTGTATTTGACATTACAACACTACATGTTGAATCACTCGCCATCACTGTTTTCACGGTGACATACATCTGACCTGTGTTCGCTGATATGAAGCATAATAGTTCGGTAATTGAGCAAGGGAATTCAATTTTACTGATGCCCAATTATCCACTGAATCTGCTGTCTGCTAAATGAGATTATTGCAATAGCATAAGTCTCTCCCATTGGGTTCCATTAACTTTGATTACTGCAAATTATTTACTTACAGCTCTGGTCCATATTGCACTGATGTGCCATATTTGCTACTTCATACACACATCACACACACTCCATACACTGATACTACACAATAAGGTAGTGGACATGCACACACAGATCATTTACAACGGGAAGAGTTGATTGAGGGTCCAGGTAGATTAGAAAGAAACTGTGTCTTACTGACCCTCGTAAAGGACGTGTGTACAGCGGCAGAGAACCAAAAATACATGGTGATAACACAATATGTTTGACCAAAATGTTATAAAATAATGACATATACTCTATGCTAGTAGTTCCTCAAACCTCAGTACTTCTGGAGTTAAGAGTTTCCTTCAAATGTCATTCAACCAGATGTGTTTTTATTCAGTGACCTGTTTCACAAAGCTGTGACAAACTCAGAATATGTTCAAAGTTGACCAAACAAAACAAATTCAGCTGGTTTAAATGAGGTCAAACAGGTTCACAAAGCTTGCTATAAACACTCTCTGTCAACTCAGGGTTTATCTCAGAGTTTGTTATTAAGCGCGTGCAGCTGAAAGTGTGACGTATAGCGAAGAGCCAATCACACAAAATGTTAAGAACTTGAGTTTATTTCACTTCTCTGATGAAAAAAAATATCACTAATTTAAACACGTTTTCAAGGCAGGAAAAAAAAACTGGTGAATGTTTGAAAAGGCAGTTGAAAGAAAAGGTAACGCTTTATTTTACAGTGTCATTGTTACACATGTTACATGTTGTTACTATAGTAATAACTATAAATTATGCATAATTACATGCAACTAACCCTAAACCAACCCAAACCCTCATCCTAACCCTATAGTAAGTACATGTAGTTACTTAATAATACTCGATACTTAAATGTATGATTACAGTGTAACCTTAAAATAAAGTGCAACCAAAGAAAATATCTCACTATATCAATGCAAGTAAATCAACAGAATGTATTTATTATTGATTTAAATTAATAATTAATAATTTATATAGGTACACAAAGACCTTAAATGAAAAGACATAAGCTTAGCAGTTTTAAAAGGTTAATGTATTCTAAAGCTTGTATTTACATGTATATGTTTACAAATTAATTGACCCTTCACAAAGCCCCGCCCCCTTTAGTTACTGTTGCTATGTCCCACAAGCCATGCGCTCTCACTCCACACATCATATTCTCACGAAGTGAAAAACACATCGCAGAGCAAAGAGGACACTGACAACACGTGTCTTTTGATATGAAGCAGCTTCATATTTAAAAGATTGTAATGTTTTAAAGAAGTTTAATCAATAAATAGCGTCTAGTGTGTTTAATGTGTGGTGACAGATCGCTGTAGCTCCTCGTGAAGCGATCATCTCTTCATACTAGTTCATTTATAGCATCAAATAAACATGAATGAACATCAGAAGGAATGTTGTTTCAAGACGTGATTCAAGTTCACCAACGTTAATCTACTAACTCCCCTGACCGCTTTGACCGACAAAAAGGCCGGATTCGGGGTTATGATCGGTCAGATCGCCTGTCAATCAAACCGTTTACAAAGGGTCAATTTAACTTAAACATTGAATATTAATTGTCAACATACAGTTGCAAATATAATATAAATGCATTAAGAGATGACAAAATAGTGACTAAATTTAAATTTGACACCTTCATCAAAAGACAAAGCATCATAAATACACAAAAACCATATTAAGTCGGCATATAGCCTACTGAAAAAACATGATTACTTTTTTTAAATTCACGTGTCTCACAATCTTCAATCACTTCCCCTCCCTCTTCTCTTCTCTGATGACATTTTCTAGCAAGAGGGCGGGAAAACTTGTCACTCACATTAGATCCACCAATAGCAAACCACAACCATCCAATCAATTCTCCAGGGACAAAATCAAGTCCCGCCCTACATTTGTTCTTCTTCCAGAAGCCGTTTCAACCAGGAATATATAACACTAGAGTGAAGAAAAGACTAGCACAACTTCTGTTTCATGCCAAATTTAAACCTTTTTTTAAACAGCATTTAAAGATGATTGTGACGAGCAGGGTGACGCGAGTGATAATGAGCGTCACCTGCGCGCTACACCGGTCTCGTGTCTCTCACGGAGGAGCTCCGGAAGCATAAAAGAGGAGCGACGACAGTGAAGGACGAGAGAGGACCAGGCCTGGACTTTATGTTGTGTTTTATTTTGTTTGTGCGGGCGGCAGTCGCCGTGAGGAACTGCCGCCCTTTTACTTTCGTTTTATTTGTTTGGTTATTTTATTATTAAACCATGTTGAATGTTCGCCGGTTCCCGCCTCCTTCTTCCCATATTTACGAACTGTGTTACAATGATCAAACCTGATATTTCTTAAGATGAGTAAAACTTGTCTAATTAAATAAAAGTATACAGATTTCACTTGGCATTCCTACACACTTCATCAGCACACAGTACAATCCGTGGAAAGAGACAAACCAGCCCGCAGTTGACAGGAACCCAGCTGTTTGGAGTCCAGTGTCGTTCACTTTAATGACAAATGCAAAGCGGACGGAAAACCTCTAAGGCCTAATTTTGTGACATTGTCCCTCTCCTAATTGAGAACATTTCTCTCGTTCTCTCTCGTTCTCCGTGTGCCAGCTTCCTTGCGCTCGCAGCGAAAAAGAGCGCGCCTAATTTCATTCGGGTTTGTCTTAGGACAACCCTTTTAGATGTTTAATTCAATCCCAATTTCGTGTAATCAGGCAAAAGGCTTCCCCCGAGGTAGAGCCACGCTACGAGGACCTGCCGCTGACAATTTGCAAATGTAATTGGTCCACGTATCTCTCTCTTTCTCCACCCTGTGGTTCCACCACAGGCATTATTAACTAATATCACTTTTGAATGTTTTTCATCTATTTTATCACTCGGCATTTCAATTGGTACCTCCGCTCACATATCCAGACTCATCTCGCGGCCCTATGGATGAGCGCGGGAGAGGAAACGGGGGAAAAAACGCAAACGTTGGGAACATCATCGCACGTTTACCTCAAGGCAGCTGCGTTGTTATTGTAATATTCATATTTCTGTGGATTTACAGCCGCTGGATATTGAGTACAAAATCCATTATCATTTGTATATTTTAATTATGCAAATGAGGCTGCTCAGCTGGCTGGCTGATCCTGCAGGGAAGCCTAACTTCATTTCGGGTGATTACAATTTATCCAGTCGAGTCACTTTAATTGTAACAAGCTAATTACCTTGTTTCATTTAGTTTTAACAATGCCAAAAGAAAAGCGTAGGGTGATAGCGCTCTCTCACCAGGGGCCCTGACAAATCAGGCCCAATAACAAGAGCCGAAGAGAGAATGAAATTGGGAAGAGATGAGAGAGATCGAAACAATCTCATTTCTATGGCTCATCCTGATCCTGAAACTCACTCACTGCTTCAGCAGGGGAGACCGGGGCAAGTTGTCGCCAAAAGTCTCAGGGTATGTTTACTTTTGTTCTGGTTTCTATATAAAGTCTTGTGATAAAGATTTTGTGACAACATGCCCCAATAGTAAGAAACAATTACAAAAATATGATGAAGTTAAAAATGTAGTTTGGATGATTTATATTAGGAATGTTTTGAAAACTAACATACAAAACATGACTCAAAACCTCACAACTGAGAATCTCCATTATGTGATTGGACAGTTTTCACATACAGGATCATGTGCAGACGAGACGAATAATGCCTGTGATAGTGCATATTGTGGGTAGATATAAAAAACTGAAGGCTTCAGGGAATGAGGAACTTTATCAGCAATAATTAATGATAAGTTAACTTGTTTTTAGGGTGATTATTAGTATTAGTGTGTTGTATGATCTCTCAAGCGGGGTTATTATAGTTTACTGAAATTAAAACTAGAACCATTAAAAAAAATTGTTACATTTGGTAACACTTTATTTGGTTGCACTTTATTTTACAGTACACTAACATGTACTTACAGTGTACTTACCTACAAAAAAAATACTGGGTAATGGTCAGGTTTATGGGTAGGTTCAGGGTTATTACCTAGTTATTGTAATTAATAAGTAAGTACATTGTATGTACTGTACATGTGGAACAAGACTGTAAAATAAAGTGCTACACTTCATTTTAGTGTCCTTGTTATACTTTACATGTGCTAGTAATAACAATAAATGATGTATATTTATGTGCAACAAATGTAAAACCAAAC
>CM076086.1:947862-975362 GCA_038088235.1 Zacco platypus | reverse complement strand
TCTGAGGAAACCTTGATACATTTTCATTAAATTTCATAAGAACAGCTTTTATTTGTACAGGTTTCTACTGCGTTTGCACAAATTATAGTGCAGCTTAGGCAAAGTGTGTTAACTAAAAATAATAATCCTGAAACGATCAAAACCGGTGAAACTATTTACTATGTCAACATGCTAATTATTGAAAGGACCGACGAACTGGACCTAAGCCTCATGTTTGCTCAGGTTACTCAACGAACGCCAAACTTGCTTTGCCCAAACAATGGTGATTAAGCAACAGATTAAACCTCCTCATAAATAATGAAGGGCTGTGTTTTCAACACGCTTCCTGTTCACTTCCTCTAATAGCCACATTAAAAGCTCTTTACAAGTCAGTGGTGAGAGGAAGAGAAAAATTGAGCACTTAACGAGTTGGAGGGAGGCAGGCCGGGATTCGGCCCGTTCACATGCTTCGAGCCAGTTGAGAGTGATGCCAGTTGATCAATGAGTCAATGAGGTCCTTAAAGGAAGCCGGTCCTAGACTGCTGGAAAGAGCTAATGATGAAGGCAATAAAAGACCTGGCTCTCAACCGGCATAGTAATTAAGGAAGTGGAGGTTAGGAGGTTTGGCTTTAACTGATTCACCCTGTGCCATCTTTATGACCTTTGCATCCTCTTGCTGTCCGGACGGCGTTCAGGACACACGACGACAATGATGAGAACTGACATTGTTTACTCAGATATCATGTGTTGAAATTCCATACAGTGAATATATGAGGGAAACTGAGGGCAGTTATAGTTTAACCAATTAGAAATTACAACAATAGAAGAATGATTTACATGGAAAATATATATATACTTCATAATCATTTTTAAAACAAATGCAAAGGCCTATTTCTACCTTGAACCAACTTTCATTGGTGTACCTCAAATATTCAAGTATTCAAGCAAGTTAAATTTTAAATCATCTATAAGGCAATTCCAATTTATGATGCATTTTGATTTCAGACATACACTGAAATCAAAATGGATTACATAAATGTTTTGTCTTTTAAAATATTTTGCTATGTGATGGCATCTAAAATAACAGGTTCCAGTCAAAAATATTACAATAAAAAATATACAATAAAAGTACAAATACAATAAAAAATTTAACATGAATATTTAACATGAATCATTCTGATTACACCAAACAAAGGTCCATTTGAATGGTTATATTAGCTATAAATACATGAATGTACAGTAATAACTGCAAATTTTAACTTATACAGTGTGAATAGTCATTATAAGTTAAAAAATGAAACTTTGTTTCTCTGTCTTAATCCCAGAGTGTCATGAAGAATTGTGTTGAATTGAAGTGTCTGTTGGGTAATTGTTGGATACAGGAGATCAGGCTCAGCAGACAGTGTAAATTACAGTCATAGGTGTATCTTACCCCGCTTTGCTAAGCAAACAGACACCATTAATAACCCAGTAAAGGAAGTTGACTGGCAGATGACCTGTTTCGACAACTTTCATGATCATATCTGTTATGGAAGTATTTTTGTCATGTTACCTGCTTGTGTGTGTGTGTGTGGGGGTATTCCCTACACTACAGGGACCAAATGTCTTGTGGGGACATTTTGTTGGTCCCCAAGAGGAAACAAGCTTATAAATCATACAGAATGATCTATTTTGAAAATGTAAAATAGCAGCAGATTTTGTGTGATGGGTAGGTTTAGGGGGGGGTGTGGGGGGGGCAGAATGTACAGTTTGTACAGTAGAAAAACCATTATGCCTATGAAATGACCCCATAAAACATGAAAACACAACTGTGTGTGTGTGTGTGTGTGTGTGTGTGTGTGTGTGACAACTTACCTCAAATAGCAGAACAGTACATGTTGTTACAAAAGTGTGTCCAAAAAACTTGTTTTTTTCTTGCTTTCTTGGGCAGAAACAGAGAAAATGTTAAATAGCTATATAAATAGTGTCAAAAATAAACTTACTCTCAAAAAGTGACAACTTGCCAAATATATATATATATATATATATATATATATATATATATATATATATATATATATATATATATATATATATATATATATATATATTTGATAGTTCATTTTTATAATTCCTAAGAATGTGCAAAAGTGATTAATGTCTTTGTTTTCTGAATAAATGTTTTGGAAGAAACCGCATTGTCAAAGTGGAATGGCATAAAATTTCAGATTATCTCTATCGTAAAGATTCAGTCCCCAGTCTGTAAAAACGACCCGCTTTCCTCGCAAAACTTTGAGACAGGAAAGATCAAACATGATATGCCATTATCCATGTTATCATCCTGTGAAGAGCCCCACCTCTTCGAGATTCTTTGGGATGTGAAGTTCAATGACAGCACCGGCTGCAATGAGCGCATTTCTCAAGCGCGTCTCCAGAGCACGAGAGCAATGCACGGCACATGCCTTTATGTTTGCTTCCATGCCTCGCGCAGTTGAGTGATTCAACAGACCACACGAACACAACAGCATCAGTTCCCTGTCAGCCATACACCTACATCTCTAAAGGTTTTACTTGGAATATCCTACAAACACGCAAGAAGCGCGCGACGCGTCACCTCGATGAGCAGCCGCGCGCGCTGTCAGCACGAGACGAGCGCGAGACACGTCTCTATCTCACGGTGCTCGGAAGGTAAGCACGGCTGAGCTTCGGCTGTTTTAAAGTTTTCAGCATTGTGTCAAATATAAAATAATGCCGCGTTTGCTTTTCATTTCACATTTAATCTCTTATTCCTTCGTTATAAAAAAACGTACAACGTCGATTTCAGTTCTGGATTTTGAGAAAAGCTGTTGTAGGCTATATTATCCACTGTCTGGGCATTTATCATGCTTGGAAGCATTTGTAAGTTATGGTAAATTAATCTGTAAAATAATTAAAAACACGTTAAAAGCACAGGCTCTCGAACTTCTTGTTTCACATGTGTTTGCCTGAAAGTTCAAGGATGTGTATTTTGCAACATTGCACGGTAAAATATTTTCATTTATATATTTCGATATCGTTATTTCCCTCCTTAACTTATCACAATAATTTCATTTCTGCTCGTATTCAGTGTTTCAGATCAATTTCCGTCATTAGTAATTCAATATAAAGTGGCCGAAAAAAATTCTGATCACTGCGGGTTGAAACTTTCGAATCACTTTGATTCTACTGAAACTTTTAAAGCTGCAATCGATCCTAACTATTTAATTTTACAAGTACTAGACAATTATCTATTACAAAATGTAATTGTATATTATCAGCAGGTGTATATAAAGGCAGATGTTCTTTTGTCGTGCATTTTATATTTGTCGGACTATAACGAAATATGTCCTTTAAAACAAATCTTCCATTTTTCTGCTATAAAACACTGTGATGACAGAATATAATTGTAATATTTTGAATTAGGCCCATATATTCTCTCGTATTCAAATGGGAGGAGCTTAAGACAGAAAAAAAACTTTTATAAAGTGGTTCATTTTTACTTCACGTGATTTCTATCAGAAGTATTTTCGTAATATATATTTTTTTTCTTTTCGTAAAGAAGGTCAGTAGTGTTACAAATGATTATTGTAATTTCATGAGCACGAATGAAACTATCCATCAAGCTCTCGCGAGGCATGAAGGACACTAAAAATTCTGCAATTTATGTCTGACCAACGCTAAAATATGTTGCTGACAGTTTTAGGGATTGAAGAGGCCGAAAGCTGCTAGAAAACACAAGATTCCCTTGAGCGTTGACTCAGGTATGTACACCGACACACAAAATGAAATATTTTTAATAATAGATTTTTTTTTTTAATGGTTCACATTTTAAGAAATCCTTAAATTAATCAAAACACAGTCTCCATCAATTATCCTGCATAAGAATGAATCTTGCTGACATCATTAAAAATTTTAAAATCAAGATGAATATTTGATAAGCAATTCACAACTTACACAACGATTCTTGTATGGCACCACACTGTATTGACTTCTAGCCCTATTTACCTGCATGGAGTCTGATTACCTTACAGTAATAATATATATGCGTCTATACTGGAAGTCAGCATATTGAACTGTGTCCAACAATTTCAGACCAAATAATCAAACATTACATGAATACCTTCAATGATGAGATTGTATTTAAATGATATTGCTTGATAAGTCTTCCCAGATGAAGGAGCATTTAGCCTTGCAATTTTCTGATAGACCTCCAGTGTTAAATAAGGATTATAATGTAGGACGGTGTATTTAGCCCACAGTGTACGGTGGGACTTTCTGTTCGTGACAATTATAGGTCAGAGAGGAGTCTTCAGTTAGGAAAAGAGAACTGCTTTCATTTAAGTAAAGTGAAGACATTTCATTCGCTTAAAAATACAACAGTTTGCCCGGGGTATATTTGGTTAGATGATGGATTTGGTGTGTAATGTCCTGTTCATGTGGCTATTAGGTTTTTTTTTTTCTTCTGTATTGACCCCGACAGGTCACATGAGTAATTTTTTAAACGCATGATTAATTTCACAGTAGGGTTAACATACATATAGATGGAGTTGAATGCATCAAGCAGACGTGAGATATGATTTACTAAGGCCCACGTGTTTAACTCTTCAGCATGTCTAATATGGACCTTTGCAATTTTCAACTGTTATAATTACGTATAAAGCAGCTTTTTTTTCACTGATGGACACATAAACATACAAACACTGATCAGTAAAGCTTATAAAAATTCAAATATGAATATATGAAAATACCAACCAAAGTTTCATGACATTTTAATGTTAAAATGTGCATAGAAGCATTATATGAGTAATAATAATTTTTTTAAAAAAAATCAGCCTTATCAATTATTTCGAAGTAAATAATATATATATATATATATATATATATATATATATATATATATATATATATATATATATATATATTGCTGTAATAGGATGAGAGGTTGTATGAGGTGCTCTTTGGGAGACAAAAGCCAGCGGGACGGTCTCTAAATGAGGTTTAGGGGGCTACAGATGGGACCCTCTCTTTCCTGTCAATTTGACTTGGCTTTTCAAAACACTTGACCTTTTGTACTAATTCTATTATCGTGGCAAAATGAAAACGTCACAATTAAGCCAGCTATTCTTATCATAATTGCGCGCAAAGTCATCAGCATCCCTGAATTATGCCGACATTTAAAAACAAAAACTCTGCAGATCTGAGTCTTTGAAGCGAAGAAATTTGATCGAAAATGCGATCTAATATTAATAAATATGACGCCATATTTTTAACATAATAGTCGCCTAATATTTCATATTCGGATCAATAGTGCACCTGACTATTGTAGAAATGTTATTGATGAGACAGTTTGTCGGGCAACATGTCATCGGCATCAGACGATTAGTTTTATTCTCAGTTGTGGTCGATTCAGTATGTACAGCCCATGTATTCCCCTCATAATGATGAAAAAATGACATGCCGACATTTGTCGCCTTTCACTTGATTTATGAATGGGTGCAAAATCGGCTCAATATAGCATGACAGTTTTATTGTGTGCCAATGCAGATGTTGGTAAACGAGATGATAAAGCATTAACAAAAGCTCTCTATACACTTTTACGGATTTTATACAACTCAAATGGATGCTGAAAACGGGAGAATCAAGCAGAAATCGTCATATTCGGAAAACGAATGAATTAAAGCCAACATTTTAGGTTTTTTTTTTGCACTATCCTATCAGTATATTAACTTAGACCCACAATTATTCGTTAGTTTGTTGTGTTAATTAATATAAAAGCTATAAAAATCCGTGCGATTCATCTATAATCGACCTGTTTAAATGTTGTAGCTACTGAAATATTTTGGTTAGGCTATGTTATGATATTTAAACGTAGCACAGTTTATTTATGAAACAATTTCTGGTGTTGCCCATGCGATTATACCGATTACACATTGGTGGTTTACGGGTGTTTTTCCCTCCCCTCCTAATTCAGAAGTACACGCGCGCGCATCTCCCGGAGCCCCTGCGGCTCCTGTCTGAGCTTCTCTTTAGTGTGTTTGAGTGGCAGTTAGTGAAACGTCATTGGCTCTTCAGAGGGGCAGAGCCACGCCAATCACTCACATCCAGCTTCGGCAATAAGAGCCAGTGTGTGAGGCGCGCGCTTATTCGCTCCGGCGCTACTGTTACTGGACACGGGAAAGGAGCCTGCAGTGATATTGCGCATTTATCGTGCTTGTATTTATAAAAGTTCGCGGTCGTGCTGACCGTTGGCATTTTCAGAAAACGATTTTCTAATTTCTTATGTGGAATAGGCTACGACATGATTTGTATTCTGTAGCGTGTGGACATCTCCGGCAGCGCGCGGAGGTAAGAAAAAAAAAAAAAAAAACTTTTATCGTCTCCGAGTCCGTGAAAATTATGTGTTTTCGTTTAGGTTCAGGCATTTCTGATTTTGCTTGTGTGACTTTTGTTCCCGGCGTAATAAAAAAAGAATCACACAAATGTGTGGAGACATATTTTGTAGCTTTCTTGTGTTTATAATTTTTATATTTCTATTATTATTATTATTGTTAGGCTATTATTATTATTATTATTAGGATATTGATACATTGGCAAAAGCTAAAATAGAGACGTTCTATATCGTGTATGAAAAAGAGAAGGTTGAGGCCGACAGAACATTCTACGGGGAAATCTGCCTAAACTCTCTGTACATGTTGTTTTATTTTCGCATATTTTTACAGTCATCAACACATTTTTAAAGAATTGTACAGCATTAAAAGCGCGTTTTCCTTTTTAAAATTTTTAAACAGAAACAGCAAAAAGTGTTCATGCTTAAAGGAATCAAATTAACAGCCTAATTGCACCGATTTAGTTCTTTATATATATATATATATATATATATATATATATATATATATATGTGTGTGTGTGTGTGTGTGTGTGTGTGTGTGTGTGAAGTAAATATATATTATATATATTTATTATATATAATATATATCTTAGCCTACTTTCCTTTAAATATGCGATCATATTGATCAGCATCTTTTTCTCTCGTTCACCCGCATTATATTCAGATTTATAAGCATTTGCATGTGTGCTTTACAGTAATTCTGCATGTTTAATTCTTTTTTTTTTTGTATAGTGAAATAAAATTCTGCTTTCTATTTAATAACTTTGCCAAAAAAGTCATTTTCTTTATCTATACACTTAAGTTTGAATTAAAGCATCTGAATCTTTTATTCTGCAATTCTTTTGCTCATTTTTTTTCATTGCTGAATTAACCTTTTGAAATGTGTTTACAGACAAACATCTCCAGTCAGTGGTCTCCAAAGAATGGAAAAGAGTCTTCTGCCTGGACCAAGCGATATTGTGATGGCCACCCCACCGAGTTCATTTCAGCAGGAGCCCCTCACGCCTCCGAGATCCTCCCTTAAGCCCAACCAAGTCGGGCAGGTCATCCTCTACGGGGTGCCTATCGTCTCACTGGTAATTGACAATCAAGAGCGGTTATGCCTGGCTCAGATATCCAACACCCTGTTAAAGAACTACAGCTACAACGAGATCCACAATCGTCGAGTGGCTCTGGGCATCACCTGCGTGCAGTGCACCCCGGTCCAGCTCGAGATCCTTCGGCGAGCCGGCGCCATGCCCATTTCCTCCCGGCGCTGTGGCATGATCACCAAACGGGAGGCAGAGCGACTTTGCAAATCTTTCCTGGGTGAGAATTCTCCACCCAAGCTGCCAGACAACTTTGCGTTCGACGTGATGCATGAATGTGCCTGGGGCTGCCGGGGAAGTTTCATCCCAGCGCGCTACAACAGCTCCAGGGCTAAATGCATCAAGTGCTCCTACTGTAATATGTACTTCTCCCCTAACAAATTCATCTTCCACTCACACCGCACACCCGAGGCCAAGTACACGCAGCCAGACGCCGCCAACTTCAACTCCTGGCGTCGGCACCTTAAACTGACGGACAAAACACCACAGGAGGACCTGATGTTTGCCTGGGAGGATGTAAAAGCCATGTTCAATGGAGGAAGTCGCAAGAGGGCGCTTCCTTCCTCCAACTGCTCACCCATGGGTTCGGTCAAGGCCGTAAACTCGGTTCTGCCCCACATGATCTCTCCGGAGTTAGCTCAGAAGAGGGGCCGGTATGAGGACGACGATGATTTGGACACCAACAGTCTCTCGCCTCGAAAAGCCCCCCGCAGTTACCCGGTCATTCCGGTCCCGAGCAAAGGTTTTGGGATGTTGCAGAAGTTCCCAACAACGTCACTGTTCCCCAGCCCCTACACCTTCCCTGCGTTCGGCCTGTGCCCGCAGAAGAAGGACGACAGCGATGCAACCAATGGACAGAAAAACAGCGGCCTCTCAGGGCTTCTCTGGCCCGGCCGCAAGGACACTTTTTACCCACCCTTCTGCATGTTCTGGCCTCCGAGGGCAACTGGGGGCATTCCGGTACCCACTTACCTGCAACCCCAACCCAATGCCCTTTCCTCCCTCACAGAAAGCCCGTCTCTCAGACAGGCATTTTTGGATCTGTCTGAACAGAGCGATGCCAGTTCAGGCTTGGACACGAACCCGAGGTCCGGGCTGTTCGAGAGCGACTGCCCGCCGGTGACCTCGGATCTGCGACCGGCCCCGGAAGGCTGGCTAAAGCTGCTGGACGCTCCCTCGCTGCAAGCCCGCAAGGCCAGCTACCACTCCGCCTTCCGCCCGGTGGTCAAAGACGCGGAAAGCATCGCCAAGCTCCACGGCAGCCTGGAGGACTTCGGCCAAGAGAGGCACCTTTCCCCCGGCACCAGCTGCAGCTACCAGAGCGACAGCGGTGAAAGCGACGAGGAGCAAGAAGTGGATGTGGAGACAAAACAGGACGAGGAGCAGGAGGATTTTGCCCACCGTTCAGCACCGACGCCCCCGCAGCCGTGCGGCCTACACATGCGCGGACTGCCCGACAACAGCACTAGTGATCAGGCCAAAGAACCAGCCTCCTTCCCGAGCATTCCCGCCGAGACCTCGGCAGAGGACAAACCCGGCCTCCCCGTCAGTCCGCCCACCGTTCTCAAAGTCCCCAGCCCCGTTCACGGCTCGCTGGAGGAGAGCGCTGCGTACAGAAATGTAAATATTCCCTCCAGGCACTTTAACTAATTATTTAAATGCGGGCCATTGGCTGGCAGGGTCCATATGCATAACAAGATTGATAGCCTGTGTTCCCTGCAGAAATGAAATATTCAGAGCTCTTTGATCCCTCCTAATAAGCCCAGTCGTGTTTTGTTTAATGGCGACATTATGTTTGCTCCCCTTTGTCACTTCTGCCTATTAGCCCTTTTAATCTTTAACCCTTTGACGCCACATTAAGAGACAGAACAGGATGAGCGACAGAAAGTGAAACGGGAATTCTTTAGCAATTATAGCCTCACACACACACACACACACACACACTGATTTATCTAGAGAAGCTCGGTAGCACGTCCCAGCCAAACAAACATCAGGATCATATATAAAACATAACAGCGTTGTCATTCTCAAGGCTAATCAATTCTGTGCTTTTGGCTGACTGATATATTTTGTTGCTACATGTTCAACCTTTGGCCTGGTGTGATGAATCAGTTCTAATCAGACATCGGTGGTGTTTTATGGTTATAGGCTCACAAGAGCAGAGACGACGGGCTGCCGGCCTATGCAACCAAAAACAAAACAACCATCTCAGGTGAGAAATGAATGTTGCTGCGGAAACTGTAACGTGATGATTGCATCATTTTATTTGTTTATTTTTTTTAATAGCTTTGTGGACGTGATTATTCATGGCCTACACACACACACACACACACACACACACACAATAAATCTTTTAAAAAATCAATGCAAAATACTGATAATGACATTTTTTACATTTTTTTCTTTCAGACGACAGCAAAGAGCAAAGTAGTTTTTTCATCCCAGAGACAGAAACGTCGTCCGCACCGGAATACTGGCGAGAGAATCCAAGTAAGAACACTTTATCTCTGTTTTACATCCGCCACTTACAGCAAGAGGGCCGCAAAATAATTTGTGCCGCACAGCTAGCCCATCCCTGCAAGGATATTAGGATTAATCTAAATATAAAAAAGATACGGGATGGAATATACTCTCGCCGCACTCTTAAAATGGAGCAGCTCTCTCCACAATGTCATTGGGAAAATGTGTTCTGTGGGGAGCCATAACAGTTCAGGAAGACAATCAGCTCAACGGCAGGAAGGTGACAATCACCATTTGAACAATATCAAACAGAAATAATTGCCTTTTGCTTGGCAAAATCTTCCATTAGAAAGATCATAGCTTATTGCCTTTTATCTGTCAGAAAGACATTAAAAGTGTTTTATGACATCTACGCCAACATTTATATTATCTAGCCGATAATGATCTCCTCGTATAACGTATAATATGTTTGAAAAAATTACATGAAACAAATTAAATGAAACCACCTTTGCCTGATTGCTAAATGTCTCCGAGGGGCTACTGGGAAACGTGATTAGAACTTCTGATTTTCCAAAGAGTCTAACGGCAGTGTCTTAAAGATAGTTCTGTTTCTTGGGAGGGAAGAAAAAAAATAATCTAATTTTCCATTTATATAATGCAAACTGCCTTGGCTTTGACTATTCACGGTTAATTGACTGTCAAACGAGGTTGTTATCCTCAGGCACTGTCTGCAAATTTGCTTGTCAAATGAGACAGAGAGAGGAGGAGAGCGAGAACAAGACCGCTTTCCAAATGAGGAACGCCTTGTTCGGCTTAAAGAGGCAAGACGGGAAATGAGAAGAGAGAGAGAGAGAGAGAGAGAGATTATACCGACGTGCTGGATCACTTCATTTGAGCCATTTGCGATAGACACAAAAACACAGTCGGCGGACATGCCGTGCAAACGCACCGACTCCTGAGGTTTCCAATCAAAACTGTTTGGAATCATTTCCTGTTTCAATAGCACAGTAACATTAATGAAATCAGCTCTTTTCACCTATTTCAGGATATTGCCACATTGCAATTGTGCTTTTAATTTAGTTGGATTTAAATGTACTAATCAGATATTTTGAGTTAGTGGAGTCAGAAATATTCCATAGTATATTATTATGTCTTTACAGTAAATATGCAGATGTTTCATATCATATTCATGACATATGAATACCATTTCCTTACCCCAGGAAAACAGCGTTATATTTCAGTTTGTAAGTCTAATATGTTTGTCTGTTATCAGACTGACATCTACTGGCTGCTGGTGGTACTAAATGGCGTGATTCAGTCCTTTATAACAACCGACATGAATGAAATGCTTGTCATAAATGTCATAAATCTGACGAGTTTTTGAAAATTCCTCTTTTTTCTGCTCAGCAGACCAAAGTCAAGACACGAGCTCTCCTGTATCGCTCAAGAAGGACGTTGAGAACATGGAAAAAGGTGAGATCACAAAGACTTTGGATTATAAATACAATTCTGTTCAAAAGTTACTTTTTATTTATAATTTTTTTTTAAAGAAGCAAATACTTTTATTTAGATGCTCATGCAAGATAGTTATTCATCAAATAATCCTGAATATATATATATATATATATGTATACATCACGGTTTCCACACAAATATTAAGCAGCGCAACTGTTTTCAACACTGATAATGATCATAAATGTTTCTTGAGCATCAAATCATCATATCGGAATGATTTCTGAAGGATCATGTGACTCTGAAGACTGGAGTAATGATGCTGAAAATTCACAAAAATAAATTACATTTTAAAACATATTCACATAGAAAACAGTTATTTTAAATCACAATAATATTCTACAATTTTACTGTTTTTACTGTATTTTTGAGCAAATTAATTCAGCCTCGGTGAGCAGAAGAGACTTCTGTTAATAGTTGATATGGTGGGCACAGACACAGGAGTGTGATCTTGATTTATTGTGTGATCCGTCCTTCAGAGGAACTCCAGAAAGTTCTCCTTGAACAGATAGATTTACGGAGGAGACTGGAGCAGGAGTTTCACGCCCTGAAAGGCAGCTCTCCGTTTCCAGTTTTCCGTAAGTGTCCTTACTTCATTTCACACATTTTATCATCACGATTTAGCATAAAATTCACTTTTTTTTTTTTTTAAAGCCGTTACTTTAAACAGGTTTAAACATGAACACAGGTGACCATAATATGTCTTTGTTTTTAGATAACTTTCAGGACCAAATGAAGAGAGAACTGGCTTACAGGGAAGAAATGGTGCAACAGTTACAGATGGTAAGGTGTTTTTTGGTAACGTAATCCACAATTGGGTCATAATTTCCCATCTCATTAATTGACTTGTGAATCAAAAGAAAATCCCACAAGCAACCCTGCTATATAAGTAATCTACTAAATCTATGTTAAAGAAGAAATGTAAGATAAGCAGCAGACAGCCGGCAGGATCTGGTGTCTCATAATCTCTTGTTGTCTAGAACTGGTTCAACATTGCATAAATCATTTGCGTGCGTCTGTGTTTGAACACATGGATGATGTTGGCCTTGTGTGTTCTTTCACTTCAACATCATCCGTCACGTATGAGAGATCACGACACGACACATTCGAATCTGAACACTATAAAGACAGATACATTGTGACATTTATAAGATCTCTGCTTCACCACATACACTCTTAAAAATAAAGCTTCCAAAAGGGGTTTTTTTTTGCATTAAAGAACATTTCAGTGATCAGTTCTTAATAGAACCATGTTTTTTTTTTTTTTGAACATCTTAATAGTGAACATTAACACTAAAAAAAATAACCTTTTGTGGAATAGAAAGGTTAAGAGTTCTTCATGGAACTGTCAATGCCAATAATCTTTATTTTAAGAGTGTTTTTAAGACGATGCACAATGTGAATCATGTCACGGGCTTCAATGTTCAAATTCTACTGTTCAAAATTTTTTGGAGTCAGAAATACTTTCATTTACTGCAATTAATCGTTAAAAGATCTCGATTCAAACACCCACGAGATCCAAAATTAAAACAATTCTGAAATGTCTATTAAACACAAGCACAATCACAGCGAACATTCAGATCCGCAGCGGTGCAAAAGAGAGTTGTCATGTGTGGGTATGAAACATCTTCACAATCTGTATCATTATTGTCTTACAGTCATTAAAATGATCACAGAAATATTGGGATGAAAGTTTACGGTTCGGATATAAACAATGATGTCATCAAAATAGATTAAATCACCTTTTAACAGTAATTTGACGCTTCAAATAAAGATTGAATTACATCAGCGACTCTTTAAATAAATGCATTTGTCATTGAATCGTTCATTCAAGAGATTTGTTCTACAACACTGATTCATTCAGCAATGAGTCTTTATGAGTGAGTCATTGAATCATTCATTCAAATCAATTAAACATTTTTAAAGACTGCAGCAGTTCAAATCTTTCAGAACCTCTAGAAAATTACATGTTATTTTATATTTAAAACAAACAAACAAACAAACAAACAAAAAAAACCTCATGATTCAAAATCATGACAATTTATCCAGAATCACGCAGATCTAATTTTATTCTACGGAAATGGCTACAAATGTGCAAAAGTCAGGATAGAAACTTGACCCTTCTTTGTTTACCGTGATTTCATCAGATATTTATTTCTATTATTGAAATTATTGAAATTTAAAACCCTGACCTTTGAGAAAGACTCATGTGACTCCAGATTTAAGTCTTTAAAGTCTACAAGTGGCTTTTTTGATGTGATTCCAACAAGTTCTCATTAAAACAAAACACCCCCCCTCCAAAAAACAACAACAACAACAACAACAACAAATGCTCTCAAATGTACTATCACGCCATAGCACAAGATTCAAAAAACCTGAATATTTCATTTCTTGAACCAAAAGCTGTGGAGCGACTCATTGCTGCACATTAATTCAGCCTTTTATCTTAAAATGACACATTAAAGACATTTATGATGTAGCAAAATATTTCTATTTCAAATAAATGCTGTTCATTTGAACTCTTCATTCATTCATCAGGACTGAAAACATGTATCGCATTATTATCATACAGTAGTGTATGTATCACAACATATTAAGGAGCAAAAATTGTTTTCAACATTGATAATAATTAGAACCAATATTAATAACTGAGCACCAATAATAAATGATCATAACTGAGCATTAAATCAGCATTATTTCTGAAGGATCATGTGACACTGAAGACTGGAGTAAAGATGCTGAAAATTCAACTTTGATCACAGAAATAAATTACATTTTACAACATGTTCACATAGAAAATAACTATTTTAATTATGGCGTATAATCTCCACAATAGTACTTTTTACTGTATTTTTTTATAAAATAAGTGCAGCTTTGGTGAGCAGAAGCTTTCAAAAACATGTTACTCACCGTAAACTTTTGAATAGTATATATATATATTATAAATATTGTTGATGTCATTATTAACTGATTGAATAATGTTTATTTGTAGATTCCCTATGCAAACATCATTAGAAAAGAAAAGGTTGGGACACATCTAAACAAAAGCTAAACGGTAAGTATCAAATATATTAAATCATAATATAACGTGGCCATTTGCTGATTTCACAGCTGAATAAATTCGATATTACAAATAGCACTGATTTGTCACCACATTTTTGGATGCTTGTAATTTTTTCATTTCAGCTTTTTCATTTCAATCTTTATCATAATGACTATATCAACTGGGTTTTTTTTTTAGGTAAATTTATCTGAAACAAAATCAAGCTGCTCTCGACATCCTTTGACAAGAAGAGGATCAATCAGCCCGATCTCAAGCACAACGAAAGGAACCTCTTCACCGGATCAAAATGTTGAACTCTGTCACTGATAAACCTGAACAATGTCCATCTACAGCGTCAGTGAACTGACACACAGTACAATTACACGCATCGACCAATGATTTGACACGTGTCCTGTACAGTAACCTCACTTTGATTATTTATGATCTTAAGTTTATTTATTACTGATGCACCGACTCAGTGCAAAACTGTACAATTCTCTTAGCTCTAGGTTGTAAATGTACATACGGAGTTTGTGGAGGAACGAGTTGCTCTGTACTGTGGCTGATGTCTGAGAGAAAGTGTGAAAACCTTTCTTGTTTTGCCTGTTTAAATACAACATTGACATACGTTTAAAAATCTTATTATTAACTGTTCATGCAAATGTATTTAAATATGTTCTTGTAGTTTCTCTACTATTTATGTGGATAATTAAAGTCTATAAGATGAAAAAGACTGACAATTATTTTTAAATCTCTTTTTTTTTTCATCGAGTGGCACAAACATATGGAAGCCCGTTCCCGCCACTGTTGAGGAAAAAAAATATTCCGTAAGTCATAATAATGAGAAACTTTCTCATAATAATGACTTAACATCTCATAATAATGACTTAGTATCTCATAATAATGACTTAGTATCTCATAATAATGACTTAGTATCTCATAATAATGACTTAACATCTCATAATAATGACTTAGTATCTCATAATAATGACTTAGTATCTCATAATAATGACTTAACATCTCATAATAATGACTTAGTATCTCATAAAAATGACTTAGTATCTCATAATAATGACTTAACATCTCATAATAATGACTTAACATCTCATAATAATGACTTAGTATCTCATAATAATGACTTAGTATCTCATAATAATGACTTAACATCTCATAATAATGACTTAGTATCTCATAATAATGACTTAGTATCTCATAAAAATGACTTAGTATCTCATAATAATGACTTAGTATCTCATAATAATGACTTAACATCTCATAATAATGACTTAACATCTCATAATAATGACTTAACATCTTTAACTTAATAAAAAAAATAAAAAAGTTTTTTTTTATTAAGTTAAAGATACTAAGTCATTATTATGAGAAAGTTTCTCATTATTATGAGATACTAAGTCATTATTATGAGAAAGTTTCTCATTATTATGAGATACTAAGTCATTTTTATGAGAAAGTTTCTCATTATTATGAGATACTAAGTCATTATTATGAGAAAGTTTCTCATTATTATGAGATACTAAGTCATTTTTATGAGAAAGTTTCTCATTATTATGAGATACTAAGTCATTATTATGAGAAAGTTTCTCATTATTATGAGATACTAAGTCATTTTTATGAGAAAGTTTCTCATTATTATGAGATACTAAGTCATTTTTATGAGAAAGTTTCTCATTATTATGAGATACTAAGTCATTATTATGAGAAAGTTTCTCATTATTATGAGATACTAAGTCATTTTTATGAGAAAGTTTCTCATTATTATGGCTTACAGAATATTTTTTTTCTCAACAGTGGCGGGAACGGGCTTCCATACAAACACGTTCACAATACGATTGAATATATAAAACTCAATATTTATATGTATTTGGCAGATAGGCCTACCTTAAATGAAATGTGTGTTTCCTGGGAATCAATCGTACATGACCCCTGGATAGGCTACTGAATGACTGCCTTCTAACTCTCAGAGTATATACTTCATTTCAATAAATACTTATCGAGCACTAAAATACGTACTTTATTTATATATACTTAATATATTACATATATGAATCATTTTATTACTATAAAATACTGCTTTAATATGTGGAAAATCTTGTACGTCAGCAGAAATGATGATTCAAGTGTTTAGCTACATTTAGAACAGTGTACAAATTATTAGTGGCCTTTAGTTAGAATGCTTGTTTGTTTTCCTCACTTGTAAGTCGCTTTGGATAAAAGCGTCTGCTAAATGACTAAATGTAAATGTAAATGTAAATAGTTTCTCCTGTCAATCAAATCTTAGCGGCGTAGCGGCGCGTTTGTGACGTAACTATGCACGTCGCAAGTTCTTTTACGTCAGCACAATAGTGCCAACATGGCGTTCACCCTGTACGCGCTGATTCAAACAGCGATTTTATTCACTAATGCTATCGCAGTTCTGCACGAAGAGAGGTTTCTCAGTAAAAGTAAGTGTTTATGAATGTATTTCATTCTGAGATATGACGATAGGTTTGTTCTGTTATGTAAATATGTCCGTGTATTTTGGTTTGCTAGCCTAGAGGAAGCGAAACGTCCAGTGACGATAACTATAGAAATGTGAAAATGTTTACATAAATTACCCTGATTGTTTTGATATCTCCTTAATGACTTCGAATCTGTAAAAGTCTGGTTGTTTGATCAATATATTCTACTTCTGTTCACCAGTGTCGTATATTGTTAATGTGAAATAAATATATTAGTTTACCACCATGACATTTGTATAATTTTTGTAGACCAGAATGTGATATTTCGACAAAACTAAATAGCTTTTTAACATTTTCGAGTGCTACATTATCTCCATACTTCCATATGTATGTTATCTTTATTATTTACTTTTATTCCAAAGCACTAAAACATTCGAAAATACTAATGATTACTATATTATGGCTGAACATTGACACAAATTTGACGATTCGGTTCCGATTTTGAATAAATTCGATTCTATATCGAATCAAATTGTTTTTCTTGTTTATTGCGAAGTCGAATCAGAAACGTATATAAAAATATAGAAGGAAATGGAAGGGAAGATGTATTTCCAAAAAGGTGAACGTAGAAAATCTCGGTGAGAAAGAATATAAAATCATAAAGTTTAAGAGATTTTGACAGTATGGGACATTTCAGCTGGAACTTTAAATCTAGAAATGTGTTCTTGTGAATAGAAATGTACAATGCATAACAAATAAATAAGTTCAGCAACATAGTTCACTTATTTTTCAATAAAAAAAAAATTGAAATCAGATTTTATTTATTTTAAAACAGAAAAATCTCACTGAATTCATGTGAACCGGACGTGTTAACAAAAGTGGGACCTGGTTGTTATAGACATTTTGCAGAATATTAAATTGTTATTTTGTTTGAGATGCAGGGATTATCGATTCTCTTTTCCCATGAAAACTGTCAAAAAATTGTTCCAGTAAAATGAACATTTTGGGGAAGTGTAAACGATGTAATATAGTAAACCTCCTTCAACCTTTGATTATTAAGATATACAACTAAATGCACATGTCGTCATCACAGCATGATAACCGTGATCACAGATGACTATGAAACTAGCAAATATATTTTTTTTTCCAGTTGGTTGGGGGGCAGAGCAAAGTATTGGAGGATTTGGAGATGAACCTGGGATTAAAGCACAGCTTCTGAACCTTATTCGTTCCGTCAGGACTGTCATGAGAGGTATGTTCGTGTGAAGGGTGTTAGTTGTCATGTCTAATACTTTCCCATCTCTAGATCATGGAGTGTTTATTGCCATCAAGAATCATTAAATGAGATCTGTAATTATTTTAAGCTTTGGATATTAAAGTTGGCATGAAACACGGTAGTCTTTCCTTCCCTATTGAGACACACATCCGAGGAAAATGGCTTCTCCACGAGAAAAAAAATGTAAGGTGGGGCTTGATTTTGTCCATGGGGAATTGATTGGATGGTTGTGGTTTTCATGTAATTGTAGGGGATTTGTGGGGAAGTTCGAGTCCCAAATTGAGAATTATGACTTGCTAGACTAAATGAAGAAAATTACTTGACTTTGTTTTTGACTTTTGATCCAATGATTTGACTTGACTTGAACATTATGCGGCTCGACAATGACTTTGTAAGAAAAAAAACTTTAATTAGTTAAGTCATTGCAACATAAATTGCTAAACAAATTAAGCTAAGGAATCGCAATATATATAAAATATAGAGAGTAGAAGAGAATCTCCCAAAATTGTTTCTTTCTGATATAAACACTTTGACCATATTCATAAAAGGAGATTTGCTATGTTTTTACTTTTGAGTATATATCTAGAAAGTAGTAGTAAAAACGGCATGCCTCTTAACAAAAGTATATTTTCAATAGAAGCTCAAGGCTGTCAGTAGATTAAAATGAATATTAATGATTTGTGCTGACATTTGCCACTATTTATGATGAGTGGATTTAATTTAAGCTTTTACTGACATGTAAACATTCATGTGGCGTAACGGCGGCTTCTGCTCCTGGGAACGGAGAAAGTTCCATTCCATCACAAAAACCTGGACCACGATTATCAAAAGTATGGGAATACTTTAAACAGAGGCCAAATAAAATGGTACTTTGTTCCCTTTGCAGAACCGAAATGGCGTTCCACCTGTGGAATTGGATCTCTGACAAATTTTTGCGCGCGCAAGATCATATTTGAGTTGAGGAGAAAATCTTCGTCTCGCAAATAAGAAAATATTTCGAGCGAACGAAAATCAGTTTTGCATTTCAAAGAAGTTTATTTGGATGTGCGCGGACGTTCTCAAGCTTTGAGTTGCTGGCGCTCCTGATTCCCGCCCCGCGCGCTCGCTAAGACTCGCTGCATCACAGACAGAACAAGAGGAAAAACACATGGTTCAGGAGACGTTTGTTCAATGGCTTGAACACTATCAAAGTTCCTTTAAGACTGTAGAGAAAGTCTTTGACACTCTTCATTTTAAAGTTCAAATGTCTTCCACTGGACGAGCACACATGAGTGGCTTATTTTTAATCACAATCAAATCGTATTGTTACATAATGGCGTGTCCCAGTGTTTCTACACCTCAATGAACTGCTGAATTAGTTCTAACTTCTTACATTAAAGAAAAGATCACTAGATTCATTAAAAAAAAAAAAAAAACTTAATAAAAATAATCGTTAGATTAGTCGACAGAAAAAATTATCGTTAGTTGCAGCTCGAGTGTATTGTTTCTCATCCTAGACTTTGTCTCCTAAACGTCCAGTTAAGAGAGATTTGTCCATTTTGATTTCATGGTGACTTTAATCATGTTTCTGAAGAGAGAAATAAATAGATCAGAGTCCATAGTATTGTTCCTGTGTCTTCTGCACGTGTGCCAGACGCTCAATATTAACATGTTTTCTCTTGTCGCTCCACAGTTCCTCTGATAGCAGTGAATTCAGTGTGTATCGTCTTACTATTACTGTTTGGATGAAGAAAGAATGGATTGCGGCCGATCAAGATCTAATGTACAACACAGTGAATGTGGAAAAGGAAAATGGACTGTTTTTGTATCTGTGGTTCTAAATGTTGCTCTCCAATGTCTGAAAATTGTATCCTGAATGAATTACTGTAAGTACTCCGGTAGTTTTATATGACAAAATGATCCATTGATGTTTTTCTTTTCATCTTTTGTAACTTTACAGAAGCTCCTGCCTCTCTCTCTCTCTCTGTACATGATGTTTTTGTCACATTCAAGGTCTAGTAAAGTCTCAGTTGCTCGAGCATCAATGCATTTCTTAGAACAAGCAACAATGGAATCAGCCAGACAGGTTTGCGAAAGCCATACAGTCTCTTGACGCCTGTTTTTCTTTTTCTTAAATGTAAGGATCCCCAAACGTCTTGGTTTCAAAGACAGCATGGAAAGCAAAAGCTTAGTTTAATATATTTAAAGGCATAAAGGTGAAGACTTTAATAAAGATGTGCTGAACCTGAAGTGTATGAAGACATCAAGCTTTAAGATACAACACACTTTGTCTGAAGGCTTTGACCAAAGTAGCCTCTCCTTATAGGCCAGTCATTTAACATTTATTATTATTTTCAGATTTTAATAAAGTGAGTCTCTTCATCTGTCAATGTATGTTGGAGACTTTGTGTCATTGTTTTTTGTTTGTATAAAGTGCACTATATCTAGTAGTCGTGGCCTAATGGTGAGGGAGTCGGGCTTGTTATCTGAAGGTTGCTGGTTCGATTCCCACGCCGGTGGGGATTGTGAATGAACAGCACTCTCTCCACCTTCAATACCATGACTAAAGTGCCCTTGAGCAAGACACCTAACCCCTGATTGCCTCACTTGTAAGCAGGGTTGTGGAGTAACGAAATACAAGTAACTTAGTTACGTATTTAAAATACAAAATTTGAGTCACTGTATTTCATTACAGTTACATTTTAAATGGGTGGTAATCAGATTACAGTTACATCTGAAAAGTGTTTTAGATTACCAAAGTGATTACTTTGAGTTTTAATGTCATTTAAACAGCGATTGGTGATTCTCTGACTCTGACCGTCTGAAAAAGTTTCTCACAATTTGTTTTTTTTTCTCTCCTCACGATTTAAACTCACAATTGCAAGTTATAAAGTCAGAATTGGGAGATATAAACTTGCAATACTGACTTTTTTTTCTTGCAATTGTGAATTTAGTATGTCAGTTTATATCTCATAATTCTGACTTTTCTCAATATTGTCAGTTTATATCTCATAATTCTGACTTTTCTCAATATTGTGAGTTTATATCTCATAATTCTGACTTTTCTCAATATTGCGAGTTTATATCTCATAATTCTGACTTTTCTCAATATTGCGAGTTTATATCTCATAATTCTGACTTTATAACTCACAATTGCAACTTTATATCACTCAATTCTGAGGGAAAAAGTCAGAATTGTGAGATAAAAACTTGCAATGACCTTTTTTGTGTTTGTTCCACACTTATTAGTATTCCAAAGTATTCTAAAGTATTTAGATTAAGTTACTAAACTTGAGTAATGTAACGAAATACGTTACAAATGACTTTTTAAAGCATGTATTTTGTAATCTGTAGTGAAACACATTTTAAAAGTAACACACCCAGCGCTGCTTGTAAGTCGCTTTGGATAAAAGCGTCTGCTAAAAGTATTAACCCTTCTGTGCTGTTCGGGATGTTTTCATCCACTATGGGGAATTTTTGAGTCTTAATTTGGCCATAACTTTCTCCGTGTTTCAGCAAATGGAATGATTTTTGGTGACAAATCTTATTTTGACACATATTGTGGGACAATGCTTTGAAAATGTTCAAAAACTCAACAGTACTCTGTGGGCAAATTCACGACCCTTTCGTTATGATTTTAACTGCTTTAAAAATGTATCAGATAAATATTTTTTTCAAATTTTTTTGCTTAAATCTATTAATCAACCTCAGTCCTGATCAAAACTACTAAATTTAAAAAAAAAAAAATTCAGGATTTTAACTCTTTAATTGCCAAATTCATAAATGATGTCACTGATTTGGGAAAAAACGTGTCAAAGATTAGAAACAACATTGGCTTTGATGCGTTGTTAGTTTTTGTGCAGCATCAGATTTTAACGTTTTAAAGAGTTAAAATCCTGAATTTTTTTTTTTTTTTTAAATTTAGTAGTTTTGATCAGGACTGAGGTTGATTAATAGATTTAAGCCAAAAAAATTGAAAAAAATATTTATCTGATACATTTTTAAAGCAGTTAAAATCGTGGCTGTTTTCAGGAAGGGTTAGTGAATTTGAACAATGCACAAGGGTTAAATGTATCTGTAATTATTTTGTCATCCAAGAACAGTATTTATTCATTGAAATGGTTAAACGCCTGTTCACTCAAAGGACGATAATTATAACGATATAGCTCTCAGAAATGTAAAACGATAACGACACAGAGGAACGATATCGGGTTTTTTTCCCAGCTAGTGAACTCTAAAAAACTTTGACAGCCAATCAGAACGCGTATAAATATATGGTGGGTTGGTGTGGACGCCAATATAGTTGTAGTTACACTGTGTGTGAACAGGCCTGTAATGTGTTTTGTTTGAGGGGTCAGTTTAGAGCGTTATACATTTGCTTCAGTCCATTAACAACACTAGATTACAGTACCTTTTTATTAACAGAAGCTCAGACCACAGATAAAGCGCTAAATTACAACCATATGTTCAGAACAGCGATTAAAGCCTAACCCTTTTTTAATCTATGCTTAATGGTTATTACCGAAGATGATGCGTCTTTATTCTTCTCCAATCCCGGGATTTATATCTCATGGCAGAGAAAAACATGGTGCACTTTTGGCAGCAGGTTCATGTTCCCCATTACCCCAAATAAATGAAGGTCGGTCAGGATGTTAAAGGCATCATTTAATTACATGT
The DNA here is from genome assembly GCA_038088235.1 of Zacco platypus. Lineage (NCBI taxonomy): Eukaryota > Metazoa > Chordata > Actinopteri > Cypriniformes > Xenocyprididae > Zacco > Zacco platypus. The sequence continues at coordinate 952,504 of CM076086.1, read as the reverse complement.
ACAGTTTTATTTATTTTTTTATTCATTATTTTATATTTCTTCTTAATTTATTTTAATTTAAAATAGTGCCATGGACATTCGGACGACCTTTATAATATTGGTAAAACAGTTCTAAATGCTATTTAATCTGCTATTAAAATAGCCAGCATATGTTTTTTTTTATTCATTGAGTGAATAATCTGTCATAGACAACCCTCTTAAATGATTATAAACTGTCACGGTGGGGAAAAGCCAGTGTGCTTTTATGAATAAATAACATTAAATGTTTAAAGAGAATAAAGTAGGATAATGTCCCAGTTGCACGTGTATTTTCAACAGGCATTTCTCAGGACAGCAAAATGTTAGCCTGCGCAAGCGAAGGACCCCAGCAGGAAGTAAGTGTAGTTCATAATAACTTCTATTGGTCAAATGTGTACTTTTATACTTTAACAGAAACGTTATTTCATCCTTTTGTGTTATTTTGAAATAGAAACATGCAAATGGTTTAGAAACGAATGTTAATAATATATCTTGTGATTTTTGTAGTCTAGACTCGGGTTGTCATGTTATAATCAATATATTAAACATCTCGCATCTCACGTTTACATGTTTTTAGTTCGTTGTATTACTGAATGATTTTTAAAATGATTTAAGGCAATCTTCTTTACCTGATCCAAAGCCCTTGTTGTTTGGCAGCTCGTTTTAAATAAATGTATAGTTTCCAAATCCTAAAAAAAATAAAAAATAAATGCTGTCAAACACAGATGATGAGATGTTGTGTTTAATCCAGAGTTCATGGTAAGTAAGAGCATTAATTGTTGCGCACACGGAAACATGATCCTCAAAATCCCCAATCTAAACCAAAGTCGCGTTTATCAGCTTTTTTTTTATTTAGTAATTTAGCTCAGGCAAAAGTTATTAAAACTAAATAATATTTTTTTTTTGCTTTACATTAACCAAGTCAATTTGACCCGTTTAGATTTTCTAGTTGTTGGAAATACTGTTTTTTTTCTTGATATTTTGTGACTTTTTCCTCATTTATCATCATGCAAAGTTTCAACATGCTGGTGTTTTTTGACACATACAAACAAAATTACTGTTACGTTCATGATGTTCGCATATTTTAACGCTCTAAAGTAACTGTACTGACCCAAAATAATAACATTTCTTGGTTATATTTTGTTATTTTATTTTTTTGCTAACTTATGAAGCTAAAAATTTAGGTTTTCCACATTTATTTCAATACAGAAAAATGTTTTAAAGAGCAGCATGTGTGTGAAGCTCAGATCCAGAAAACACACACTCGCTCATCATGTCAGAAGAAACTTCTTGACTTTATGAAATGAGTTTACAAAACAGCCAACTTAGGAAAAGTACATATTTTCATTATACAGCTACATTTAATTGTTCAGTTATGATGTTCTAAGAAGAAAAAAAAAAAAGTAAAAAAAAATTATTTATAGTATTTAAAAATCCACTGTTTATTTTCACATTTTGTCAAAACAAAACAGTTTTTTAAAAAAAAATGGTTGAAAAACATTTTCATTAAATCATATCTTCAGATATATATTTTTTGGAATGTTTGACAAATGTTGATATTAAAAGTTTACAGTTTGTACCTTTAATCTTTGTTGTTTTTCATAGTGTGATTTTTGAGGAATTGTATTGAATCCAATTAGGGTCAGTTTGACCCGCTCCATAACGAGTGAACACAGAAATCCAACAGCGCATAAGAGTTAAAGAAAAAAAAAATGATGAAATAATATTATCCCCTGGTTTCACAGACAAGCTTTAAGCCTAAAATGCATGTTTGAACTGTCTAAACTGTCATTGTTTAGTCTCAAGATGAGCACCAATAATGTTTTTAAGTTTATACAAACGACTCAAATGTCTTATTTTAATGTCTAATATAATGTGTTCTCTCAGAAAGACTCATGTCTTGTGTTTTTTCAGTGTCTCGCCGCACACTGAAAGCAGTTCTGATCGATCTGAGCGGGACTCTTCACATCGAGGATGCTGCAGTTCCTGGAGCCCAGGAGGCTTTAGCCCGGTCAGTGCGATCATAATTATGAGATATAAACTCACAATATTGAGAAAAGTCAGAATTATGAGATATAAACTCGCAATATTGAGAAAAGTCAGAATTATGAGATATAAACTCACAATATTGAGAAAAGTCATAATTATGAGATATAAACTCACACTAAATTCACAATTGCAAGAAAAAAAGTCATTATTGGAAGTTTAAATCTCCCAATTCTGACTTTATAACTTGCAAGTGTGAGTTTAAATCTCACAATTGTGAGAAAAAGAAGTCAGAATTGTGAAACACAAACTCACAATTGTGAGGGAAAAAAACAAATTGTGAGAAAAAGTTGCAGTGTCGAGTGAATTATAAAATGACTCACAAAACATGAAAACAGTGGAAAACATGAATCTTAACTCTTCTTTTTCAGACGGTCAGAGTCAGAGAATCACCAATCGCTGTTTAAATGACATTAAAACTCAAAGTAATCACTTTGGTAATCTAAAACACTTTTCAGATGTAACTGTAATCTGATTACCACCCATTTAAAATGTAACTGTAATGAAATACAGTGACTCAAATTTTGTATTTTAAATACGAAACTAAGTTACTTGTATTTCGTTACTCCACAACCCTGTAAATTAATATGATCAAATACCCAAATATGCAAAAAAAATAACATCTATATGACTTTCTGATTAACCAAAAAAACGTTAAAAAAATGTCAATGACCTTTGTTATGTAGTCGAGATCTTTCATCTTTTGTTTTCCATAAAACTAATCAGACATGTACACTGTGATTGGTGCAGATTAAGACAGTCTCCAGTCACTGTAAAATTTGTGACCAACACCACGAAGGAATGTAAGAGGATCCTGTTTGAGCGATTGCGTCGGCTGAACTTTGACCTCCAAGAACGAGAGATCTTCACATCGCTCACTGCAGCCCGTAATCTACTGGAGCAGAGAGCAGTGCGCCCCCTACTGCTGCTGGAGGATAGTGCTTTAGAGGACTTCACAGGTCAGAACATCAGAGGGGCCGTTTACACGACAAAACTTTTTATGCGTTTTGGTCATTCATTTACATGACAACCGCGTATTGGCGGCTGAAAACTATACCGTTATCTTCTCTGTGTAAACTACAAAAACGTGAATTTGTGAAAACGGTTACGTCACGAGTAGCCATTCTTTACAAAGTGGCATCGCCAACTACTGGCTTGGCATGAATAATACAGCATTTTTAGTCGTTTTTGTGGATCATTTTGACAATGTTGTCATCTGTATGCAAAAAAAACACAAAGGAAAACCTTTTCCATTTTTAGTACATCATTGAGTGAGATCTGACTTAAAATTGACAATGGATAAAACAGGAAAAATTCCTGTAGATTTAGGCTGCATTGAAGGACGGTCAAATCTGGAAACCATGGCTGTGTCCGAAAGCTTACAAATTCTGACTTCGAAACGATGCTTCCAAGAAGGGATCAAGGCACGTCCGAATCCAATGTTCGCTTCACTTCCTGTGTCCTGAGACACCATCATCTGATCGATCCCACAATCCTGTGCATTCCAGTTGAGGTTTTCTCTTTTTCCACTTCTGATGTCATTTCTAGAATTTGAATAGAAAATAGAATAGAATTGAATAGAAATTACTATTATAGTCATTAAATATTTGCTTAGTTCTCACCGAAGCTCACTTTTGGTGTAGAACATTAAAGCCTCAGAAGTCTCTGAAATCATTTTCGTGTGCAAACGCCTGCAGAGTCATTCCTTGATAGGGCAGCAAAGCTGTCAGACACAGCCCATAATATCATTTTAAGGGTGGAAACTAAATCTCCTTAGCAACTGCATAGCAGTGATCATTTACAACATCCCATCAACTGAGTAACAACCCTCGGCCAACCATGTAGCATTTTCTGAAGAACAATGTCTCATTTCTCCATGTTTGTCATATAATGGTTTGGGAAGATCTTCTACTTGTCTCTGCTGCAGGTCTGGAGACTTCGGATCCTAATGCTGTCGTGATTGGATTAGCACCTGACCACTTCAACTACCAGACGCTCAACAAAGCCTTCCGGTAAACACGCTTGATTTCAGAAGATATTCATAGACTCATTAAAAAAGATCATCAAAATATTTTAATCCTTCCATTTAGTGGTTGAAGTGTTGCTGCTAATCATAAGCAGACTCATTTCATCAGACTCATTCTAGACGGCGCGCCCCTCATTGCTATCCATAAAGCACGATACTATAAAAAGAAGGACGGATTGGCTTTGGGACCGGGTCCGTTTGTGACGGGTCTTGAGTACGCGACTGATACCCAGGCGACAGTGGTGGGGAAACCAGAGAAAGCCTTCTTCCTGGAGGCCTTAAGAGAGCTGAACTGCTCCCCGGAGGAGGCGGTGATGATCGGAGACGTGAGTGTGAAGATGTCAATGACTGTAATGTTTGTGTGAATCTCATGACGTCTGGGCTATATTTCACTCAAAAAAAAAAAACCTTATATTTTAGGACATTAATTAATTCATTTCCCCCTCAGTCATTACTTAGTGCTAATAATAATAATAATACATAAAAAATAGTATAAATATCTATACATCATCAAATCTTTTTTAAGCCTGTGAATAACATTTCTGGGTCATA
>CM076086.1:932862-942862 GCA_038088235.1 Zacco platypus | reverse complement strand
GAAATCAGTACCCTAGCAATCCTCAATCCTCAACACAAGGTGCTTTTATAATGTTACTGTCGTTGAAGGTTACTGGCTCACGCTTACCCTTGGCCAACCCCTCGCTGGCTCATCACCGACTCCAGCTCGTCCAAGAAAATGGTGGATGGGGCGTGATATCTCGCCAGCTCAAATAAAACCTGCAGAGAAGCATAACACGAGGAAAATCATTGCTCCGCGGAGCACAACCTTTCCCGCACACATGTCCTAAAACAATAAAATAACACAAATCTGAGAAAATAAAGTCCTGAAGTCCTCTCCTGACCCGAACTAGCTTTTCAGAGTCTCCCCTCCATTTGCTCACAATGCTGGACGCGGAGATGTTGAAAAACGTCGTCTTACACTCCGTGGCCACGGCTTTGGCCAGCATCGTCTTTCCTGTGCCTGAGTTTTGGGAAGCAGTCGTCACATTAAGATTAACGCTACACACAAGATGAATGATAATTTACAAACAGAAAGCAGAAAGGTCACACCTGGTGGTCCGTACAGGAGTAAACCCTTCCATGGTGACAGAATTCCAGTAAACAGTTGCGGATACTGAAACGAGAGGAGAGGTGTTGTGAGTCGTTGCCAGGGCGTTGCTACATGGTTGCTACATTGTTTTGAGTAGATGTTAATGAATTAATAAGGTGGTTACTAGGTTATCTGGGGGGTTGCTAAACATTTTTGGATATTCTGGGTGACTACAAGAACGTTGCTAGGTCTAAATTGATTTTAGGTTGACTGTTTTTGCTGTGGTTCTCTGGATTGGTTGCTAGGATATTGTAAGATGGTTGTTAGAGCGTTATAATGTTCTGGGCGGTTACTAGGGTGTTGCTAGGTGATTGCTGAGGTTTTCTAAATGGCTGTTAGTACATTGCTAGGTGGTTGCTATGGTGCTTTGCCGTGGCTACTGGGATTTTGTTAGGCGTGTTGCGGTTTTAAGGCATTCTAAACTGCCTTGTGTTAGGTAGTTGCAGTGATGATCTTTATGTGGTGTCTAGAGAACTGATATGGAGTTCTGAGTGGCTTTAAGTGTTACTACGCCATTGCTGTGGTGCTCTGTTAAAACCTTGAGAGGGTGTTCTGAGTATTTGTTAGTTGGTTACCAGGGTCCTATGGGTGGTTGCTTTGGAATTTCGACTGGTTGCTATGGTGCTTTGCCATGGTTACTATCCTGTTGTTGTTGTTAGGCATATTGTTAGAGTGTTCTGGGTTACTAGGAAATTGCTAGATGGTTTCTAAGTTGTTCTGTAACCGTGTTGCTGTGGTTACTAAAGAGCTGCTAATTATGTTCTTGGGGTTGTTAGTGCAGGTGGTTGCTAAGGGTGTTCTGGAGTGTTACTAGGGCATTGCATGGAAGTTACAAAGGATGTTGTAATCTTAGGTTGTTACAACACTGAAAGGGTGTTCTGGAGAATTGTTAAGTGTTCTGAGTGGTTACTAGGGTGTAGCTAAAGATTTCTGAATGGCTGGTAGTTCATTACTATGTAGTTGCTATTGGGCTTTGTCATGGTTACTAGGGTGTTGTTGTTGTACTAGGCAGATTGTGTTCTGGGTGTTTGCTAAGAGTGTTTTGAGACATTGCTAGAGGTTTTTAAGGTGCCCTAAGTTGCTGCAAGTGTGTTGCTAGGCTGCTCTAGAGCTGCTATGGTGTTCTGAGTCGTCAGAGCAGTTGCAGGGCATTGTGGGTGACTTCTTGCTGGTTGCAGTGGAGTTCTGGGTAGCTGTTAATCTATCACTATGTTGTTGCTAAGCATGTGCTAGGACATTACAAGGAAGTTTCCTAGGATGTTATAATCTCGGTGATTGTTAGACCATTGACAGAGTGTTCTGAATAATTGCTAGCTGGTTGCTATAATGTTCTGGGTGGTTACTAGGGTGTTGCTAGGTGACTGCTAAAGGGTTCTAAATGGCTGTAAGAACACTGCTTGATGGCGTTTTGCCAGACCACAAGGCTACAAGGATTCTGTTAGCTGTGTTGCAGTTTTAAGGCATTCTAAATTGCCTTGTGTTAGGTTGTTGCTATGTGGTTTCTAGAGAGCTGGTGTGAAGTTCTGGGTGGCTGTTGGTGCATTTCAAGGTGGTTGCTAAGCATGTTTTAGGATGTTATGGATTGCTACAAGGCCATTACAAGGAAGTTAACATTTACATTTATTCATTTGGCAGATTCTTGAGGAATACAAGGGTATTTTGAGTGGTCGCTAGGGTATTTTGAGTGGTCGCTAGGGTATTTTGAGTGGTTGTTAGCGTATTTTGAGTGGTTGCTAGGGTATTTTGAGTGGTTGCTAGGGTATTTTGAGTGGTTGTTAGCGTATTTTGAGTGGTTGCTAGGGTATTTTGAGTGGTCGCACTTAATACAAGGAATACAAGTGCTCATTATACAAGTTTCAGACATTGTTCAGAGTAGTATAAGCTAGAATAGGGGGAGGGATAAGAAAGTTTTTTTATGATGGGGCTAAGTGCTATAAGTTTCTATGGATATTGTCTTATTATGTAGGATATTAGGTTATAATCTAAGTGGTTGTTGGACCATTAAAAGAGTTTTCTGAAGTTAGCTGGTTTCTATAATGTTCTGGGTGGTTACTAGGGTGTTGCTAGGTGGCTGCTAAGGTGTTCTGAGAGTGTTGCTTGGTTATCGCTGTGGTGCTCTGATTGTTATGGAATTAGTAATGTGTTCTGGGTGGTTGCTAGCTGTTTGAAAGCGTTCTGAATTATTGTTAATTGGCTAATAAGGTATTTTGAGTGGTCGCTAGGGTATTTTGAGTGGTCCCTAGGGTATTTTGAGTGGTCGCTGGGGTATTTTGAATGGTCGCTAGCGTATTTTGAGTGGTCGCTAGGGTATTTTGAGTGGTCGCTAGGGTATTTTGAGTGGTCGCTAGGGTACTTTGAGTGGTCGCTAGGGTACTTTGAGTGGTCGCTAGGGTATTTTGAGTGGTCGCTAGGGTATTTTGAGTGGTCGCTAGCGTATTTTGAGTGGTCGCTAGGGTACTTTGAGCGGTCGCTAGGGTATTTTGAGTGGTCACTAGGGTATTTTGAGTGGTCGCTAGCGTATTTTGAGTTGTCGCTAGGGTATTTTGAGTGGGCGCTAGGGTATTTTGAGTGGTCGCTAGGGTATTTTGAGTGGTTGCTAGGGTATTTTGAGTGGTCGCTAGGGTACTTTGAGTGGTTGCTAGGGTATTTTGAGTGGTCGCTAGGGTATTTTGAGTGGTCGCTAGGGTATTTTGAGTGGTCGCTAGGGTATTTTGAGTGGTTGCTAGGCCATTGCAAGGATGCAGGTTGATTCTATCCACTAAGTGAAAATCTGATTAAGTTTGTTAAATCAATTGTGTTTTTTGACTTAACAAAATGATATTTTTATTGACCAATTAACTTTCAGACACCACTTTATCTAATACATGAAACGTTTCAAGTATTGACAAAACCAATCCACAAGACGTCTTTCAGCATAATGTGATGTAATCATATTCTTCATACAATTCTGACTTTATGGCCCGGTTTCACAGACAGGGCTTAACATAACCAGGATTAGGACATTGAAGTATTCTTATAGAAGTTCACTAGAGAGAGAGAGAGAAAACATCACAGGGATGCATCTCGAGACAAAACAATGGCACTGACACGTTTTAAGATATGATTTTAGTCTACGGCTATCTTAAGCCTCGTCTGTGAAACCAGCGGCATGTGCTAGAAGCAAATAATACTGCGCAAACAAAAAATTTCCAGGTAATTGTGTATGACAACAACCTTCTTCACCACACGATCGAGTCCGAGAAGACAAATAACGTTTGCATTTCCTGTTTGTCAGGAGCGTATTGTGGATTTGTAGTCATGACCAGAAAGGCCAGAGATGAGCCAGATATGTGAGATCAGTCAGATTGGATGGTATTCAGGTATAGATTTCATGTCATCTTAAGAAATAACCCTGAACTCGGCTTTCCTGTAGCCTTTAGTGGAGATGTATTCAGAATCGAAGGCAGGCGGCGGCTCGAGAAATACCAAAGTGTTTAGCAGCCGAGCACCTTAATGGGGTAGACGACAGCTTCTTTGACTAATCGCTTGGCAGCCTCCAGTCCTATAATGTCGTCCCAGCGCACGTTGGGGTTGTGTAAATAGATATCCTTTATGGAGAGACAGCAGAGAAAGATGAAATTGAGTGCTTCAATAATACATGTGTACAATGATACTGGGACGTGTCCCGCTGTGTTATAAACAGACTGTGTGCTGCTCTCTAGTGTTGAATTAATGCTGAAAACCACATTCATTAACACAAACGTTTCAATTAAAGGGATAGTCCACTCAAAAATGAAGCCATCAAGCCATCCGAGGTATATACTGTATGACTATCTTCTTTCAGACGAACACAATCGGAGATACACTTAAAAATATCCTTTAGTCCTCCAAGGTTTTGAAGCCAAAAAAATGCATCCATTCATTAAAAAAGTAATCAATATCACTCCAGGGGGTGAAGAAAGGTCTTCTGAAATGTGTTTTTGTTAGAAAAAATGTCCGTATTTAAAACTTCAAATAACTAGATGACCGTACGGAGAACGCACAAGTCGATCGTGGCGGAAGAGTGACCTTTGACCCCATGCGATGACGAGAGCCAAACAAATCAGCGGTCACAGATTATGAGTCTGAAATGATGTCGGAGGATTTTGATAGAAGAGAAGACTTTGTTGCACAGTTCGTCTGAGTGAGTCATTTACACCTATAATGGGTTGAGGAGAGAAAATCACGGGAGAATTTTCATTTTTGGCTGAATATCCCTTTAACAGAAATACTGTCCTACTTATTTATTTCTCTTTAAAAGTAACATTTGGTATAAATGGATGAAACATCAAAATCAAATGAATGAAGCGTATTTTAGGCTTATCAAGATATTTTGCATTGTGACCTTATTTTTTATGATAATTAAGTTCACCCCCCCCCCAAAAAAAATTGTTCTGCTTTTTAAAACATCAACAATTATATATCAATATATATATATATATATATATATATATATCTCAACAGGGCTGGGTAGGTTACTTTTAAAATGTATTTCACTACAGATTACAAAATACATGCTTTAAAAAGTCATTTGTAACGTATTTCGTTACATTACTCAAGTTTAGTAACTTAATCTAAATACTTTAGAATACTTTGGAATACTAATAAGTGTGAAACAAACACAAAAAAGGTCATTGTGAGTTTTTATCTCACAATTCTGACTTTTTCCCTCAGAATTGTGTGATATAAAGTTGCAATTGTGAGTTATAAAGTCAGAATTATGAGATATAAACTGACAATATTGAGAAAAGTCTGAATTATGAGATATAAACTGACAATATTGAGAAAAGTCAGAATTATGAGATATAAACTGACAATATTGAGAAAAGTCTGAATTATGAGATATAAACTGACAATATTGAGAAAAGTCAGAATTATGAGATATAAACTCACAATATTGAGAAAAGTCAGAATTATGAGATATAAACTGACAATATTGAGAAAAGTCTGAATTATGAGATATAAACTGACAATATTGAGAAAAGTCAGAATTATGAGATATAAACTCGCAATATTGAGAAAAGTCAGAATTATGAGATATAAACTCACAATATTGAGAAAAGTCAGAATTATGAGATATAAACTCGCAATATTGAGAAAAGTCAGAATTATGAGATATAAACTCACATACTAAATTCACAATTGCAAGAAAAAAAGTCAGTATTGCAAGTTTATATCTCCCAATTCTGACTTTATAACTTGCAATTGTGAGTTTAAATCTCTCAATTCTGAGAAAAAGAAGTCAGAATTGTGAAACACAAACTCACAATTGTGAGGAAAAAAACAAATTGTGAGAAAAAGTTGCAGTGACGAGTGAATTATAAAATGACTCACAAAACATGAAAACAGTGGAAAACATGAATCTTAACTCTTTTTCAGACGGTCAGAGTCAGAGAATCACCAATCGCTGTTTAAATGACATTAAAACTCAAAGTAATCACTTTGGTAATCTAAAACACTTTTCAGATGTAACTGTAATCTGATTACCACCCATTTAAAATGTAACTGTAATGAAATACAGTTACTCACATTTTGTATTTTAAATATGTAACTAAGTTACTTGTATTTCGTTACTCCACAACCCTGAATATATATATATATATATATATGTACAGTACATTATATACTGTATCATACTAAAGAGAATGCATTGAGAGTCATCAATGAGAAAAAAAGAAAATTAGAATCAAACTCAAATGTAAAACACACAGTGCGGTTGGTAATGAGGATTTGGGGGGAATGTGCTTAACTGTCCTGAAAATAATCACATTGCAAATTGTTTAAAAAATTCTTAACAGTCCTGATAAATGCTCTTCATTCTAAGTGTATTTTGAAATTTTTTTTTTTCATTTGAATTTTGTGGTAAATTGACAGATTTAAACATAAGATTAGGTTTATCCTATAGTTTTAAACTGCCGTACAGAGAAATGATTTGATGAACATGAACTGACTCTGCTAATAACAGCGGCGAGTTCCCTCATGTCACTGTTCATCCCAGCGAAGGCACTGATGGGTTTCAGCAAGCGCTCCTGTTAGTCAAACACAACACGTGTTAGATCTCGACAGAAACGCATTTCCATTGGGCTTTTGGAACTATAACTGCTCTAAAACAAACAAACGGCTGACCGACCGAGAAATCTGCGTCATTAGCGGCACCTTTAACGGCCTCTTGAATCAGATTTCTGTAATCGACCTGATGACCCTGATGAAGAAATCAAATGAGGATTTGAGAAAATGAAGGCAGAATTTTAATTTAATTCCACGGTTCTCTAAAAAGAATGACCTTCCTCACGTGTGTTCCCTCTTCTGCTCCGTTCCGGAGAGGAGACACGTTCAGACCAAATCCTGATGTGTCCAGCGGTGTCCGGCTGTTTCCTTCCTGGACAGATCAACTTATCCTTTAACATTTATAGAGAATATAATCACATCATTTTTTCTTCAAACATATGGAAGCTTCTCTGAATAATAATAATAATAATAATAATAATAATAAAAACGGTAATTGCCACTTTTTTCCCTCGCAATTCTGACTATTTTTCTGGCAAGAGGAGTGAAGTCGGAATTGCGAAATAAAAACTTTGTTTTGTTTTTGTGAGATACAAACTAGCAATTAAAAAGATCAGGTTTTCTCTCAATTCCAAGTGTAAATATCACTGATAAAAAAGTCAGATTTGGGAGAATTCTGACATTTTTTTACTCTTAAATTTGAGTTTTTATCTCACAACTTTGACTTTATTTCTGGCAATTATTAGTTTATAACTCCCAATTCTGACTTTTTTCATCTCAGAACTGTAATATTTAATCTCACAATTGCGAGAAAAAAAGTCAGAATTGCAATATATAAACTAGCAATTTAAAAAGGTAATTTTTTTCTTTCAATTCCGAGTTTAAATATCACAGTTTTGAGGAAAAAAAAAGTCAGAATTACAAAATATAAATTCTGATATTTTTTTCCTCGTTTATATCTCACAATTTGGACTTTATAGCTCATAATTACAAGTTTATACTGTACATCATAATTCTGACTTTATTTTTCACAATTATGTGTTTATAACTTGTAATTCTAACTTTCTTTTCATCTCAAAATTGTGATATTTTAACTCACACTTGCAAGAGAAATGTCAGAAATGCGAGACATAAACTAGCAGTTTACATGTCTCAGTTCTGAGAAAAAAGTCACAATTATCTTGTTTATATCTTGCAATTCTGACATTATTTATATTACAAAGCCTGAACTGTGAGATGTAAACTTGCAACTGCAAGTTATTTTAAAAAAAAAATGTCAGAATTGTGAGTAAAAAAAGTCAAAATGGTGAGATATACGTTCAAAATGACCTTTTTATTTATTTATTTATTTTTATGACGTGGCATAATAGATGTAAAGGATGTTTGGCGATTTACCCTGGATTTACTGATGTCTCTTGCGGTTAGTTTGGACTCCGATCTTTTAACAGTGTTTCTGGATGGCGGTCGCTGGATGGAGTTGATTCTCGGGAGCGTCTGACAGGATGATGATGATGATGATGTCCTTTCACATATGAATAAGCAGTGAATTCACACGGAATAAACAGAAATGATCCCGAGTCTTTGAATGTCCTTGTGCCAAAAGTACCGTACTTACCTTCTTTTACCACAACTCTTTACAAGCCGACTCTCTCCTATAAAGAAAACAAAAAACACTGAATAATAACTTTCATTAATGGTATTAACAAATATATATATATATATATATATATATATATATATATAAAACATATATATATATATATATTAAAAAAAAAATATATATATATATATATATAATATATATAAATATATATATATATATATATATATATATAAAAAATATATATATATATATATAAAATATATATATATATATAAAATATAATATATATAATAATAAATATATATAAAATATATTATATATATAAAAATAAATATAATAATAAAAAAAAAATTAAAAAAAAAAAAATATATATATATATATATATAATTATTTATGTACATGCAAAAATATAGGCCTACTAAAAATATTGATCTATTATTAACAATAAGATTAAGATTTATAAATGTTATTTATAAAGAACAAAATGAAGAATAAAATCTCACCTTGTTCTTCTGGCAGTTTCTTTGTTAGTTTGGGATATTTCTGAAACTTTATAAAATAATAACTCTCATATTCCATAAGAACCGTGTCCAGGTCGACATTATCACACACCTCGAAGCGACACAAACCAAAACTGCTGTCTTTCTCTAAGGCCTTCGCTGAATCCATATACCTGTGAGGAATTCATTCAAATGTTTTGACACTCGAGTGTTTTCTCTCATTTGAGAGTATGTTAGTTAAAGAAATAGTTTCAGGGAAACTCACCCCTCCTCCAGCAAATGATGATAAATCAAAACCAGCAAATTTCTCCTGCGTGTTTCGGTTCTCAGCACATCCTAAGAAAATGAATCCACAATACATATTTAAAATGACATCATTACACACCATTCTAATTTTAACTGCTACATTTTCTGTTACAACGTTTCAATTTGAGTTTAATATTTTCCTTTAACTACACTGTATCCATCCGGCAGATGGCGCCAAATCTTAGATTAAGGAAAGCGCGAAGAGCAGCTTGGCAGGTTGCTGTAGCAACACAGGACCCACATTGGCTGAAAACACGGATATTTAGAAATGAACGAATGTTTACCCTCTTACTAATCGTGATGAAGTGTGGTCTGAAGATTATTTGAAATGACGCTCGATTGGATTCGTTTATTTGCGCTTATATACCGTTATACACATTCGTAATATATTAGCAAATGTCGCTCAACTGTAGCTCGTGTGAAATCATAGAGAACAATTGTAATTAAAAACGGAACAACAACTTCGCTTAAGCTCTTACCGCCTCTCTGGCCTGATTAGCAGTCCTTATTGCTTGATAAGAGAGATCCATCGTTAAATGAACACACGCACACACACGAAATGAGCCTTTAGTCATAGATATGTGTACGTAGACGCCACACTCGACCGCTCCAGACACGTGGGAGCGTCCGCCATCTTGGAACGGTCGGTGTGTCATCATTCACAGCGAGAAACAATGATGGCACAACATTACGCAGCTTCTGGTTGTGAAAAATCTGAGATTGAAATTCCCGAATGAATGGGATAACCTTTCAAAGGAGGGAATGTGATGGTTGGTGTTATTATATGTATAGAAACGTTTTAATTTCATGTTTCTGACGCCTTCGTCTTGTTCAATTGTTAGTTGAACAAAATCACCTGCTGAAGTGTGTTGCAGGTGTAGATGTTCATACATGGGTCTAACTACGGTTGCAGACGCACAGTCAACTTGCTCTCGAATAATCACGGATCGTTGTTCTCTGACCGTTCCAATATGGCGGACAGTTTATGTACAGCGGCTCATAGAAACGTCCAGTA
>CM076086.1:900362-922862 GCA_038088235.1 Zacco platypus | reverse complement strand
CGTCTATCAGGGTACACTACAGTACTTTATGCCTTTTTAATAAAAGCAGACAGTTAATGTTCCTGCAATGTTTAATTATAAAACTTTTAATGTGCAATTATAGAATGTAAGTTAGTGAAGCAGTTCATTCCAGCATATTAACAATTTGTTTTATTGGTTCTAGGTTCAGATCATCACCCGCTCTTCCAGAGCAAAGCAGCCAGAGGCATTTGGTGAGAGCAGTTTATTTCTTTTCCTTGAAAAACTGAACTTACTAATTTGTATAGCTGTAAGTTAAAAATCACTATTAACAACAAAACCCTTAAAGTGCTCATAATGTGCTGTTTTAAAGGGACCTTGTTTTGTTTTGGAGGTTCGATAAAGGATGTTGTGATTGGTCTACTCTGCTCTGATTGGTTAGATCGGTCTATGGTTTAATGCATGTGTTGGAAATCAAATGACCATTACGAAATCTGAATTTCAGCTCCAGATCTTCTTCAGCACAGATACACAGTGAGACAAACAGTGACTGAAGGTCAAAGTAGAGATTGTTCAATGGGCAGTCAATGAAGACATAGGCTGAAAAATTGTTACAACCCTTCGTGGGTTTGTGCTGGAAGTAAGACTGGAATCAGTTCTTTTTTTGGAATACAATAACTCCATTTATCATGCATTTGATCTTTTACATTTACAAACAACTATTTTACATACTACATGAAAAGTGACATCCGAAAAAGCATAATAGCGTCACTTTAAATTGTTAGTTCACCCAAAAATGAAATTTCTGTCATTAATTACTCACCATCATGTTGTTCCAAACCTGTAAGAGCCCCTCATCTTCGGAACACCAATTAAGATATTTTTGATGAAATCCAAAAGTTTTTTAAATTTTTTTTTTATCCCCCCCATAGAAAGCAACATAATTGCCACATTCAATGTCCAAAGAAGCAAAGACATCATTAAAATAGTCAACGTGACTACAGTGATTCAACCTTAATGTTGTGAAGTGACGAGAATGCAAAACAATATTCACCAATTTCGTCTCTCCCCTTCAGAATGCTGACTCCACAGACACATAAACATTTATAGACATATTTTTATTTTTCACAGTCTTAATGGGTCTTTTTGCATGAAGATGCATTCATTTTTTTTTAGCATCGGGGCTCCCTGGCAAGGGGATCATCACATTTGGGGTGTCGGTAGCATAAAAACATGCAAACAAAATATAACCGTAATTGTTTTCAGAGCACATTAGCACAGATTGGTGTAGATCGGAGCGACACTGGGGGATCCTTTGTTAGTGGTAGCGCAGTGCATTATCTCAATTATTGTGCCTCGTGGCCCCTCTGAAGCAGTGCTAATAAACTATTTCCCCGTGTTTAATCGTGCTGTGTGTAGAAATTGATTGTGCTGCCAGAATGGGAGCACCTCAGGAGAGTGTTAGCTGAGAGGAAAAACACGCAGTGCTTTAATGTTCTGAGTCAGATCGAGGCTGATTGGCCGAGCTTGAGTCAGCGTTTTTCATCATTTGAAAAAAAAAAACCAACACATTTATATTGTGATTATATTTTTATAATATATTTTTGACATTTTGATGTTATATATATATATATATATATATATCTTTTTTATTTGTATTTTTTATGCATACCATGTAAAGGATGTTCCATCTTACTGACTGAAAAGTAAATCGAATATATAAGCAGCTTAAAAAGACAAATCAGACAATGACTAAAATTGTCAATATTGTCATTATTTAGTTACTCTTAATGTCGTATTGTTGACACTAGGTGGTGCTGTCATCAAAGAAGTGAAAAGCTTGTAAAATGTTATTCACGTGAACATGTCTTATGAGAGAGAGACACCATTCGGTTGTCTAGTCACTGATTTTCCCGGATCCCTAGTGCTTTCCTTTTTATCTCCTCCACCCTGGTCCATTTTGTGCACTATTTTTGAGGGCAGAGGAGAGCTTCACAGAAGGCTGAGGAGGTAGAGACGTCTGTTCTGAAACAGCACCTGTGTGTGCAAACATCCAATTAGTGGCATAGCAGAAGAGGCCACAAACACACAGACCCTGCCAACTGACGCTCAACTCTAATGCGCTGGGATCTGACATTGTTTTCAAAGAAGTAAGAATAGCGCTCGAGGCACAAACAAGTCAAGGACGCTTAATAGAGAGAACTGGCTGCCCCACATAAAGCCTGAACGAGGAGACTTTGGAAAGTTTGCAGGCAGAGCTGTTGGGTTTCATTTAGGGTGCGCAGACAGAAGTGTGGTATGAGTTTATTCACGTGTAACATGTCCACTGTATGCTTTATGCTGCTTAGATGATGAGTACTGAAGAAATGTGAGCTGGATGGATAGATAGATGGGTAGATGGATGGATACATGGATGGATGGACAGATGGGTAAATAGATAGATACATAGATACCTAGATGGGCATGGATGGATAGATGAGAGATAGATGGATGGATGGATGGATGGATGGATGGGTGGATGGATGGGTGGATGGATGGATGGATGGGTAGATGGATAGATGGATAGATGGATGGATAGATGATAGATAGATGGATGGATGGATGGATGGATGGATGGATGGATGGATGGGTGGATGGGTAGATGGATGGATGGATAGATGGATGGATAGATGGATGGATGGATAGATGGATGGATAGATGATAGATAGATGGATGGATGGATGGATAGTGGATGGATGGATAGATGAGAGATGGATGGATGGATGGATGGATGGATGGATAGATGGATGGATGGGTGGATGGATGGGTGGATGGATGGATGGATGGGTAGATGGATGGATGGATAGATGGATGGATAGATGGATGGATGGATGGATAGTGGATGGATGGATGGATGGATGGATGGATAGTGGATGGATGGATAGATGATAGATGGATGGATGGATGGATGGATGGATGGATGGATGATGGATGGATGGATGGATGGATGGATGGATAGATGATGGATGGATGGATGGATGATAGATGGATGGATGGATGGATGGATAGATGGATGGGTAAATGGATAGATAGATGGATGGATAGAAGATGGATGGATGGATGGATGGATAGAAGATGGATGGATGGATGGATGGATGGATAGATGGATGGGTAAATGTGTAGATATACAGATACCTAGATGGGCATGGATGGATTGATAGATGATAGATAGATGGATGGATAGATAGATGGGTAAATAGATAGATACATAGATACCTAGATAGGCATATGGATGGATGGATGGATATCTATGTGCCCATCCATCCCTCCATCCATCCATCCAATACCATACCATACCGAGGAATATCTGAACCACCTCCACATGGAATTCAGCCATTTCCAGGCCCAGGGACTTCAATGCAAGACCAGGATATGAACCTGATAACATGGATCCAAAGGTCAATGAATATGTCTTTGCCTGAAACCCCCCGAGACTCACAAAAAATCCCACCAAGACACAACGTTGACCAAACTGTAAATAAAACCGGTAGAGAGTTAGTGCAGCTGCTGAGCCTCGGGCCTGTACGAACTTCAAGGCAGGATCAGAGGAGACTCTTCAGGGAGGTTCACGTGTGGTTCAGGTCTTGGAGCTGGTGTAGTGGACTGTACCGTCACTGACATGGACCCTTCCTTCATCTGTGTGTTGACTGTCAAACAGCAAACTCTGTTTTCTGACCATAACCAAACTAACATTTATCAAAACGCATCACACACCAGAACAGGCTGGAAACCGGCAGAATGTATCAGGTCCAGCAGAGATACAGATGGGCTCCAGACAGCCCAAATTTATCCAAGGCAAAAAAATCTAATAAATACATTCATTAATAATAAGTTTGAAACCACTACATATGGTGTTAATTTGGCTTCAAAGGAAATGAATTACATATTTTAAAAATCAGCATATAGAAGTGAATTAAAAAAGAAAGGCAAAAAATATACTAAAAATACATGAAAAGATGAAAAATGATTTTGCTGCAAAGCATTAAGGAAACAACTGAGAAAATGATCAAATCTGAAACATAAAGAACCAAACAACACTCACATCAGAACTGAATACGGTTCAAAACTACAACTATACAAAGACACAATTGGAGCGAAAAAGCAACACCATCTGACCAAAAAATGACATTCAGTAAACCATAATCGCTTCTGGGATATTTGGAATAATCTACCAATACAAGATGGAGTAATTGTGACAAAGCATTTTTAAAACTTGTATAAAGAAATCCCACCAAAACAACTCAATTATAATCTGATCAACCAAAATCTAGAAATTTATCAAGACACAATTAAAAATAATCAAAGTTACACTTCCCAGTTACACATGAATAATTGACAAACAAAACTCAAAAGCCAAAATGTAAGAAGTCTTGTGGTCCTGGTAGCGTTGGTGAGATGCTGAAACGCTGCACATCTGAGGGGTGTTCCAGAAAGGAAGGTTAACTTACCGTCACATATACCCTGAACTCTCGGTTGATTAACCCAAACCTTGCTTACTCGAGGTATGCTGGTTCCAAAAATGAGTAAGTTCAGCAAACCCAGAGTATGTTCACACAAGACCTTCTCAACCGAGCGACGAATCGATGATTCACCATGGAAACAGATGCTGAGAAAAAACATGCCGTTCTACTTCCTTCTTCTTTTGTTTAATGGCGATTTACATAACCTACTTAGTGCACTTCACCACCGATTTGGTGGTTGTGCAATCATTTTTTCAGTCTTTTTATTGAATAAGTAAGCTTTTATCACTGAGAATAAGAATCATATTGTTTGTTTGATGTTAAATATTTAATAAGATATCACATATGTATTTTATTATAGTATAGAAAACTTCCTGTTATAAAAAGGAAAAAAGATCCATATATGAGATTGCAATAAATAAATACATATAATAGAATTGAATAAAGATTTAAACATAGTAATAGTACTTTATATATATATATATATATATATATATATATATATATATATATATATATATATATATAAATACATATATGAGATTGCAATAAATAAATACATATATTAGAATTGAATAAAGATTTAAACATAGTAATAGTATTTTATATATATATATATATATATATATATACACACATACATATGTTTTGTATAATATAATATTGTATATATAACTGTAGCTATATAACAAATTTAGTTACATTAATATAACTATATTAATTAAATAACACGCATCTGAATACCAAACTGACCCTGGAACATAACCTGCTCTGGAATACTGTGAGTTGCTATGGCTACTCACATAGCCTGACTTACTCTTAAACATAACTCGGAATGTCACATAACCTGCTTTCTGGAACTCCCCCCTGAGACTCAAATTATTCAACATTGTACTGTTTTTCTGACATCTGGAGTCAAGGACTTATTACCCCAATACTTATGAGTGGGAATAAATTCGACCCTAATAATTTCAGAGGCATTTGTGTGAGCAGTAATCTGGGGAAGTTATTTAGCAGTATTTTAAACAATAGAATTGTAAACTTTCTTAATGAACACAATGTCAGATCGGCTTCCTTCCAAATCACAGAACGACTGATCACATTTACACTCGACTCACCCTGATCCATAAACACATAAAAACAATACCAAAAACAGAACAATATTTGCATGCTTTGTCGATTTCAAAAAACCCCAATTGATTTGTATTTGGCATGACGGATTATATTACGTGTGTAGAGGATAAAGTTTATGACATTATAAAATCAATGTATTCGAACAACAAATGTGCAATACAAATTGGCAAGAAACATACAGAACTCTTCACCCAGAAGAGAGGAGTGCAGCAGGGCTGGAGTCTGAGTCCAACACATTTTACATGAATGAACTAGCGGTGCGGTTGCAACGGTCCACAGCTCCCGGACTCGCTCTACAAGACAAGAACATCACGCTCCTGCTGTGTGCAGATGACCAGGGACTACAGCAGCACCTGGACCTGCTGGAGAACTACTGCTAGAACTGGGCTGTAAACTTCAAGAAGACCAACATTATGGTCTTTCAGAGAAAGCTCAGATGTCAGGAACACAGACTTCAGTTCAGTCTAGGCAGCACCGCACTAGAACACACGACGCCTTACCTCGCCCTGGTCATCACTACATCAGCATCAATTTAACCAAATGTGTGTTTTATTTTCAGTAAGGTCATGTGTTTCCACCCCTGGTCTGACGTCACCCTCCCTCTCATGCAGCCTGCAGAGATCCGCAAAGTGATTGACAAGTGGGCGGATCTGATGGTGGAGCTGGGTGCTGCGTACACATGGGTGCAGGTTAGTACATCTCGTCCTTTTTTTGGGGCACCTGTTACTTTGCATTCACAACCAAAACGCAGTAAAATACAGCCGTAAGACTCATTTCAAAAAACGAGACATGATCTTTTTATCACAGCGACTCTCTCTGGGGGGGGTGAAGCAACTTAATGAAACATTTGCACCATTTTTTGCCGGAAGAAACGTTCCCTGTAGAAGTGATGGACGTGACTACATAAGAGTGTGTGTTTAAAGGAGTCAGATGCAGGGATGCCGCTCGATTGGGTTCTGTCCCAGTCTTCCTCATCAGCGTTAATTGGATCAATTGGGAGATGCTCTTCAGTCAGGGCGTCTCAGCGCTGATCAATAGCAGGCAGTGTGGAACGCTCCTCTGGCCTCTCTGGACACATTAATGCTCCGGTAAGGGAATAATGGAGCACTTCAAAGGATTCCGGGGATATGAATGCAGTGAATTAAGATGTTTGTGCCAAAAGATAGTTAACTTACTATCATGAGCCTCAGTGGCTTTTTGACAGACTTTAGATTCAATTTCTGCTTAATTCCGGAGAACCCTACACACTTTATCGTTTTATGTTTTTCTCTCAAGTCCACTTATGATGTTAGTAACATTTCTTGCAACAAAAATAGCCATAATTTAGTTCTATGTGGCGATTTTACAGCCTTTTTGCTACTTCTATAGATAAATGGCCTCTGTTGTGATTGGCTAACCGTAATAATTTTTTGTACAATGTGTTTTCTACATCTTACTTTTTTTTCCCCAATAGTAAATATTCCTTTATATCCATGTTCACACATGCACATGAATGGATGTGAATGGAACACAGAATCTAATTGATAATTGGAGTTTTATTGGCGAGCTGTTGCTGGTCAGTTCGTATTCCTATCCATAGTTATTCAACATTCCTTCTCTATATAACATCAAAATGTGTCCCGTATTGGGAAAATAAATAAATAGCACTTTGGACATTAGTTTTATTATAAGATTAGTAATATCTGCTAACACTTTATTCTGATGCTTCTCTAACAGAAATCCTGCTGATTATGAGTAATTTTGCAACTACATCAACTTATTCTACTAACCCGAACCTAATACTCTGAGAGTTAGTTGAGATGTAGTTGCAGTTACTTATAAATGTCTAAAGTGGACTATCGAAAAAAAGTGCAACCAAAATTAACTCTCTATATTGTATCAACCGAACATATTGATGAGACACAACAACTGTCACCTCGATCAACATCAGGTGTAAACGAACTACCAGTCTGCAGTTTTCCCACATTGGGATAAATAATGAGGGGAAGACACCCATCGACTACAAAGTGACACACAACACAGTCAATACCAGATAATACAAGAAGAGTGTATTCTCTTGGTGTGCAGAAATACAATATACATTAGTTACAGCAGTTTACAAATACCTCTCCTAATGCATTTGATGCTGTGCTGTATGACAGCTATCAGTTCAAATGATCTTCATAAACATGTGTCCAGGGTGTGTTCAAGTGGTCAAAGCCAAAAGTTGGCAGGTTCGAACCTCTCAAGGGGCAGTTAATGAGGGATTTCCGGTGTTGAGTGTGTCTAGAAAAACTGTGCAAAAAATGTGGTAGCACTTTATTTTACAGTACGCGTACTTTCCTGGTACATTTATGTTGTACATACAGGTAAAAGAGTGGTAACACAAGGTACTTACCTGACATGTATGTACATCTAAACTAGTAAGAAACACTGCTGTACTTTCCAGTGGTACATTCATGGTAACTACTCTGTACCTGTAGACAAGTGTTGGGTAATAACGGGCACTTACTTATAGGCTGCGTTCACACTTGTAGTTCGGTTGGACCAAAAAACAAAAACAAAGCATATAGTCCTGGTCCGCTTAGCGTTCACACTGGCATTTTTAACAGCGAACCTTAAGTTACCGAACCAAAGGCATAGGGATACGGTCACAACCTGATTGGTCGGCTTTTATGACGTATATTTGGCGACAGAGCTCGCTTACCGAACATTCAAAACAACGCTGTGTTCTGGATTAAACACCATCATGTTATGCTTTATTTTTACCAGCTGAGAACTCACGAAGAGCTCATAAAATGTTCAAAACATTCAAAACAGCAGCAGGATTTCCAGAAACTTCACCTCCTCGTTGCTCCACGTTTGCCCTCGACTCATTTTGGATACGCCGATCTTTCCGCGTCGTCCAATCAGCTGACTTGTAGCGTCGCATCTTGTGACATCACGTCCTGTTTTTGGTTGGTTTACACGTCTTTGGTCCGTGTTGCGTTCATATATCAATCGAACCGCACCAGAGTTCGTTTGGAAGCGGACCGAGACCCATCTTTTTAGCGGTCTCGGTCCACACCAGGGTTCACATATGAACCGCACTAACGGAGCAATCGCATCAGGGTTCGTTTTAATCGAACCAAACATGTCAAGTGTGAACGCACCCTAACAGACACGTTACTGTACTTACTAATGGTATCTACACGGTAACTATGTTGCACTTACGGACAAGTGTAGATAATAACAGCCACTTATTTATGGTAACTAGTAAGACACATTACTGTACTTACTAATGGTATTTACACAGTAACTTCTCCACTTCTCCAATTGGACTGAACTTTGCTGGACCCTAAATGAATGATTTATGTAATAGTATCCAATACATTTCATGTTTTAATTTTTGGTTACACTTTATTTTAAGGTGTCTTTGTTACACTGTAATTATACATTTAAGTATCGAGTATTATTAAGTAACTACATGTACTTACTATAGGTTTAGGATTAGGGTTTGGTTTAGGGTTAGTTGCATGTAATTATGCAAAATTTGTAGTTATTACTATAGTAACTGCATGTAACAATGACACTGTAAAATAAAGTGTTACCTAATTTTTTAATTTTTTGCGGTTACACTTTATTTTAAGGTGTCTTTGTTACACTGTAATCATACATTTAAGTATCGAGTATTATTAAGTAACTACATGTACTTACTATAGGATTAGGGTTTGGTTTGGTTTAGGGTTAGTTGCATGTAATTATGCAAAATTTGTAGTTATTACTATAGTAACTGCATGTAACATATGTAATTTTGTTACTAATTTTTTTATTTTTTGCGGTTACACTTTATTTTAAGGTGTCAGTGTTACAGTGTAATTATACATTTAAGTATTGAGTAATGACAATAAACTACATGTACTTACTATAGGGTTAGGTTTAGGATGAGGGTTTGGTTTAGGGTTAATTGCATGTAATTATGCATAATTACTAGTTATTACTACAGTAAATACATGTAACATGTGTAACAATGACACTGTGTTACCTTTTTTGCTGTTCACACTTGCTAAATCTGACCGTATTTCATTTGGATATGCAGAAAAATCGGACCGTCTGAACGAGGATGTAGTCGAATTGATGGTTTAGGGTGCTCATGCGGTCATGGCAAAAGGAAGCACCTTCAGAGCTTCTGCTGAGCTGGCATTGCTATTGACTTCCAGTATTATGGCACGGTACCAACCTCAGGTTACTGTGTGTGTGTATGTGCATAAAACGTTTTTAAGTGAACCTCAATGAACATATTAAAAATAATTAAAAAATATATATATTCAGCTTGAAACAAATGCTAAATCATTAATTTAGGGTACAGCAAAGTTCAGTCCAATTAGAGAAGCGTCTGCTGAGAGGTTGCCACGGTTACTGACTCCTCCAGATAACGCCGGTGGTTATCTCGCCTCTGTTAAACACATCAGAGGATGTGCTCTGCCTCGTCTTCGCGATTTACAGACCCTGAAGAGCGGTGACTTTAGCCGAGTCAATATTTATCAAGTGGAGTAGTCAAGGGCAGATCCTGCTCAAATCCTTTTATATCACCCTTGAGGGAGGTGCCAGGAAGTCTTAAAACTCCCTTCGACAGGATGTTTCCTTTTAAACAGCAACATATGCTCTGATGTCTTCATGTCTTCATAAAAGAGTGCACCTGTCTGTCTGCGGGATGTTTGGGGTTGTTTCTGTACACGTGTATAACGCTGGCTGTGGCTTGTTATGTCTGGGTTCTCTGACAGGACATAATGTCTCTTTCTCTTGTGTTTCAGATCTTTGAGAATAAAGGAGCCATGATGGGCTGTTCAAACCCCCATCCTCACTGTCAGGTACGCCGTCACCTTGTTACTTCTGCCTCCTTCTCCCAATTAGCGTTTGCCCCGTCGACTCTCTGAGAGCCCTAGAATGCCGTTCTTCAGATTAAGACGTTTCCGACCATCTGGAAAGCTTTTTTGTTAAGCTGAAATGGGTCTTTAACTGTCACCTCACCGCTGACGAGACGGCGCTAATGCAAGCATGAGCTTAAGAAGCTTGTAGACTCCAATTAGAGAAGTACAGAGATGTTCCTGGAGAAGTCGTCACCGAAACCATCTTCTCCCTAGAAAATTACTCTTAAGACACTTCGAGTGTCTCATGGTGAATCAGTTTTCTTTTTTTTTCAAAGGAGGTCATTGGGATGGAAAACATCTCTATCAGATCAAATCGTGTTCAGTGTGTTTTATTGACGTCTTGGTGTTTCTGCTCAAACTCAGAGCAGCAAGGAACTTCTGTTTCCTCTCGTTTCCCTTTTTCTGGCTGTCTGTTTTACCCTTGTTTCTTCTAAGTACAGGAAACCTGTCACTGTCGTGCCGTGACGGCTCAGCAAGCCAAACTCGCGGGGTTGGCCGCACACGAGCTCCCTCTCTCTGAATTCATCACGTGTTGATGTGCGGCGGCGTGTTCCACTAGGGGGCAGTAGAGGATTTTGAGATGGTTTGACATCAAACTCCTTTTAAAGAAACTGCCACAAACCACTCGTGTTTTCTTTATAATACTCTCTTCATAATAAACCACACCCGAGGAATGTAGGTTTAATAGTCATACCATAGATTTATAGTTTACCACCTTTCATTTTTTCTCAGCCTCATCAAATCTGATCTCTTGTGCTGATGTTCTGAGTGATCCAACTTGTTCGGTCGTGATTGATACAGTTTAGTTGGCTGTAGAAAGTAAACTTATCAGAAGTTGCAAGTTTTCTCTCTTTCTTTCTTTCTTTCTTATAAAATATGATAAAAACTGAAAGTAAACTAAAATATATGTTCATCATTTCAACTAAATTAAATAAAAATGGATGTGAATTGATTTTACTTGTAGTTTATGATATATGAATGGTATATTATAAAACTTAAAACCTTAACAATCCACCAGCAATAAACATTAAAAATTTCTAAATAGCAACAATGTTTAGTATTAATTATATATATATATATGTATATTAGTATTATATTAGTAAATTAGTAGTATATATAGTAATTAGTAATATATATATAGCTTTTCAAAAACTAGAAAACCTGTGTAGCTTTAATTTATTTTATTTCTGTTTTAGTTTTATTAATTTTGTTACTTCAACTTGAATGAAAATGAGAAATGTTGCCTAACAGCAATAACATAGTTATAATAGGTCTAATAGATTTTAAAAGTTATAATATATTTGTTTTATTTCAGTTAAGGTCACTGGTTTTTAATAGTAAATAAACTGAACTACAAAACATTGAAAATATCTCTCTCTCTCTCTCACTCTCTCTCACTCTCACTCTCACTCTCTCTCACTCTCACTCACTCTCTCTCACTCTCACTCACTCTCGCTCTCTCACTCTCTCTCACTCTCTCTCTCTCTCACTCTCTCTCACTCTCTCTCACTCTCACTCACTCTCTCTCACTCACTCTCTCTCACTCTCTCACTCTCACTCTCTCTCACTCTCTCACTCTCACTCTCGCTCTCTCACTCTCACACACTCTCACTCACTCTCTCTCTCTCTCTCTCTCACTCTCACACACTCTCACTCTCTCTCTCTCTCTCTCGCTCACTCTCTCTCACTCTCTCACTCACTCTCGCTCCCACTCACTCTCTCACTCACTCTCACTCACTCTCTCTCACTCTCTCTCACTCTCTCTCTCACTCACTCTCTCTCACTCTCTCACTCTCTCACTCTCACTCTCGCTCTCTCACTCTCACACACTCTCACTCACTCTCTCTCTCTCTCTCTCTCACTCTCACACACTCTCACTCTCTCTCTCTCTCTCTCGCTCACTCTCTCTCACTCTCTCACTCACTCTCGCTCCCACTCACTCTCTCACTCTCACTCACTCTCTCTCACTCTCTCTCACTCTCTCTCTCACTCACTCTCTCTCACTCTCTCACTCTCTCACTCTCTCACTCTCTCTCTCACTCACTCTCTCACTCTCTCTCTCACTCACTCTCTCACTCTCTCTCTCACTCTCTCTCTCTCTATATATATAAATAAATATTAAAATTAATATTCTTTTAATAATCTAAAAGTCAAAATTGTAGTTGTCTTATATTAATCTAGGATAGATATTTGAACATTTTTTACGTTAATATACCCTTTAACATCAGCACATTAGACTAGTTTCCTTGGCAACAGCTCATCCATGCATCATTCTGTCAGTCTGACAGCACATCCACCCCGTGTCCCAGTATGTGCTGGACGTGACATCAATCACCGACCTCTGACATAAATCAACCTCCCGGCACACACGGCCTCAGCTCCGCGACGCAGGCCAGATACCATCAGCCGTAAGCCGCTCTTAAGTTTCTCATATGATTTTATCAATGGACGCAGCTAAATATGAGTAAACAAATCCCCTCTCCCTGTACAGTCCGTGTGTGGCCCTCCGTGGAGAGACCGGAGCTCTGTGTGGCTTAGGTCTATGTTAGCCGGCAGGAGTTGAGCTTTACCCAGCATGCCCTGGGAGAGATGGATAAGCCTCATGTATCCGACTGCCCACCTTCTCCAGAATGAGAGTATTTGCGGAGAGGGAGTGAGCGAGCGCTTGCGATATAGCAGGCTGCCTGTGTTGATCTGTGTCTTTTTCTCTCTGTCTGTCCCACGCTTTCTCATATCATCCGTAACCACCCACCCCTGAGCAAACACAAAACATCAGCTCAGAAAACAGAGACTCTTTCTCCTCAAGCGATTATCGTGGTGCAGTTTTGTGAAATTTAAAACATTTCATCTCAGGGTCTTTTCACACTTTTTGCTTCATTTCAGGACTCTTATGAATTTTGGGTTGTTTGTAAAGGGTTAAATGAATTGGACCATTTAAAGCAAACTAAACTGAGACTGTTGTGAGATATATTATAAATAATAATAATACATAATGCATAATATTATAAATAATACAGTATTTAAGAGTTCTAAAAAAACAAACAAACAAACAAAAACACATTTTGCTAGATTAGATAATATTCTAGTAATGAAAAACCTCTGCTACAGCTAAATGGACCTAGAAAAAAAAAGATCTGAAGCATCTTTAAAGGTCAGGGACAGTTTAAATGAAGTCTGTTCACTTTCTGGTCCTCTTAAAGTGTTCTGTTTGATTTTGTGACAACACTTTTAACCCTGTAAAGCACATTAATGCATCACAGTGTGACCTTTTAGCCAGCTTTTAACTTTTGTGTCAAATTCCACCTTGGAAGTTTAGCTTACATTTAGTCATTTTTAGTCACTTAAAACGTCAACCAGGTTGTTTATTTTTTCATTTGCATAAGTATTACTCTTTACCCAGAACTACTTTGTTTTAGCAGTGTTGATTATAGCATTACATTTAGATCTATGGCATTGTATTAAGATCCCGGCTTGAAAGGTTGCAGTGATGATCGTTGTAGCCGATCACAGACAGTGATCTCGTCATTGCAACTCAGTTTCTGCACACAAATGAATGCTTTCATCATAACTAACTGTGCAAACACGATATAACTAAGTTTTGGCGTGAGTCCAGAACTCAGTCACTGATAAACTGGTGCTTTTTGATTGACAGCTCCAGTGATTGTAAAGGGAGCGTTCTTTGATCGCTTTCTATATATAACTTAATTACCGTTTAAATAACAGATTATTTTCATCCTACTGAGAGAAACAATATTAAATTGGCCATTTAGTCACTGGTTTGATTCACTCACACGTAGACGAAGAATATCTGACTGTACGTGAATCATTACATATCAGATCAGGCGTTAAAATGAACACAGTTACTTACATGTTGTTGCATTCCTGTCGAGACCTTATCGTAAAAGTCTGTTTGCAAAGCCTTGATTTACCAAAGAATCCACAGTGAAATGTACCATATACAAATAAATAATGCTCAACTGAGACAATCACATTGTTGAAAATAAATAACCATAATCCTAATGCTTTGAAAGGTAATGTTATTTTCAGTCGTTCGCTGGACCTGGTGTCAATAAAAGCTTTTATTGGACTAACAAGGAAGTTTTCAGTTCTGAAACTTACAGGATATTCTTATTGTACGATGACCTCGTATATATAAAAAGTTGATTTCTCAATTCATGACTAATTCGTATCTCCCACTTTTGTTCTGACCAACTGAGAAAAGAGCATTACAGTTGTGCAGCCAATGGTGATTAAATCTAACGATCGCGTCAAACCGTGCAAATTATCATTATTGTTATTGTATTGGATTTATTATTGTAATGTTGACCACATCAGTATTGTGTGACTGTGTATTTAGCGTGTATTAGCGTTACCTGTAGATTTCAATTGACTACAGCTGAATCTCCAGTTGTCACTGACGACTGTCATTTGGACCTTTCTGGATTTCAACCCGCCGTCAAAATGTTTAATTATTGCAGCTGCTGTGAGTAAAGGCTATAAATGATCCTCAGATGCCGTAATGCCTGCTAGCTGGGACTCCTTCATGTAAACAGACGTGACGTAATGATGCGAACACAAATGGCTGCGTGCTCGAATTTCCCGCGGAAACCCACCGGTACCGATTTTATTTTAAAACGTTATTACAAGCTTACCGTTGTGAATCGGGTTAAGGTAAAGGAGTATTTGGATTATTTTAACCAAAAAAAAAAAAAAAGTTATGGACTGCACCTTTAACATTTAGTATTATTGTTTTAATTATAAGCTATTTAAATATTTATTCACTGTGAAACTCAGGTCACCCAAAGCACATCTGAACTACATCTCGAAGCACTGACTGGTTCTGACAGTTAGAAGATATTTAAAGAAATGCTATAGTTATAGTAAAAAAAATATTATTTTATGTCTTATGCAAGGCATAATTGTGAGGGGAATAGATAGTCTTCTCAAGTAATTCGACAAACTTCTAGATTAAAGCCCGCCTACTTCCGATTTTATCCAAATGCAGATCGAATAATCCTGAGATTGTTACAGATACAAATATTATCTGTGCTAATACACCCCTAATTAGGATGTAAAATTAATTTTACTAATACACATTTTCGCCAATTTTGATAGCTGGCTGCTTACCAATTCTCTTTTGGTAATCAGCTAAAATTATAGTTCTCATGGTTGATTAATTAAATTCACTGCTAGAAAAATCCACTGATGGTGTTTTTGCAGTTTCTGTGAAATGCGTGTAGTACCTTTCCAGAAGAGGGATATTATCACAGGGAATTTGTAATCCAGAGCTTACACAGTTCATCCAAATCTGAGAACCCACAGCAAACAACATCTCTTGATGGACAATTGTGGTTAGGCATTAACGAATCGATGAAGAATGATCAATCTTCTACTCCTTTTCCTAAGCCAACTCAGGCATCTCTTATGCCTGCATAAACACACGTTGTGTATAATGTCATCTTATCTATGAATTTACATACTCAGCCAGACCAATAGCAGAGAAATGGCAAGGCGAGAGATTGCCGATCAGTCGTGAGGTGTGATTGACGTTCTCTCGGATGCCTTTCAAAACGGCGAGTCAATCCGTGGGCTCCGACACGAGCACCAAATAAATAGCATAAGCGTACGTCAGGAGACGTCAATCATCTGTTAAGAATAGACTTACACAAACTCTGGAGAACTGTAACATTCCAGAAAATCGCCTGCAGGTCATGCCTGGAAGTCATAGCGCCACGCTTCTTTTTAATATCTCTGATGTTGTCACTGCCGGCATATTTACTGACTGTGAGATGTGTTTCTGTATGTTTTTTTGGAGAGAGTGATGGACCTCTGTCTGGCGTTTGATTTCGCTGAGGTTCATAAACGCGGCCTCCAGGGCTCCGGCACGGGCGCGTGAAGACTGCGTGATTAGCTCCCCCTCCTCCAACGCTCCGTCCATCCCTCGTTACCATCCCCTCCTTTATCACTCCTGA
This sequence comes from Zacco platypus, assembly GCA_038088235.1. Taxonomy (NCBI): domain Eukaryota; kingdom Metazoa; phylum Chordata; class Actinopteri; order Cypriniformes; family Xenocyprididae; genus Zacco; species Zacco platypus. The sequence goes on along the minus strand of CM076086.1, from coordinate 906,410 downwards.
CATTCAAATCAGCAGCCGGAATACTGAGGAGCCGCACGTGGCGCCACACACACCGCCGACCAATCGGACTTCGCTGGCTTAAAGTCGTGCCTGATATTACCTCTAAAACAGTGAGGAGGAGAGATGGGCTTTATGATTTCACATGCCGCAAAGGATTTTATTTCATTTTAGATATTTAATTGGAATTCTTTGGAAAATGGACTCGATTAAACGAGTGTTTTTCTCTTGCGTCGTCTACTGGGACTTAATGTTTAATGCATATGCACACCAGCCTCATTTTCAATAGCACTTTTCAAGTGCTTACCTGTGTGAACTTTTCGAGCCTCAAAGGTTGCGTGGAGCTCGGAGGGAATAGCGCTGTCATTAAGTGCGCATAGCTAAAGGCCTTCGTGTAAACGACGTGAAAGCAATTATGAAAATGATGATACCGAGAGGGCTTTTTTTAAAGCAGCCGTCACCTCGGGTTGGAGGACCTGTTGACTCTCTGTACTCAAACACCTCACTTAACGTACATTCACCCTGACACAAAAATGACCAGAAGACTTTATCTTCAGTGGTTCATGAAACATGAGAAGAATGAAATTCTCTGTAAAAAAATTTGTAAAGCACAAAATGTGACAATTTATGTTGGAATTGTTTCGTATGGTTTGAGGCAACAGATACTTTTTTAAAAAAATTTTTATGTTTAAAAAAGACAATGCTGAGACAATTTACCACAATTGCAGCATCTGTAGAAATTTTGCTTGCTCAAAGTGGTGGCGTTAGTCATATATTATGGGGTTAATTTCTCGCCAAAAAGATAGCGGTCACGGATCTAAAAATAACAAACGTAAATGAAAATTTTAAGAACTCATGTGAAAATATAGCTAAAAAAAACCTGAAAAATCAATGCAAAGTTAACCAGAATAACAAACAACGCGGTCACGGAAATAAAAACAATAAGCGTGAATCAAACAATTCAACAAATTTAAAGTTATATTGCCCAGAACTGAAACATCAATTCAAAATTATCTGAATCGCACACAAAATCATGTTTTCTGCTTATATTTTCTTTTTTTTGGCGGGAAAATAACCCCATAATATATTACTCATAAACCAAACATGAACCAAACTGAACTGGAAGGTAATCCGAGCAGAATTTCTACCAATCATAAAATGCCTTCTGCTAAACTAGTACACTGTTATTTTCTCATCACAGTTGTGTTGTTATTGCTGTCCAGTATTATTGTTAACCATAACTAGTAAAAAAAAAAAGTTTCATTAATTGAAATGAAAAACAAATAATATATAAATATTGGATGTAAAAACTTAAATAAATAAAATTAGAAATTTTGCATTGGCAAAGAAGTGAATTGTAAGGAAGCTTGTTTCTGTCATTGAATAAAAAAAAGGTAATTATCTTACAATTCTTATTATTTTCCTTAGAATTACGAGATATAACATTTAGAGAAATAAAGTAGCTGATGTTAAAGTCAGAATTGCGACATAAACTTATAGCAAGGAAAAAAAGTCAGAATTGCGAGTTAAAATATCAGATTTCTGACCTTATAAAATAAAAATAAAAGTCGCAATTACCTTTTTACTTTTTATTCAGGGGTGGAAACAAGCTTCTATAGAAATAAAATAATACAATTAAAAAAGAAAGCTACATAGTAGTTTATAAAACTACTACAAATTACAAAAGCACATAAAATGACTAAAACTTAAACTAAATTAAAATGAAAACTAAATATAAAAAAAAAAAAGGAAATTCAAACTTTTTCAAAATATGATATCAAAATATGAATAAGTGTAACACAACATGGTGCTTGACATGAAAATGATTAGTGTGTCGGGCTGAAATTAATAATAATAATAATAATAATAATAATAAATAAGTAAATAATAATAAATAAATAAATATTTGTAAAAAAAAAAAAAAATTCTAGAGAATTTCTAAATGTATAAAATATTTTAGTAATTTCGATAATAAATGAATGGAGCAGAGTTCTTGCAAAATATGTTGACATAGATTTTTTATGGACTTTTAAGTCTTTTTAGAGACTTTAATAACTCTTAAATCCATGAATGTTTCATCAATCATTATTACACATTCGGGTCTTTAATGACCCAGATCTCCATCTAACGGAAGGATCTCTAACTGCTGCAATACTCTCCTGATACTTAAATAACAATTAAAAAATAATGAAATCAAGCATATTTGTTACCTTTTGGAAGGGTTAAATTTGAGCAGATGCTTTTTATCATCATTACTGTCATTGTCAGAGCTCATTTCCCCAGAACATTCAGCATCTGCTCGTATTCTCCACATATTCAACGTCTTCGAAAGTTGCCATCAAGCGACAGTGACACTAATGTCAGATTGTGTTCAGTACTTGCTCTGCAATAAATCTCTGAGCCATTTGAAGGTTTGCTGATGATACTTTTTTTCTTTTTTTGTGAAACATCTCGCCATCATTGTGTATCAGACTTTGCCACCTTGGAGAATAAAGGTGAATCACACTTATTCTATCGCATACCTCACAACCCTATCCACTAAAAAGAAGAGTGATATTCTTAAGACTATTATGGTACAGTAAAAAGATTAAGCCATTAATTCAAGAATGTATGCATGTTTAGATTTAACAGTGGTGGCGCCGATAGAAATGCAGGGAACATTGTCGGAGTTTTCAAACGATGATTTACACACATTTGTTCTGCTCGATGTTTCTTGAATGTGATGTTTTGCACTAAGCAAATCTTAATTGCCTAATTATTGGTGAACAGCAGGTGTGTTTCTGCTCCAGTTTCCCACAATGTCAGGGAACACGACTTGGAAAAACATCTTTGAAACCCATCCAACAGTGATTCATATTCTGTAAACACCGAATCCTTCAGTCTTCTTTAACCCTCCTCTATTCATCTGCTTTTAATGCAGACACTGAGCTCCCCTGTAGAAATCACCCTAAATATGATGAGGTGATTGGAGATGTGACCCATGAGTAACATGAGATTCATTTTCTTTTCAAAATCCATCATTTTCAGAAATCCAAGCAAGCTCAGACATTTTGGCCCATTGTCTCGAAAAGCAGAATAAACATGAACAAACAAAGTGCTGCTCGGTTCCAGATGTTTGTTGGAAATGCGTCTCATTGGCAATGCCTTTAAAAAGAACAACCTTGATTTTTCTCGAGTGTTATTTAATTTTTACTGCATTATAAAAGTGAACTGCAGGGGGAAAAACACATCATCCGAGTCCCTAAATGAAGCAGCGATGGTGGGTGTAGGTGATCTAATGAGGCTTTTTCATTCTCTCTTCCAATGATTTCAACTCTTCTGGCCGCAAGTGTGTCCGGTCATTATTTGGTTGGACTGATATTTAAAATCCACATGGAAGTTTTGACCCTATTTCAGTGGTGTAGGCAGAATTTTCTTTTGGCGCTTTCGCTTCACTTTCCTATTAATTTCTTATGACCAAAAGCAAACTTATGGACTACGGGTAATTTTCATATTTTTTTCCACCTTTATTTTTATTGAAAATAAACCACAGTCATACATTACAGTAAAACTACCACGTCTTCATCACAAACATGTTTGTAACACACTAAACTAAAATGTATTCACAATAGGCCCAAACACAGATTACAAAACTCAAACTATAAAGTTGGAATAAAGCTGTGCAACGAATCTCTGTTCGATTACGAATACAAAACACAGGCGTGAACATTTATCCATTTTGAATTAAAGAGTTCGTTCACCCAAACATGACATTTCTGTCATTAATTACTCATGACGTTCCACACCTGAAAGACCTTCGTTCATCTCTCAAGGGTCTTTACCATGAATTTACTGCTGAATTGTTTACAAATTCATAGTGCAATAAAATTTGTGTTTTAAAAAAAATCGCTCCCCCGTAATCATTAAAACTTTGTTCATCTCCTCCGTGAGACTCGAGGCCGGTGTGGCGCACAGTAACATCCCTATTCGTCACATGCTGCCGTTCGGTCGTTTTCCCTTCACGTCAACACTCCGACGTTTAGGGTCTTCCGATAGATTTGAATGCAAATCCCTCATCGTTGGATTTTGACGAAAGGGGTTTAGGCATCCAGCCGTTTTCCTGCGCTGGAAAGTATTGCTTCAGGCGATTGATTTTGTGCTGGAAATGTGTATTCGTCGCATGGACGAATTATTATATTAATTATATATAATTATTATATTCGTGCGTCGTCGCATGGACTGTTGGTGCGGTCACCATACATTTTCGTGGGGCAGAAACCCTTGTCTGAATCGATACCACGACTTTTATATATAATATATATATCATTTTGGCCTACATTAAAATGGCATAATTACAGGACTTACAGGACTGCATATTTGCTGTAGGCTTAAACGTGTCTTAATTTAGGTGAGATATTTTATATCTCATTGTGATTCAACAAACAGTTGTATTTGATTTGATTTGATATACTTTATTAATCCCACACTGGGGAAATTTCTGTGTTACAGGAGCTCAAAAATAAAATATGATATATAAAATAAATATAATGTCTCTCTATTTGACTGTTGTAGGCTTCTTACCGTGGTGGAATCGCGCTGGGCAATGGTTTCTGCGATCGTCGCACACACTGTGACGCGTTGCACAAAATTGCGCCAAAATATCAATCATAATGAAAAATTACAGTCTTAATATTTTATAATCCCCATCATGGCGGACGGCAGAGAGCTGCGGCCTCAGCCAAACGGCGGCGACTCGTCCGCTCCACATCCCAGTCCGTCCGTCCTCTCGGCAAATCAGTCCATCCTGCCGCATTGAGTGTCCGTGTCGGTAGACTCTGGTCAGTTGGATGGCACTGCGTATTTCCCACAATGGCGAGGACTCTTTGACAACGTGTGTTCCTCCTTTTCTCCCGGGTTTCGGCACCGGTGTAATGAAGTTAACCCTTCTGCGCTGTTGGATTTCTGTGTCCACTCGTTATGGAGCGGGTCAAATTGACCCTAATTGGATTCAATGCAATTCTTCAAAAATCACACTATGAAAAACAACAAAGATTAAAGGTACAAACTGTAAACTTTTAATATCAACATTTGTCAAATTTTCCAAAAAATATATATTTGAAGATATGATTTAATGAAAATGTTTTTTAACCATTTTTTAAAACTGTTTTGTTTTGACAAAATTTGAGAAATTTTTTATTTATTTTTTTCTTAGAACATCATAACTGAACAATTAAATGTAGCTGAATAATGAAAATATGTACTTTTCCTAAGTTGGCTGTTTTGTAAACTCATTTCATAAAGTCAAGAGCTTTCTGGATCTGAACTTCACACACATGCTGCTGCTTAAAACATGTTTCTGTATTGAAATAAGTGTGGGAAAACCATTTTTTAGCTTCATAAGGTAGTAAAACAATAAAATAACAAAATATAACCAAGAAATGTTATTATTTTGGGTCAGTACAGTTGTCTTAGAGCGTTAAAATATGCGGGTCAAATTGACCCGGCGAACATCACGAACGTAACAGTAATTTTGTTTGCATGTGTCAAAAAACACCAGCATGTTGAAACTTTGCATGATGATAAATGAGAAAAAGTCACAAAATATCAAGAAAAAGAACAGTATTTCCAACAACTAGAAAATCTAAACGGGTCAAACTGACGCGCAACACAAGGGTTAAGGGAAGAAGAAGGCAGGAACCGCCACACGTTTAACATAAAACTTAAAATAGACAAATAACAAAATGAAAGTAAAGCATCAGCCCCTCACAGACGACTGCCGCATATAATAAAACACAAAAAAATCAAAATCCCCAAAAAAATCAAAATTTGATATATTTTTTTCCTTTAAATTATGGAGCTTTACTGGCTGGTTTTGAATGTCTGACTTTGTTAAATAAAATCCCATCAATCAAAGGCAAGTTTTCAGAAATGTGTCTAGCCGGTTTTAATAGTCTTACAGAAGAACTGGGACGAATGTATTCAGTCATTCGTGTCTTTTGATGCGAGTCTTCAGTCAAAATCGTGTTGAACCCAAGAGGTCAGAGCGGTCTCACGTGTGCATTTAGAGCCGTC
>CM076086.1:690362-895362 GCA_038088235.1 Zacco platypus | reverse complement strand
CTCATAATAATGACTTAACATCTCATAATAATGACTTAGTATCTCATAATAATGACTTAACATCTCATAATAATGACTTAGTATCTCATAATAATGACTTAACATCTCATAATAATGACTTTGTATCTCATAATAATGACTTAACATCTCATAATAATGACTTAGTATCTCATAATAATGACTTAACATCTTATAATAATGACTTAACATCTTATAATAATGACTTAACATCTCATAATAATGACTTAGTATCTCATAATAATGACTTAACATCTCATAATAATGACTTAGCATCTCATAATAATGACTTAACATCTCATAATAATGACTTAGTATCTCATAATAATGACTTAACATCTCATAATAATGACTTAACATCTCATAATAATGACTTAGTATCTCATAATAATGACTTAGCATCTCATAATAATGACTTAACATCTCATAATAATGACTTTGTATCTCATAATAATGACTTAACATCTCATAATAATGACTTAGTATCTCATAATAATGACTTAACATCTTATAATAATGACTTAACATCTCATAATAATGACTTAGTATCTCATAATAATGACTTAACATCTCATAATAATGACTTAACATCTCATAATAATGACTTAGCATCTCATAATAATGACTTAACATCTCATAATAATGACTTAGTATCTCATAATAATGACTTAACATCTCATAATAATGACTTAGCATCTCATAATAATGACTTAACATCTCATAATAATGACTTAGTATCTCATAATAATGACTTAACATCACATAATAATGACTTAACATCTCATAATAATGACTTAGTATCTCATAATAATGACTTAGTATCTCATAATAATGACTTAGCATCTCATAATAATGACTTAGCATCTCATAATAATGACTTAACATCTCATAATAATGACTTAGCATTTTTAACTTAATCAAAAAAAAATTTTTTAAATTTTTTTAAGAAACTTTCTCATAATAATGACTTAGAATCTTTAACTTAATAAAAACTTTAACTTTTTTTATTAAGTTAAAGATGCTAAGTCATTATTATGAGATGTTAAGTCATTATTATGAGATGTTAAGTCATTATTATGAGATACTAAGTCATTATTATGAGAAAGTTTCTTATTATGATTTACGGAATATTTTTTTTTCTCAACAGTGGCGGAAACGGGCTTCCATACGTTCCACATGACCCTGATTTTGCACTTTTTTTAAATAGTAAATTTTTTTTTTTTTTTTTAGCAAACTTTGTTTTAACTTCTTCACAGCTTTTTTCCCTCAGAAACAAAATCATAAAATTATACCAAAGTACTCAGTAAGGTTTCCTTTTTTTAAATATGGATTTTAACTATTTTTTCAAATCATGATATCAGAACTATTTTTTCTCGTTTACAGAAATCACGTGACCTTGGCGCTCCGAACCACTGATTTGAATCAAAAAAAGATTCATAAAGCTTCGAAGAAATGTTTTGAAATCGGCCATCACTAGATATTGTTGCAAAGTCGTTACTTTGTTTTTTTTGGCACACAAAAAGTATTCTTGTTAGTATTTCTAAAAGTATATATAAAAGTATATCTTAATTTTTGTCTTACGGGTGCAGAACGACATGAGGGTGAATAATTAATGACCCTTTAAATCAGTTCCATTGAAATTGCTCCAATTTCTACATTAAACTATGTGTAAAAGGTGCCCAGATTGTGTCTAGGCCTGTCCAATACTGTCTACCATAACAAGTCGTCCTTTCTTGTCAGCTTGTTTGCGTTCTCAAGGCGTTTGCAACACCCCCTTGTAAACAGTTACGCCGCCTGACTCGCTGTATCGTGGTTTACAAGGGGGCGTTGGAGGCATTAGCATACAGGGCTGGATGTGTCTCGGTGTGTCACCTGGGTCCGGATCATTATAGAGCACGGGGCAGGATGCTGATGGGATGCCGAATCAGCAGGGAAGAGCTGAGTGCACACGCCCGATTCCGCTGCTCTCGCACTTCAGCGCATTCTGCTAGCCAAGCATGGAACACAACGAGAAAACGCTTTCATTTGCATAATGAGGCAGACGTAACTCTGAACTTAAATTGACGGTGAGAGTAGAAGGTTGAAAATATGATTTACAGTGATGTTGTTTGTAAGTACACTTGCTAAAATAGTTTGGTACCTCAGTGTTTAAATACTTGTGAATGCATTATGTTGTCCATGAAAATTCATAATATTATATTCCGCTAAGTAATTAATTAATTAATTAAATTGATTAAAATAAATAACTATAATGTATTTTAACAAAATTATTTATAGATTTTATTTATTTCATTGTTTTTGTAAATTAATACTATTATTATAATAATAATTTAGTAATATATAACATTTATTTTTATATAAATGTAATATATTCCACTTTATTTAATGTAATACTAATGTATTAATAATAATGTGTTTTAACCCTGTTATTTTCTGTAAATTATTTTTGTAAAAAATAAACATTATGTAGCACAAGATAGTTAATATTATTTTCCACTTGAATTGATTTTGCTAAAATTAAGAACTTTAATGTATTTTAGCAAAATAAATTATATCCATTATTTATTTTTATAAATAATGATAAATTTAAAAAAAAATAATAAATAATAATTTAAATAATTTATTTTTTAAATATATTGTGCAGTGCAGAACACTTCATAATATTATAATACACTTTAATTAATTTAACTAAAAATGACCTTAATATGTAGAATATTAGCATGGTGCTGGCAACACCAAGGCAATCGGTTTAATTCTCAGAGAAATTTAAAAAAATAAATTAATTAATTAAATAAAAAACACTGATTTTTTTTTTTAAATGTACCACCACTGCCAAATGCATACATGCATATATATATTTCAACAAAATTTATTTTATTTATTTATTTTTTGTGAAAATTATTTTGCAAACATTAATATAGTAAACATTATATTGTCCAGGACAGCTGATGTTATATTCCACTCTGAATTATTTTCAACTCATTTTACCTTTTAATTCAGTGTATTTCTCCTATTAATTCAGAAATGAAAACATGCTCTTCAGAGTTGTGTTATTTATTTATGTAGGTTAGTTTATACCTTATTTATTAGGTTAGGGTTATATGAAGTACTTGCCTCCTACCCACTACTTTAGAATCTCTAATAAGTGACAAGTAATGTATTCTGTCAGAAATACTTCCCGGCGCATACTCAATCAGTCAAGCATCCTGCGTTCCCCTCATTCCCGACTACATTCTCCTTGCTTTCATCTGTAAATGCTGGAGACGCTTCATTATTGGCTCCTGCGGCTCCAGAAGTCCCTCGGCTCAAGCCCTAGGGAGGATTATGAGGACCGCGACGGAATTATAAAAGCACCAGTTGTGAAGACTGTCCAGCTGACAGAAGAAATTTTCAATCAAGTCTATTTTAGGACCACCTAGATTTTAGTTACATTTAGATTTAAGTTACAATTAAATTGCCATTACTTCAATGCATCCAAGTGTGAGAATACCGTCACAATGGCAAACATTTCCAGATCAAAATGAAGTGATAATACCATGGTACTTTGACATTACCGTAGTACTGAATGATTACACTACCCATTCATTTGCGGTCAGTGAGATTATTTTATTTTATTTTTTAAATAAAATTAATACTTTTATTCAACAAAGACACTTTAAATTGATCAAAAGTAGCAGTAAAGACATTTTTGTCACTGTTACAAACCCTTTTTAAAGTTGTCTAGGGTAAGGGTGCAACATTAAAATACCGAACATGTACTGGAAAAAACAAATACGCACAATTGAGTCTCAACGTGTTTGTTTATTACAGTAAACAATTTAATTCCAAAAGATATTTACAGACATTTATTAACCAAGCAAGAAAAAAAAAATAGTTAAAGAAAAAAAAAATAACGGGGAAAAGAGAAAAGAACGAGATCGTGCCAAATCAAAGAAAGAAACGAAATATAACCAGTCTTACTAAGCAAAAAACAAAAACTTCTAATCTAACTCAACCACCAACATTCAACAAAAAGAAAAGTCTTCAGCGTCAAAGACGCCCTAAACGCTCTACGCTAACTAAAACCAAAAATACAAAATCACTAAACTAGTGTTCTAGACATAATTGATAACTCGGTGTAGCACATGTATATCACGTGATATCTTACCTGTTCTTTATCTCTTTCCCCGTTTAGTAATGTCGTTTTATCTACTAGATAACAGAAACGGCGAAAACACCAGAGAGAGAAAAAACGAGTCTCAATTAACACGAATGTCAAATAACACAAATTCAACTAATAAGAAATGAAACAGGGATGGTACAGACAACAAGCACGCGAGTCAACGCGAGTCAAGGTGCGCTCTTTTATCGTCCATTAGAACGCCCTCATTGGTGAAGCCGTGCGTTGTCGTCACCACGCGTCACGACCGTTTACAAAAGATGTCCACTCAGGAACCTGCATCACCCTGCTGAAACAAAAGTAAAAACAAAGAAATAAAAGGAACAAAACAAAACAGCAGTCTCCAAAAATCATGGGACGTAACAGTCACAAAAGATTTCAGTTTCAAATTAAAGCTGGAAGCGGCGTTGAAATGGCCTTCACACCCAGGTCCACCACCATGCATTTAAGCCGATAAATATAGGATAAATATGGCGTTTTTTAGTCATTTTGACGTGCCATACTTCTTGCTGCCAGAAGTCGATAACTGAATATTGTCATGTGGATGTCATCAAGAATCTTTTAAACAAGTCAAACTACTTCAAAGATAAATATAATGTAATAACATAAACATCCCCAATGCTTTAGTTATCACTGAGAGGTTTCTTAAATGCTGCGGACAGTAGAAGTTGTTTCCTAACCGGCTCTCTCCTGTTTGTGTTTATCCACACATTGCCGTGATGTCTTCTCAAATGAACTGTCATATTAGAAGTGTTTCATTAGCATATTAAATGCATTTTGCACAATGCTTGCACACAGTCGCAGTTCTATCTACTGTTTTATTTCCAAAATGTTCCCACACACCGGATTTGAACGACGCCAACTCCGGGCAGTCTTCATTAGGGGCCGTTCACATATCGCGCCTACAAAAGTGTGGAAAGCACGGCCGCGTTGCTTCCATTTTGAGTGCGCTTGCCGCACGTCTACATAGGAAATAATGAATATGCGCGCGCAAAAGACGCGATATGTGAACGGCCCCTTACTCCACTTTTACTGTCTATATGTATGTTCGCGCAAAACTGTCTGAATACGGGGCTACATTGCGCATGCGTCGAACCGTGCGACGCACACACGAAGCGAACAGTTCGAACGGTTTTTCATGTACCGTGCCACCCCTAGTGTTTACATGCGCATTCTTTTTCGATTATGCTGAACGAGCCGACGATGCGCGTGGTCAGGTAAACATGTTTACCCCCTTTCTTTATCAGAGTAAGGTCATAAGCGGCTTAAGCATAAACTGATCGCCACAGCTAGATTTTTGCTCCTTACACCGATTTCGCCTGCGTTATCCTGCTTTCTGTCGGCTCATTGAAGTGTGCATGAGTGACATGTGACAGAAAACATCCTTCCTCACTGAAGACTGGAAAATTCAGCTTTGATCACAGGAATAAATTACATTTTAAAATGTATTCACATAGAAAACAGTTATTTTCAATTGTAAAAGAATATTTCATAATATTACGGTTTTAATTACAGTATTTTTGATGAAGTCAATGGCGAACATTTTTACAGTTGGTTTTAGTGAAGTGCACGACAAAAAAATGTCTTTAATAGATCCACAACAGAACAGTCAGGAGATCGCAGGACATATCATAAACACAACCACGTTAACATTGATGATACCGGACGAAGGAACTAATGAAACATTAATTACATACATGAGGAGCGTAATCGATGTCAAACGGAACAGGTGTGGAAAATAATTAACAACCAGGGAAACTAACTAGGGAATGCAGGAAACCAAAACACCATGATAATAAAACAGAACATAACACTTCTTTCAAAACATTAAAAAATACCTCAACCACCCAAAGTGATCGTGTATATTTACTTATATAAGTAAATATACTTATATAAATATAAATATACTTACTTACAAAGTGATAGTGTCTTATTGTGACACCGTGGTCGTAAGGAACAGGAACAAGGAGCTTGCTTGAATATAATTCGTTTTAATAAACAACAGGAAACAGGAATACATGGAATAATACCATGCAAGAAACTTTAAGAACTGGACAGACACAGAGGGAATATATGCACTGAAAACCAGGAGGATAACAAGCGGGAAACAGGTGACGGACATCATTACAAATGAGACACGGCTGACTTGAATGAACTAATAATGAGACAGAACTGAATTCAAAACAAAGAACATGTGACTCAGGACAGGACTGGGGAACAGAGAAACAGAAGAACATAGACATGATATGAAGACGACTAAAATGAACTAATGAAGGACAGGCACATGGAAATGAAAACAAAGAACACAAGACAAAAGATAGGACAAGGAACATGGTGCAAATGACAGGACAGGGGAAGCATGGAACAGAATAACACAGACTAGGATATGACAAGTATTTAGATGATATACCAAGTTATGACATACCATACCAAAAACCCATATAGTATTCCATTTTCTAATATATTACATTGCAACAAGCCAATTCCACATGGATGTGTCCAATGCAAGTGATTTCAGAGCCTCCATTGTGTTCAAATCTTATCATTAAATGCCGTTCCATTGTATTCTAATATGCTGGATATATTCCATTTTGGTTTGGTCCGCTGCCTATAATTGTGAGAGAAATCTTTTGTTGTCACGAGCGCATCGGAGGAAATGGCGATGACTCATCTCGTTCACACCACGGGGCTTCCCTCCCCGACCTGGGATTTCCTATTATCACGGAACAGCTCTGGCTGACAGGGCCTCCATTTAGTCTCTCATGTCTAGGCGGTGGGGGGTCAGGAAAAATGTGCCGGCCAGCTGGAGGCAAAATTCACCATGCTGTTCCTGTGCTTTAGCCTGATGTCCTGTGAATCGCTAATGCTCTCTGGCTCTTTCCATAGCGCATGTGTCTTTTCTGAAATAAGTTCCTTTGCCAAATGTAAATTTGATTCAGGCATTGTGAATAGAACTTAATGAGAATTTCAATTACAGTAAACAGAATAATGTCTGACAATTTGGGGTCTGGGTGATTTATTCTTCTGGGTATATAATCAAGAAGGGTAACAACATCTGTCTGTGATGATTGTCATCTCATGCATACGAAACAAGACGGATTACATTAGATTCTCGCATTACTCTGATGAGTGTGTGAGGTGTATTTTTCCAGAAGTCTTTCTGCTCTTCTCTTCTTTAGTCTTTTGACTATTGGCACAACGTCTGTTCCAAATTGTAGTTTGTTATGGACAAGAGCTGCCAATTTAGACAGGAACAGGCCATCTGTCTGACTGACACGTAAAGCAATCACTGTTCATTTTTAAAGGGTTAGTTCACCCAAAAATGAAAATTCTGTCATTTATTACTCACCCTCATGTCGTTCTACATCTGTGAGACCTTCCTTCATCTTCGGAACACAGATTCAAATCATTTTGATGAAATCCGACGACTCAGTGAGGCCTCGATTGCCAGCAAGACAAGTGACACTTTCAACTAAAAGATATTTATAACCGTTCATGTGAGTGCAGCGGTTTAACCTTGATATTATAAAGCGACGAGAATACTTTTCAACAAAAAAAAAAACAGATCAATCACATATTAGCTCTTTATTTCCACACTGTTAAGTTCTGTTCTTGCAGTTGTTTAACTGATCAAGTATTATTTAATAGATTTAAATGTTAAGCATATTTCTGAAAAGTCTGGTATGTTATAGAAATAATTCAAATTTGTGGCATATAACGGCACTGACTTCACTAGTTCTTCTTCAGAAGTGCTTATTGTAGCAGCAGTTATTGGCAGCTTTTGGGGACTTTGTCGGTGAAGGTATCTGAGGTTGTGCATTGCTTAGGAAAGGGATAGTTTGCTCAAAAATAAAAACTATCCCATAATTTACTCACCCTCAACCCTTCGTAGGTGTAATGTGTTTATATTACCTCAAGCCAGACTCCTCTAGTCGAGAAACAAATAGCAACAAACAAGCTCCTCCGACATTTCTCTTTTAAAATTCTCATTGTAGACTTCTAATCGTTTTGTTTTGCTTTATCCTCTGCATTTTCACGTTTGCCAATACATCATACTTCGGGTTAGAACTCACTCTTCGACTAGAACTTGACTCGCCAACGGCTATTATCAGAATCCAGGTATTTATAGTTTATGAAATTTATGAATATGTATATTTTTCTTACAAAAACCTGTCCACTTCACTTCTGAAGGCCTTTATTAACCCCCTGGAGCCATGTTGATTATGATGGACGGATGCACTTTTTTGGGCTTCAAAACAAAATTTCCCATTATAAAGCTTGGAAGAGACAGTCAGAGTTAAATAAAAAATAAATAAATAAATAAATAATAATAATAATAAAAAAAAAAAAATATATATATATATATATATATATATATATATATATATGTGTGTATATATATATATATATATATATATATATATATATATATATATATATATATATATTATTTATTTATTTTTTTTTTTTAATTTAACTGTGTGTTTGGCTGAATGAAGAAAGTCATATACACCGAGAATGGCTTGAGGGTGAGTGAATTATTGGATAGTTTTCATTTTTGGGTGGACGTGGGCCACTCTCTCTTCATAATTGTGACCTTATGTCTGGACTCCAGTTTCTTCTTGCACTTTACTTCTGTAGACCTTTGGCTCTTCCACAGATTTGACTAGTTTAAAATTCCCTCACAATCTCAATAATTTATTTGCAAGTAATAAGGCCAGACTCCTGAAGCCTATTTTTCACACTCAGCTTTCTTTTTTTTCCTGACATCCCATTGATATTGAATTCCAGACGTTTTCTTTTGATCTTACCTCAAGTCATGGACGCCACTCTGTGAACTCTGGCTACTCTGCCGACGATACCAAGATAAAGACACTCAACAGACAGCTCATCTCAGGAAGGTTGGAATTTTTCTACATTTTATGATTCCAGCTCTTGGCAAACCCACAAGCCTGAGCGAAGAGGAACCCTGCTAGGCAAGGCTAGTTTCCATTTAGATTGGAGTGTATCTGTTGCTAACAGAAAGCAACTGTTCAAACTCCTTTTTTGACTGGGCATGGGGAGCGGGCAGGGCTGAAAGACAGGAGCATGCTGGGACCTTTTGCTGTCTATTGTGTCTCTATCAGCTTGGGAACGGCAATGATCTGTCACTAATCATGAAAGAAGGGTGGATGAAAAATGGGTTTTTAGAGAAGGCATATCATGAGGAGCTAAATTTCCCTTGATCTTAGTGATTTAACCAGGACTTAATATATATATTTTATATAGAAGAGAAACCAAACGTAACTTCTGGGCATTTATGACGTCACAATCGAGCTGTTTCCGAAAACTTCTGCTCTGCAGTTTCTTCCGAAAGATCCCGACGTTAGGAATGAATCACATAAGTTTTATGGTTTAATTGTAAATAAGTTCTCCGATTATCCATTTCAGTCTGATCTAAACCATTTATGTGACACATTTAGCAATCTGTTTTTTGGTCCTGGCTGATGGGGCAGAAGAAAAAATAATAATATGACCCACAAACTTGTTTCTGTGTCACTTTAGTCGCCAAATGTATTAAGTAATGACTTCAATCAGCTTTCTCAAACACACACCCTACATCGTTCATATCCACCTTAAACTCAAGCCTGAAATCCTCATGTTGGATCAAACAAATAGAGCGGAAATAAAGCACCAGTGTTTAGATTTTTCTGGAAGCCAGCATTCCTCTCTCGGCACATTAAACTGGAAAAATAACATCGGAAAAATGAATTCCCCTTTAAAATTTGTGACACAACCTCTGTTCTTTAGGTGGTTTTGAACTCCATTACTGTCTTCTTTTGGATGTAGACCTGGATTGATTCTCTGAGGATCTGCACATCTCTTGAAGATCAGATGTATAATTCCATCATGATTACACATGAAAAGATAGGAGATACCTTTAAAGCAATGACATTTTAAAATGATTTAATGGAGTACAGCTTATTTTCTACAATACGATTACCATATCTCATCATCAAAAAGGTTTTTTTAGATATGAATATGAGTTTAGTAAAGGGCAGTATTAATGCAAAGAGAATCAGTTGCACTCGCAAAGTAATTTAGCAGTCCTGAAAGTCATCTGCAAATTAATAATATATGAGGAAAGCGAGAGCAAAAGTAGTGTCTCTTCCATTTGGACGCATCTCAAGTTTGTGTGACGTTACAGACGTGCTGTGTGCTGAATGATGAAATAAATTTGCAATATGACCCGGCTTTTTAGATTGACAGTGTAAAAGTATCTGATTTTAATTGGATTTCAAACTTCATATTTATATCGAGTTTGTTAAAATCAGGTTTTATTGAAAAACCTAAAGTGATTGGGGTTGGATACACATTTTTTTTTTTTTCTTCCCATGACTTTGTGAATTTGACCATGGAATGATTGTTAATGCTTGGCGGGGTGGTTTGAGTATCTCAGAAAGTGCCAATCTCCTGGGAATTTCATGCACAGCAGTCTCTAGTGTTTACAGATACTGGTGGCAGCTCTGTGGGCAACTCTGGCTTGTTATTGAGAGTGGTCAGAGGAGAATGGCCAGACTGGTTCAAACTGACAGGAAGTTGACAGCCACTGAAATAAACACATTGCAACAGTGCTATGCAGAAGAGCATCTCTGAATGCGCAACATGTCAAACCTTGAGGTGAATGGTCTGCAGGCCACTCCAGGTTTCACTCCTGTCTGTGAAAGGGATAATTCAGCCAAAAATGAAATTTCTCACACTTATGTCATTCCAAACCCGCAAGACCTTTTCATCTTCGGGAAAATATTTAAAAGATATTTTTGATTAAATCCAAGATGTTTTTTTTTAATTTTTTTTATCTCCTTTAATTAGTAAAGACATTGTTAAAATTGTAAACATGACTACAGGGGTTCAACCTAGAGCTGCAACTAACGATTATTTTTTCTGTCGACTAATCTAACGATTATTTTTTCCCGATTAGTCGACTAATCTAACGATTATTTTTCTGATTAGTCGACTAATCTAACGATTATTTTTTCCCAGTTAGTCGACTAATCTAACGATTATTTTTTTCTGACGGCTAATCTAACGATTATTTTTCTGATTAGTCGACTAATCTAACGATTATTTTTATTTTATTTATTTATTTATTTATTTATTTTCCCCCTGTCGACTAATCTAACGATTATTTTATTTATTTATTTTTCGATTAGTCGACTAATCTAACGATTATTTTTCTGATTAGTCGACTAATCTAATGATTATTTTTCCCGATTAGTCGACTAATCTAACGATTATTTTTCCCGATTAGTCGACTAATTTAACGTTTATTTTTCTGATTGGTCGACTAATCTAACGCTTATTTTCGATTAGTCGACTAATCTAACGATTATTTTTTTCTGATGGCTAATCTACCGATTATTTTTCTGATTAGTCGACTAATCTAACGATTATTTTTATTTTATTTATTTATTTTTTTTTTTCCCGCCTGTCGACTAATCTAACGATTATTTTATTTATTTATTTTTCGATTAGTCGACTAATCTAACAATTATTTTTTCTGACGACTAATCTAACGATTATTTTTATTTTTTATTTATTTTTGTTTTTTCCTGTCGGCTAATCTAACGATCCCCCCCCCCCCCCGATTAGTCGACTAATCTAACGATTTTTTTTTTCTGTCAACTAATCTAACAATTATTTTTGTTAAGTGTTTTTTTTACACACTGCACCTTTAAATCAGTGTAATTACTGGCTGATTGTTTATATGACAGTGTGTGGTTGAATATACACAATATTGTGGGTTACTCATTATTTAAGTAACATTATTTACATAATCAGATTACTTTTTTCAAGTAACCATTCAAGTAACACGTTACTTTTTAATTTACAACAAAATATCTGAGTTACAAATATACTTTATATATTTAATCTCAATTTATTTACCGATGTCTTTGCTGCTGACCTTTAATGATCCAATTCAACCATAGTAATAAGCAAAAACGGCTCTAGTTAAACATCACATTTGTGTTTTCATTTTTTTTTTCTTTTCAGTTTTTATTGCTGAAGTAAGGCACTATCCCAAATCACTTCCTTGTTGATTTCACTGTTGATTTAACTTTTTTATTTTTCCTTTTTTTTTTTTTTTTTTTTGCGATTGTTTTGCAAATAATCAAGCCTAGTCCAGGTAAGAAAAAAGTAATGCAAAAGCAATTTTATGCATTACTTTCCATAAAAAGTAACTAACACAATTTAATATTTTTGCTTGATATAAAGTTAAAGTTCAAAAAGTCAGTTTAGACATTTGCTTTAACCGGCAGAAACATTAATCGGCACATATGCCAAGTTTGCCAATGAATGTAAATCAATATTCACATAGCATAATGCTAGTAAATTTATCTGTCTCACATGTGTCCCGCATTGTCCTGCAAAATCACATCCACTGTCCTGCAACAGATCAATAGCCAGGTTGTCACCCAAGTGTAGCTGCCTTATGTTATAACTCGTTGGTAGTCCACAATAACTCTACTTAATTTGTAAACCCTTTCACATGATTCTTCTGTTCATATGCATCAGTATGTTTGACTCATTAGACGAGTGAGTTGAGAGAGACGGGATCTTTCCTGCGAGTGGGTGTGATTTCATGCCCGCAGCGTTTGAGAGCAGAGAATACTGCTTATTTTTTCAAGATCTTGATAACTTATTTCACTTACTTGGCAGTTGTTTTTTATCATTCAAATTTGGCTGGGTGATTAATAACACATTTTTCTAACGTAATATGAATTGTTAAATTCTTTACAACTCACACCTGTAGTGTTACTCTGTGATGCACCTAATAAAGCAGTACCTAATAAATGTCTTAGCAGAATCGAAGCCACGTTTTTCACTAGAAGAGACATGGCCATTCAGAAAAGAGAGCATTCCGTCAATGTTACATGATTATTTTTGGTTATTCTTAGCGGCTGACTAAGAATGGCTCTGGAAATCTAGTCAGTAGCTCTGAATTCACATGAATATGTCAGATTTCCTGCTATATTTGGTCTGCTGAAAACCAAGGCATGCTTAGACAGTGTCACATATTCCTGCTTAGATTTCAGATTTCCACCAAACTTTTCACCCATTGTCAAGTCACTCATTTTACTGTCCTTGGTCTAATTTAATGCACTGAATTGATGTTTCTCTCTGATAGGATTTTTGTTATACAGAAAGTTAGTGAAGAAGGAATTGTGCAGAACTTGTTTAAAATGCCATATTGTATTTTTTTTAACATTGTAAATCCTCATATAATGTTATTGAAGTTTCTTGGAACAACAAAAGTAATAGTTTTCATGACCATTTCCCACACTTTCTCTGGTTGTTTTTGATGGTGTACCATGAAGATCTCCATATGTAAATAAGCTCTGTTTCGATTGTCTAATCTCATACAGTCCTCATAACCATCATACAGTCAGACAACGAATAAAAAAAAATAAAAAAAATAAATTTCAGAAAAATATTTCAGTCTAAACATAAGTTTTATGTAATTTAATTACCTAGCAATTTTCCATCCATTTGGATGACATAGTTTTAGCATAAACAAACTAATAAACTTAATGTGATTCATATTTGTCAGTCATACATAAATGAAATAGGTAAGATTTATGTAATAGTTGAGTATATGAATAGTGAGAGATTAAATGTCTTTTATCTTCAGTGGATTTCAGTTGTAGTTCTTGTGTTTCTCTGTCCTTCAGTGATTCTGCTTGTTAACAGCAGGTGTTCATCATTAATGCTCAATCATCACTTAATGATCTCATTAACTCTGACACTGCTTCAATGCTACTTTAACTCAGTAGTGCGCACACACATGACCACTAAACAGTGTTAATCAACCTGGGCATTTTTCTGTGAACTATTACATAAATCTTACCTATTTCATTTACGTATGACTGACAAATATGAATCACGTTAAGTTTATTAGTTTGTTTATGTTAAAACTATGTAATCCAAATGGATGGAAAATTGCTATGTAATTAAATTACATAAAACTTATGTTTAGACAGGAATATTTTTTTCAGTGTATGCATAAAAATGTTTACGTGTAATCGCTCAACCAGTGTTTCAACCATGGAAAGACATCAGTAAAACAGCTTGAGAATAATATATCACGTAGCATTACATTTACCTCTGGCAAGTTGTATAGTGTCCACATCATGTTAGTTCACTAGAGAAATGAACTCTAGGGGGGAGAATTTCACTAAATGTATGCACTATATTAGCTTATACCTGTATTACTTGGTCTAAAAAATAAATTTGTCATGAAAAGAAGTTATGACAGTAACTGTGTAAATGATTATATTTCAAAAAGGAAGTGGAATACAAAAATAATTGGAAAAAAAAATATCCTTAAGAAAATGTTAATTATAATTGAATTTATTTAAATTGAGAGACACAATTTGTTTAATGAAAAAAGAAGCAGTTTTCTCTGAGGTTTCTCCTCCTGCTGTACCAGACCAGTACCGAACCATGACTTCAATGCCGAGGCACATACCTAACCATCATGTTTGTGACTGTTACACCCCTAGCAAGGACACATTGTCATTCCGCCTGGATACGTCATGTTTTCAGGGAATTAGACTATGAGGCCGTCTACATAGGACATTGGGTCTAATTCACTAATAATTGCATGGCGGATTCGTATTTATACACACAGGAGGACTTCTTACTAAAAAATTCAGTCTAATTCAAAACACGTGGGTACGCATATGAATTTGTTTTTAACCTAGTTCTAATGGTAATGTATTTGGAGTGTTCTAAATGAGAGACTGTGTGCTCAAGGTTAGTCATTTGCATAGAACACATCCAAACAATTTCCATATAAGGGCTTTCAACACAAGGTTTCTTTTACAGCATGTCATCACTTTCAGCAAACATGTGACACTCTTTATACTGTAGATACACTTTCACTGAGAGAATGCACAGCAAGGTCCAACAATGCCCAGTGTGAGATCATTAAAACCAGTTCAAACACAATAAATTTAAAGTTGGCACGTAGTGGAAGTTGCGATAGTCTTTTCCTTCCTATTGTGATGTACAGTGGGTACGGAAAGTATTCTGACCCCCTTACATTTTTCACTCTTTGTTATATTGCAGCCATTTGCTAAAATCATTTAAGTTCATTTTTCTTTCCTCATTAATGTACACACAGCACCCCATATTGACAGAAAAACACAGAATTCTTGACATTTTTGCAGATTTATTAAAAAAGAAAAACTGAAATATCACATGGTTCTAAGTATTCAGACCCTTTGCTCAGTATTTAGTAGAAGCACCTTTTGATCTAATACAGCCATGAGTCTTTTGGGGAAAGATTCAACAAGTTTTTCACACCTGGATTTGGGGATCCTCTGCCATTCCTCCTTGCAGATCCTCTCCAGTTCTGTCAGGTTGGATGGTAAACGTTGGTGGACAGCCATTTTTAGGTCTCTCCAGAGATGCTCAATTGGGTTTAAGTCAGGGCTCTGGCTGGGCCATTCAAAAACAGTCACAGAGTTGTTGTGAAGCCACTCCTTCGTTATTTTAGCTGTGTGCTTAGGGTCATTGTCTTGTTGGAAGGTAAACCTTCGGCCCAGTCTGAGGTCCTGAGCACTCTGGAGAAGGTTTTCGTCCAGGATATCCCTGTACTTGGCCGCATTCATCTTTCCCTCGATTGCAAACAGTCGACAATACAAACTGAAAAACACCCCCACAGCATGATGCTGCCACCACCATGCTTCACTGTTGGGACTGTATTGGACAGGTGATGAGCAGTGCCTGGTTTTCTCATTTTCATTTTCATTTTCATTTTCATTTTTCATCATTTAGCAGATGCTTTTATCCAAAGCGACTTACAAGGGGAGCAATTAGGGGTTAGGTGTCTTGCTCAAGGGCACTTTAGTCATGGTATCAAAGGTGGAGAGAGTGCTGTTTTATTCACAATCACCACTTTTAATTCCTGCCAGCGTGGGAATCAAACCGGCAACCTTCAGATTACAAGCCAGACTCCCTCACCACTAGGCCACGACTACCCAAGTTCTATCTTGGTCTCATCAGACCAGAGAATCTTATTTCTCACCATCTTGGAGTCCTTCAGGTGTTTTTTAGCAAACTCCATGCGGGCTTTCATGTGTCTCACACTGAGGATAGGCTTCCGTCAGGCCACTCTGCCATAAAGCCCCGACTGGTGGAGGGCTGCAGTGATGGTTGACTTTCTACAACTTTCTCCCATCTACCGACTGCATCTCTGGAGCTCAGCCACAGTGATCTTTGGGTTCTTCTTTACCTCTCTCACCAAGGCTCTTCTCCCCCGATAGCTCAGTTTGGCCGGACGGCCAGCTCTAGGAAGGGTTCTGGTCGTCCCAAATGTCTTCCATTTAAGGATTATAGAGGCCACTGTGCTCTTAGGAACCGCAAGTGCAGTAGAATTTTTTTGTAACCTTGGCCAGATCTGTGCCTGTGCCTTCAGGCAGTTCCTTTGACCTCATGATTCTCATTTGCTCTGACATGCACTGTGAGCTGTAAGGTCTTATATAGACAGGTGTGTGGCTTTCCTAATCAAGTCCAATCAGTATAATCAAACACAGCTGGACTCAAATGAAGGTGTAGAACCATCTCAAGGATGATCAGAAGAAATGAGTTAAATATATGAGTGTCACAGCAAAGGGTCTGAATACTTAGGACCATGTGATATTTCAGTTTTTCTTTTTTAATAAATCTGCAAAAATGTCAAGAATTGTGTGTTTTTCTGTCAATATGGGGTGAAAAAAATTAACTTATACTGCAATATAACAAAGAGTGAAAAATTTAAGGGGGTCTGAATACTGTCCGTACCCACTGTATATCTGAGTGAAACAGCTTCTCAAACTGGAACAAATGTAGGGCGGGACTTAATTTTATCCATGGGGAATGGATTGGATGGTTGTGGTTTGCTATTGGTGGATCTCATGTAAGGGATGGGTTGTCCCGCCCTCTCGCCAGAAAACATATCATCAGAGAAGAGAAAAGATGTCGCTGAAAGTAGAAGGGGAAGTTATTTTGATTCAAGGTCATGCACATTTTTACAAATAGTGATGTGTGCGTAGATAAATGATTTATAAAAAATGGCACAAATAAATGTCCATTTTGATTTCATGTTGACTTTAATACAGACCCAGATTACACACTTTTGTAGTTTTACGCAGAGGAAACTTGCAGTTCAGACTATAAATCAACTGTTCTTTCTCTTTTACTGTATATGATGAAATATATAGTATAATGATGAAATATCTATGTATAAAATTTAATCTTAACACGTTTATAAGGCCACCCAGAGTGTATTTTTTGAGTATGATTTCAATAGTTTTATTTTTTTTATTAAATTTAGAGTAAATGTTGGTTCAAAAGTCATATGCAAATTTCCCTCGCAAATTTGTGCTTATGCACAGTTAGTGATTGGGATCCACTGAATGTAAAAGAGCAAAGAAAATCATGTTTTTCACAAATATGACTCTTGTCATGGCTGGTTGACTGGCTGCTTCATAATGACACGCTGGACCTGTTGACTCGTTAGGTTAATGAACATTTTAATATGCCACTGCTTCAGCTATAGCACCTTCTACGATCTGAGAAAATGATGAAACATTTAATATCTGTGTTTGAACTGTGCAGAAGATCTTGATAGTTTCACCTTTGCTGTCTTCTGGGGGCTCCCGAAAGACATAAGTAATAATGGCACAGCTTGTTTGTGATGTGTACGGCTGTAATTTGCAGCAGGCTTGGGACCTGAGAAGGAAAATGGCTTTTTATTGCCCGACTGAGTAATGGAAACAATTCCATTAGCGAAGGCAATATCTTTGTTTGCTCCTTATTGTGGAGACTTTGTCACGTTCTCGTCTTTATTGTGTTTGGAGCTCGAATCTGAAGGACAATTAAATGTTATAAAGTCTTGTCTCAGCTAGTTGGAGATTGAGTGGAAAGAATCAGTGCAGAAAACAATGTGACAACACTTTCCTCAAAGACCTTGACCAGTAGAGGGATGACATTGCAAAAGAAAAGTAAAAAGAATAACATCACGTTATTTCGTATATGTTTCTGTAATCTCTTCCATTTCAAATTGTTTTAAATGTGCTTTTTAAGGTCATTTTTATACACCTTTCTCCTAAAGAGTTAGTTAGCTGTGTTTTAGATGATGGGAGGCACTTCCTGTTTGGGGAAGTTCCACTTAAAAAGACAAAAGGTTGCAGTAATAAGCAGTAAAATCTCCTTTGTGTTCTGTTTTGAAATGCCAGGGGAATAACGTAACTCTTATTATTTAGTATTTTATTGTGACGTATTATAACAAGAATAAATGGCAAGATCTCTTTTCATTTGCTGCATTCCTGATCATTTCTTTTTTCCTTTGTATTCCATTGTATCAGTATGAAAAAAGGACAACATATACTTTGCATGTTGCATTGAACTTTTCACTGGAATGCACAAAAAATCGCTCGTATTTCTAGCTAAATCCTCTCTTTATTCATGCTCTGTGGTAGTAATTTGTAAATGTTTTTACACTTTTAAATGTCCTTTTTAATATCCGATAGTTGAAGAGTGATAGAATAATGTCATCACATTGTACACTCAAAAAAAATTTCAGTCTAAACATAAGTTTTATGTAATTTAATTACATAGCAATTTTCCATCCATTTGGATTACATAGTTTTAACATAAACAAACTAATAATCTTAATGTGATTCATATTTGTCAGTCATATGTAAATGAAATAGGTAAGATTTATGTAATAGTTCACAGAAAAATGCCCAGGTTAATGAACACTGTTTAGTGGTCATGTGTGTGCGCACTACTGAGTTAAAGTACCGTTGAAGCAGTGTCAGAGTTAATGAGATCATTAAGTGATGATTGAGCATTAATGATGAACACCTGCTGTTAACAAGCAGAATCACTGAAGGACAGAGAAACACAAGAACTACAACTGATGAAATCAACTGAAGATAAAAGACATTTAATCTCTCACTATTCATATACTCAACTATTACATAAATCTTACCTATTTCATTTACATATGACTGACAAATATGAATCACATTAAGTTTATTAGTTTGTTTATGTTAAAAATATGTAATCCAAATGGATGGAAAATTGCTATGTAATTAAATTACATAAAACTTATGTTTAGACAGAAATATTTTTTTGAGTGTATACCCAGTGTTTGAAAATGCTTATTGCGTTCATAAAGCGAACCTTTCGCTGATTGTTTAAAGTTTAACGAAAGGTAGATTTTTTTTGTTTGTTTGTTTTTGTTTTTGTTTGACTTTTTACTGCCCCCTATTGGTGTAGTAAGGTAGCACTGGATGCCATTATAGAAATATCGTTTGTGTTTGTAGTTGTCAACAAGTACAATAATGAACCTAATTTAACTCTTTTCAAAAAAGCAACAAAAAAAGAAAATCACGTTTTGTCAAAGACTTTTGATTCAGAATGATGATCAAAACATAGATTGAGTAGATCGAGTCCATCAACGGACCTAAATCTCGCACAGTCTGCCTCTTTGTGGGTTTGACATTTCATTTGTTAACGTTCGACATTTATATGCTGTTGAATGTTTGATGATCACATTAGCTTAATTGTCCATAAACAGTCTTCTGGTTTATGGATCTGAAGATGCTGTACTATTTCGGAAGAGTGCCCGCTTCTGTGCAACAGTGAAAACAGGGATCGCTGGAAAAACTTGTCAATGGCGTGGAAAGAGTTAAGGTTAACAGCGTATTTAATTTGACGTGAATGAAAACGGGGCGATGAGGGATGGATGTATGCTCGGTTTAGTGGAGTGTACCGTTCTGTATCTCGGTGGTAATCGTTTCGCTGATAAAACGTTGCTATACGTCTTTCCAAAAATAATTTATTTAGCTGTAAAGCTTTTATAATTGCTTCTAAAGACTGCACTATCAACTCTCCTCAGCACATTTTTAACAACGTTCTGAGGATGTCTGTTGAATATTATCTAAGAGTTGTTTTGAGGCAACAAACCCCAGCAGGAGGTTAGCATTATGAGCTTGTTAAGATCGCTCGTTGCTTTTCTTTTTATAAGGATTTTGGTAAATACAAAAGTGTTTTGATAATTGTAACATGGTGTTTTACAAGAATTTCAGTGTGGTTTGTATAGAGAATAACAGGTGTGTAAAATTAAAGAAAACTCTCACAAACAAAGGCTTAATCTTGGCATTTTGGCACACTGTAAGAAACATACGAGGATAGTGATTGAAATGCTGCATTTCTAGGCATCTGAGGGTTACAGTGCTCATAATGACTCAACACATCAAACTATTGTAACATTGTATCTAATTTAAAAAATACTATTTTACCAAATATATGTATGTGTGTGTGTGCTATGCACTTTTATGCTTAACCCTTCTGTGCTGTTCGGGATGTTTTCATCCACTATGGGGAATTTTTGAGTCTTAATTTGGCCATAACTTTCTCCGTGTTTCAGCAAATGGAATGATTTTTGGTGACAAATCTTATTTTGACACATATTTTGGGAAAATGCTTTGAAAATGTTCAAAAACTCAACAGTACTCTGTGGGCAAATTCACTACCCTTTCATGTATGATTTTAACTGCTTTAAAAATGTATCAGATAAATATTTATTTCAAATTTTTTTGCTTAAATCTATGAATCAACCTCAGTCCTGATCAAAACTACTAAATTTAAAAAAAAAAAAAATCAGGATTTTAACTCTTTAATTGCCAAATTCATAAATGATGTCACTGATTTGGGAAAAAACGTGTCAAAGATTAGAAACAACATTGGCTTTGATGCGTTGTTAGTTTTTGTGCAGCATCAGATTTTAACGTTTTAAAGAGTTAAAATCCTGAATTTTTTTTTTTAAATTTAGTAGTTTTGATCAGGACTGAGGTTGATTAATAGATTTAAGCAAAAAAATTTGAAAAAAATATTTATCTGATACATTTTTAAAGCAGTTAAAATCTGTTTTCAGCCACGAACATAACGAAAGGGTCGTGAATTTGAACAATGCACAAGGGTTAATATAGTGTTACGTTATTAGCGTAGCGAGATGTTAATAACAAACCGTCATGTTTATCATTTGGGCCTTTTTGTTTAGACCTCGTTAGCTTTGTTCCAAAACAGTGACTTAATTTGTTGCAATGTTGCGTTTTCTTCTCGGTTCGGTTCGCTTTCACAAGGAAACATTTCAGAGCCTACCAAAATGTGTTTATGCAAGTCACATGTGAGTAAAACTGTCCTCTAATTGGTCATTTTCCTTACCATGTAAATGTTTCCCATGCAACTCATAAGACTTAACAAAACATATTTATCATTTTAATCGACTTGTAAAGTGTTATAAGAAACATTTAGTGACTAATATAGCAGAAACTCAACTAGGGTGGCTGCAACACTCTTGAGCTTCAACACACAAATATACACTAATTGGAGTTTATTCCATAATTGACTGGAAACTGTGATAAACAGTCTTTTTTATCTAAACATTCATTAGCTAAAAATTATGTAAACTACTATGCAGGGACTCGTGGAAACACTTCTGGGTGATGAGTCAGACTTCCCAACTCTGGAAATATTGCCCCCATAACTATGGTTTTGCGCAATGATCTAACAGAAACATTACGAAGCAATTATTTTGATATATTCTGCTTAGATGAGAAAACAAGCATAACTATCAACAAACAAATTATATTTACATATAATTTATTTTGTAATTACTTCAGCATGTAATTGGCCTGCACCATTCATGAATAATACCTCGAATGCTGTTGCTCTTAGTGTGCAAGCTTTGTTTGTTTTTGTTTTTTTCGGGGTTTTTTTTTTTTTTTTACACCTGGTGGGCATTAAAAAAAAGGGGGGGGGGCTGTTGGCTGTTCTTATCTTTATAAGAAATAGTAAAAATAGTTTGCTAGTAAGCAACCTCCTAGAAACCCCTAGAACTCCATTAACCATCTGCACTCATAAAAGCAAAGGTTCCAAAAAGAGGTTTTTGCAGTGATGACATAGAAGAACCATTTTAGGTTCCCTAAAGAACCTTTTAGTGAACAGTTTATAAAAGACTACTTTTTTCTTTGTGTGAAGGACATTTTAACCCTCATATTTTGTTCATTTCTGGGTTATACTCAGGATGTTTGGGGTCAATATGAGCCCAAACATTTAACAAGAAATTTTAAAATTTTAATAACACATATGATGCATATTTTTTTAATATATTTTTTTGTTTTGTTTTGTTTTGTTTAATTCTCATCTGTAGATTTTTGCTGTGTTTTAGGGGATAAGACGTACTTTTTTCCCACTATTTACCGCAAAAATTCTTCAACTGCACCATTAGCATGAATATGACACACACACAAAACACATCTAATTCATCCATCTGCGCCCAATGTAATAAAAAGACACATGCTTCAATTCTTTATAGTATTGTACCCCGTTTGTGTTTTGGGCTCCTTTTGCCTGAATTCCTGCAGCGATGCGGCGTGGAGTCGGTCAGTCTGTGGCACTGCTCAGGTGTTATGAGAGCCCAGGTTGCTCTGATAGTGGCCTTCAGCTCTTCTGCATTGTTGGGTCTGGAATATCGCATCTTCCTCTTCACAATACCCCAGAGATTTTCTATGAGGTTAAGGTCAGGTGAGTTGTCTGGCCAATCAAGAACAGGGATACCATGGTCCTTAAACCAGGTACTGGTTGCTTTGGCACTGTGTGCAGGTGTCAAGTCCTGTTGGAAAATGAAATCTGCATCTCCATAAAGTTGGTCAGCAGCAGGAAGCATGAAGTGCTCTAAATCTTCCTGGTAAACGGCTGCGTTGACCTTGGACCTCAGAAAACACAGTGGACCAACACCAGCAGATGACATGACACCCCAAACCATCACTGACTCTGGAAACTTTACACTGGAGCTCAAGCAACGTGGATTGTGTGCCTCTTCTCTCTTCCTCCAGACTCTGGGACCCTGATTTCCAAAGGAAATGCAAAATTTACTTTCATCAGAGAACATAACTTTGGAGCACTCAGCAGCAGTCCAGCCCTTTTTGTCTTTAGCCCAGGCGAGACGCTTCTGACGCTGTCTGTTGTTCAAGAGTGGCTTGACACAAGAAGTGTGACAGCTGAAACCAATGTCTTGCATGCGTCTGTGCGTGGTGGCTCTTGAAGCTCTGACTCCAGCTGCAGTCCACTCTTTGTGAATCTCCCCCCACATTTTTGAGTGGGTTTTGTTTCACAATCCTCTCCAGTGTTATCCCTATTGCTTGTATACTTTTTTCTACCACATCTTTTCCTTCCCTTCGCCTCTCTATTAATGTGTTTGGACACAGAGATCTGTGAACAGCCAGCCTCTTTTGCAATGACCTTTTGTGTCTCGCCCTCCTTGTGCAAAGTGTCAATGGTCGTCTTTTGGACAACTGTCAAGTCAGCAATCTTCCCCATGATTGCGTCGCCTACAGAACTAGACTGAGAGACCATTTAAAGGCCTTTGCAGGTGTTTTGAGTTCATTAGCTGATTAGATTGTGGCACCAGGTGTCTTCAATATTGAACCTTTTCACAATATTCTAATTTTCTGAGATACTGAATTTGGGATTTTCCTTAGTTGTCAGTTATAATCATCAAAATTAACAGAAATAAACATTTGAAATATATCAGTCTGTGTGTAATGAATGAATATAATATACAAGTTTCACTTTATTAGTGAATTAGTGACATAAATAAACTTTTTGATGATATTCTAATGATATGTCCAGCACCTGTATATAATCCAAATGTATAAAATAATTACCTTTAGAATATAAAACCAGGAAAAAAAAAAAATCAGCAATTAGCAGATATGCACAGTAGTGAAGAGTGAACCATATACCTCTGTGTGCATGTGTGCGTGTGTGTGTGTGTGTGTGTGTGTGTGTGCGCGTGTGTGTGTGTGTGCGTGTGTGCGTGCGTGTGTGTGTGTGATCATGTCTGTTCCACATTGCATTTGTGCTCTAGTACCAGGCCTTCATTTATTTGTGGACATTTTCAATTCATGCTTCAAAAATTGATTTTGTTTGCTAATCACTATAAAAATGCTCTATATTGCAGTCACATCTCTCTGTGTTTGTGTGATCATGTTCGTTCCACAATGTATTTGCACTCTACTACCAGGCCTTCATACATGTGTGGAAATTTTCAGATTTATGTTGGATTTATTTATTTCATTTTTTTTTTTGACAAATGAAAAATAAAAAAACTTTTTTTTCGTAAAAAATTAATTGAAATGAAATGAAAATTAATTTCAACAAATATATATATTTTTTTTTTACATACCTTCAGAACAACTGAATCAAGCCCAGATTTTGTGTGTGTGTGTGTGTGTGTGTGTGTATCGATAGATATATAGACGTATATAAACAAAAATTCACACAATCTTCTGCCACTTAGTTGAAGGAAACCATGTTTTTCAACTAAGGAAAATTCAAATGAGGTCATATTGACCCCAAACACCCAATTAGGGTTAACATCCATAGAACCTTTCCATTCCACAAAAATATTTATAATGGAAAACATTTCTTTAGAACTTATTTAGAACTATGCTTTAGGTTCATTGGGGAACCAAAAATGATTCTCCTATGGTATCACTTTGAAAAAAAACAACACTTTTTGCACTTTTATTTTTAAGAGTGATAAAGAAACTTTTATGCAATCGAAATGTTCTTTGGATGTTAAAAGTTCTTCCTAGAACCATAAATTCCAATAAAGAACTTTTCTTTTTTAAGAGTGTAGAAACACCTGAGCATCACTGTAACACCGTTTGTATGGGCGCACAGAAAATGTTAATAAAAATCTTCTAACTAGTCTTAGTTATTATGCTGCATAGCATAAGATATTTTAATCGCTGAAAATTGTGACATTAATAAAAACATTTCTTAAAATGATAAGATTATCTAGAAACTTTAGAGGCGTATGAGCTATTATGGTGGTTTTAATTGCATCACAGCTTAAGAACGCCAAACTCTTGCGAGTGCTGGTGAACATTTGAACGCCATTATAAAAGCTTATCTGCGCTCAAGCAGGAGAAAACAGCTGCAAAACAGCTTTTCACAACTGTCACAACTCTCTCCCCCCACTGTTGTAAATCAACCTTCTAATGGCTGCAAGAAGAACCCGAGTGAAGATACAGTTAGCGGTGGCGCCTGGCGTGGGAATAAAGAGGCTCTTTTTATAGCGCCGTGTGATGAGTTAATCATACGCTCTCGCCTGTCCAGTCATTCGCTCCTCACGATTCTGTCTCTCGCAGTGAATAGAACGGGCCTTCCGCTTGAAAAGGGCACCTGGGTGCCTTCTTTTGATGGTAATGACAGCAACGCACCCATCGTTTTTCTTCTTTCTGCACATGCCAGTTTATCAGGACTTAAAAAAAAAGGAAAAAAAAAACAGATGAGCCATTTGCATCTTCTCTGCTTGAGGTTAGAGTTTTAGACTTCTTTTCTTTTCACTTTGATTCGAGGAAGAAAACAGCGGCATTGCCAGCTGGATGTGCCAGAGTTAGCTGTGACATTCAAACCGAAGTTGTCTGGGTAACATTTTGGACATGATGAGGGTTGAAGAAGGGGAGGTCAACACATATCTTCGTCTTTCGGCATAGACTGACACTGTGCGCTAAGAGTAAGTCAACATGGCAAACAAGACTATCCTTCTCACATCGCATGGATGCTGAAGCTGGTATTAATGACGTTGCATTTAAGGCTCCTTATCCACACTCGCGTTCTGAAGCGTTTTCCAAAAGTTTCTCATCCACACTGAAACGTCTGAAAATGCCAAATTCACCTCACTTTTATAAGCGTAAAAGCTCACTGAGATGAATCAGATGGAACAAAGTTCTCACGCAATTTTTCTGACAGGATCATTTTATTTAGCAAAATATGTCACCATTCTCTGATGCGTCTCAGTCACCGTTCTGTCTGTTTTAAACACAACTGCTGTGATGTTTTACCACAGGACAGCAAATATTATTATACACTTAGTATTAGTTATTAGTTATTATTACACTTAGTATTAAGGTGGACATCGCCTAATTCAATGCATTTATGCCATCGCACTGGCTTTTCTGTATCAGTTAAAATATATAAAGAAAAAAATCATTGCAATGAATAAAAATCG
The DNA here is from genome assembly GCA_038088235.1 of Zacco platypus. NCBI lineage: Eukaryota > Metazoa > Chordata > Actinopteri > Cypriniformes > Xenocyprididae > Zacco > Zacco platypus. Next base: position 869,065 of record CM076086.1, on the reverse strand, counting down.
TTGTATATCAGACGGACAGGCAGGACAAAAATAGTGTGTGTAGGTGGAAAAGTGTTAGCTCAGGAAATGTGGTGGTACCATCGAATTTTATCCAATATTTTATGCCTGTTTCTCAGCACAGAGCCTATTGAGTTAGAGTTAACGTTTGTGTGACATTTGTAGTTACACCTTGAGTATAAGCATCTCATAGTGATTTGATTGCGAACCCTAGTGAGCTGATTTGCCTGGATAGACAGCTGCCTTCCAAGCTGGCATCCTAGAAAGTAGTGCTAGAACACATTTGACTTTCAATTGACCCAAATAGAGTTTAGTGTGAGCATATTGCTAAGCTAACAGCTTGATAGTCAGAAAGACTGGGTAAAATGCTGTATTATAATTGAATTGAATTATTGTATTGATAATGTACTGAATGAATGTTTCGTCCACCATCTTTGATCGATGTGTTCACTGAGCTTGATGTACTGCAGCACAGCACAGCGCCTACTTATGAGTTTCTTCAGTCAGATTATAAAGGATTTAAATGTGTAACATTTGTTTGACATTAAGAGTGTAAGGCACATCATAACCATCGTGGAAACTCATAAATGAGCAATTTTCAGTGTGCATCTCAGTGTGTTGGGTATATTGGGTAAAATCAGAAATATGTTTGTGTTCAAGATTTTCATTTTGAGGGTGAACTAATGCTACTTTCACGTGCTGTCGGAATTATCGTAAATATGAGTTTCCTAGTTAAAAATGTGACATGAACACCCTCTCAAGTTGTATTTACTTCTGGGAAGATACTTTTGATAGCCAAGTTCCTGAGATGGATGGGTCAGAAACTTTAAACTTTAAAGCTAAAAATGATAGAAGAGGTTCAAAAAAACAAACAAGCAAAAAAAAAAAAAAAACGTTTATAGTTTTTCTATTGTATATAAAAAATTGCATTGGACTCTCTTAATTTACCTTGGCAATACTGTGTTCAAACCTTTCATGATCATGATTACATGTTTCTGTCCAAACAAAACGCATTAATGTAACAAAATTATTTTGTGGCCGAGAGATTTGTGTGCACTTCAAAATCTACTAATGCAAAAGCTGCTATTGTTCATGAAATAGACTGTATCAGAATTGTCCAAAAATACTGCATGGACATCTGCCACATGAAAGTCAGAGCAACTGGTTCCAAGCTTAAGCAAATTTCATCCCATTTCAAGGCTACGTGTTTATTTATAATGGTTTTAATCAGTGAATCCCGCGTGTTCATTAGCTGGATGCATGTGTTTTGAAATGCGGACACTGGTTTTGGGACAAACCCAAACATCAACACTAAGAACGGAGGCATTCTGAATCCAAAAAGCTTGCACATTAGCAGGAATGTCTGCCAACTTTTTGAAAATATCCCATTAATGTTTACCAGGTGTTTGCTCCTTTTACATGCAAATTCACGTCTGTGAGGATATGTGGAATGATTGTGGATAACCGCCGAATCCTCCCATCATGCCTCAAAGATTACGTCAATCAAATCACGTCAACGCTGTAATTGCGGATATTTCAACCCAGAGTGATTTATTTTCAGAAGACCATAAAGTGTTTGGTCGAGTTTCACAAAGTAAAGCCATTCAAATGGAATTTGTTTGCTCATCCTCAGATAAACTAAACTACAAATTGTTGTATGGAAAGCCAAGTAGATTTTTCAATTATTTGGCTTACAGTACTAAACTCAACTAGATTTTTATATTTTCTGAAGCAAATGCGATTGGCAGAACTCACTTCCAAAATGCTGAGGGTGGTTGCCATGGTGTTGCTAAGGTGCTGAGTTGTTTTTTTTTTTTTTTGAAGCATCACCCATTGGTTTTCATCCAGACTTTGAGTAGTTTTAAGCATACTGTTAAATTAAATACAGTATTATACTAGTATTATTATTATTATTATTATTTTTAATTTTACTGTTGCTTCACATCAATAGCTTTATTCAGGTTTCATCTTTTACATTTTACAGCTGAATTTCAATAGAATATACAGATTTACCAGCACATTAACCACATTTATTCAATAACCAAAATACACAGTAACACATTGTGCCAGTGGAAAATACTATAAAAATAAAAGCGCAAAGATTTAAAGTACTTAATCAGTAGCATATGTACAACAATAACCAGTGGATATATATAATCTTAAATTGTTTAAAAGCACATGCTGTAAAGAAGAGGGTCTTTATTGTGACGGCTCACGATGGTCCACCATTTATGAACTCAAACGTATTTAAACATTGCAAATAACATTTAAGGCAACTACATGTGTTTAAGTATACTGTGACGAGCAGGGCGGGTGAGAGGCGTGAGAGACACGAGACCGGTGTAGCACGCAGCTGACGCTCATTATCACTCGCGTCACCAGCCTCGCGCCGTTCCCTCACGGCTCTCGCCCGCCCTGCTCGTCACATACACCTACAAATTTAATGGACTCCTATGAGTTTCATCGTTATCACGCTGCAGGTGCAGGTGCAAGGCCAGAAATGAACGCTTGCTTGGAATTTACGGAAAAGTATTAACTAAAAAGTAGCTTCATTTCTTGCAAATAACGTCAGAATAAATCATATAAAGCAAAAAATAAATAAAAGTTAACCGACCATAGTGGGCTTTAATCTTCATGAGTCTCTCACAGAGCCGTTGCATGAGGAGGTGCGTGGTTGTTTTTCACGGTCATTTAGTACTGTATTTAGATTTACAGTAGGCAAATATTTTCCCAGAAAGCACTGAAAATCTACAGTAGCATATTGTACACAGCTTATACGGTATGAAACTGTTAAGAATACAGTAAAAATACAAAATCTACAGTAACATACTGTACACAGCTTATACGGTATGAAACTGTTAAGAATACAGTAAAAATACAAAATCTACAGTAACATACTGTACACAGCTTATACAGTATGAAACTGTTAAGAATACAGTAAAAATACAAAATCTACAGTAACATACTGTACACAGCTTATACAGTATGAAACTGTTAAGAATACAGTAAAAATACAAAATCTACAGTAACATACTGTACACAGCTTATACAGTATGAAACTGTTAAGAATACAGTAAAAATACAAAATCTACAGTAACATACTGTACGCAGCTTATACAGTATGAAACTGTTAAGAATACAGTAAAAATACAAAATCAACAGTAACATACTGTACACAGCTTATACGGTATGAAACTGTTAAGAATACAGTAAAAATACAAAATGTACAGTAACATACTGTACTCTGATTCTACAGTAGGGAACTTCTGAAAACACAGTATATTACTGTGAAAACAACAGAAATCATTTACAGTGTATTAAAACCGAAAAACGAGGGCAACACGTACATTACATTATTTTCAGATGCCACAATGAGACAGGATGTTATAAATGTTAAAATAGCTGATTTCTCTGGATTTAAACATTGTTTGAAACATTTGGGATAATGTCAGTACACTATAAAATAAATAACATTGTTTTGTTGTTGTTGTTTTTTTTTTCTTTAATCCAAAAATCTTACATTTTGTGCCTTTAAAGGGATAGTTCACACAAGAAATGAAAATGCTGTCATCATTTACTCACCTTCATGTTGTTTCAAACCCATATGACTTTCATTCTTCTGTAGAAGTCATTAGGGCCTAATGTTGTTTGGACACTCTTCACTTTAAAAACATCTTCTTTTTTGTCTTAAGGAAATTCATAAAGGTTTCTAAATGACATGAGAGGGACAATTTGACAATTGAAATTGAAATTTATGGGTGATCTCTTTAAGTCTCTAAGGGCAAACTTACTAGAGTGACAAGAAAAAAACAAACGTTTATAGAAATAAAAAGAGAAAAACATTCTCAAAAGAGGAAACCTTGAGCAGAAGCCCATGTAGTGGAGTCCATGGAATGGATGCGTCATTCTCCTTGACTGTGAACCATACAAATCCAGAATAAAAACAGTCAACAAGACTCATGTGAAGGTTAAAGGTCCAGTTTCTTGGATAAAGGAAATATGGAAAGCATAAATAGCTGGCAAACAGCCTTGGGACCAACCCTTTGTGGGCTGTGATAAAGAAAATGCTAATGATTTCTGAGGTCAAAAGGGTCTTGTAGTAGTTGATCATCTGCATGGATAATAATGGTTAGCTTTATGGAGTTACATGAAGTGCATATTTATATATGATTTAAGACAATGACTGCTAAACTAAAACAGATGATGATTGTAACATATGCCATCTTTTCACATTTGATATTGATTTATTGTCAAGTACAGAAGGTTAATTTGCAAGGTTTTGAACCTGCGTTTCAACATTGCTTGAGCACTGCAAACTCAAACAAACCTCTTCCTTTATATGTAGAGCGCTTTTGATTAGTAGTTCTTAATAAATTGGTCACAGGTGTGTTCACAAAACAGTGTTAAATACAAATAATAAAATAAAAAGGGTTATTAACTTATCAATCGGTGGAGAAAGCACATCTCATACCATGTGCTGTTGATGTTAAAGACTGTGCCTCCAATCAAACTACAATATTTTGCCACAAATTTTGGGAACTAATTGGCTTTTCCGTTTCACAGGGGTGTTGACTCTGTTAGCCCGACCACGGGACCCGATACAACAGAGTGCGGCACAGGACAAGTTTTTATTTGCTAAGTGCGGATGTGGGAGAAAAGATACTGATATGTATATGCAGGAATCAGGAGAAAGAAATGGCTCATGGGCTCCTGAAAAATATAATTGTCTAATAATAACAGCACGCAGAAATATGTAACAGAGAAACAGCCAATAGACACCAGAATGAAACAGAATCTTACCGGACAGGGACTAAAAAAATCACCATAGACCTGCTGCGGGCGGGAACGGGACAAAACGTGAGAGTTTCAGGTGGAAGCAGGATAAAATCGAACATATTTTTGGCAGAAGCGGGCAAGTACATCTTGTGGGAATGCGATTCAAAACACCATCCCGGACCTCTAGTCTGTGTGTTGTTAGAAATCTTCTTTATTCAGCCACAGTAATGAGAATCTAAGGTGCCCATCAGAAGGCTTGAAGTTTATATTTAAAAGATTAGTTCACTTGAGAATTCAAATTTCCTGATCATTTACTTAACCTCTCTTTATTCAGTCAAAAAGAAATTAAACTTTGAGGAAAACCTTCCAGGATTTTTCTCCATATGTTGGACTTCACTGGGTTGAAGGTCCAAATTTGCAGTTTCAATGTAGCTTCACAGCCGAGGAATAAGGGTATTGTCTAGTGAAATGAACTATCATTTAACAAAAAAAAAAAAAAAAATGTGTATACTTTTTAAACCACAAATGCCCACTGCGATGTGCAACACATGACGTAATCGCATTGGAAAGGTCACGCATGACATAGATGGAAGTACTGAAAAACTCCTCCAACTTTAAAATTCGCCCAACATCGTTGTTTTACCTTTTTTGTAAAGGCCGTTTGACTTATTCTTATAGACACTGGAACGGTACTTTCGCTTAAGCCAACGCGCATCGCAGAGCAGTGCAAGACGAGCATTTGTGGTTAAAATGTATATATTTTTTTATTTTTCTTTAGAAAATGACCAAGCATTTCAGTAGACAAGACGCTTATGCCTCGGTTGGGATCATGTAGAGCCCTTTGAAGCTGAATTCAACCTGCAATTTGGACACTTCAACCCCGTGTGCCCCAGTGAAGTCGACTATATGGAGAAAAATCCTGGAAGGTTTCATCAAAAACCTTTAATTTCTTTTCGACTGAAGACAGAAAAACCGACTTCTTGACTTCTTGGTGAACTAATCCTTTAAAGTGTAAAATTGAAAATTCTGTCATTTAATAACCGTCATGTTGTTCCAAACCTGTATGAACCCATGTGATCATTTTTGAAGAATGTTCTCTTCTCTCTTCCATGCAATAAAAATCACTAGAGCCACCGAGCTCCAAAAATGAAAAAAAGTTCAATAAAGGTATGATAGTTGTGCTGTATTCTGAGTATTCTGAAGCCGGATAAAAAAAAAAAAAATTAAAAATTCAATTTTAATCTCCTCTGCCATAACTCTCAAATCTTATTTGCACTCTCAAACTTGCACTTGCAGCAAATGGATATTCAGGGGATTTTAGTCTGTTCCTCACATAAAGCTATCCCATGGCTTCAGAACCCTTTGCCAATTCCAATAAAATCTCATGCACAAGTAATATTTTTTTTTTTTGAGCTTTACAGCTTTTTTTTTCATTGTACTACAAAAAGAGCACTGCTAACACTCTTCTCAACACATCTTTTTGTTTTCTGTGAATGAAACAAGGTCATACAGGATTGAAATGACATGAGTGTGAGTAAATGATGGAGGAACTCTTCCTTTCAGATTGTGCCATCTGGTAGATTTTACCCCAGCGGCGCTATAGCGAAGACTTTGAAGGTTGTTAAATTTGGTAAAGTTATTTCAAAGCTGGGAAGCTATTGTACGTTCACCTGTTCAGGGATTATTACTCCCTTACAGTGATGTTTTTGTGGCATTTTTCAAAGAGTCTGGAAGTAAACAAAAATGCAGATCACTTTGAAATGGTTGAAAAACCAGGTTGAGAAATCTCATTGGCCATCTGTGCTGTAGCTTGATGTATCGAAAGCAGGAAATGTGTTTATTCACACTTTGTTCTTTATGCTAATCAGTGTTCCAGCTAAATGTGTTGTTCGGGGTCGTGTCTTCAGAGAGTTGCCGTTCGTCTCTTGGCGGTTTGCCCCCGCCTTCCTATTTATGATGTCGATTGCAATTCGTTAAAATACGAAGGTCTGTGTGTTCAAAAGAAGTCAAATTCAACAAAAGCCAGAAATGACAGGAAATACTAATTGTTATGTTAACATCCAATCATTAATAATTAGGATTGCCTCACTGCATTTTGAGTCTTATTCTGAATTGTCCCAATGGACTAATTGAAATACTCATTAAGCCGTTTTCAACGCTACACTGTACACATCCTTCATCCTCAGAAGAACATTGTGTAGCTCAGTCGTTGCCTTCACCAATGAGGAAGTGAGATGTCGAAGCCCACGGGAAACGTTCAGCCAATGGCAAAGTCCCTCCCTTACTGATTGGTTCTGCATAGCATTGATCCAAACCAGCCGCTGTTTCCCGAAGATTTCCTCGCGGTCTCAGGGGAGGCTGCTAATGCTGTTGTTTGTGGAACGTGCAGTGCAGATGCTTCTAGCAAAACTAGATGTTCTTTCTTTAACGAGCTTGAGAAGAAATTACAGATGAGCAGATAGTGGGATCTGATGTGCAGCTAATCAGTTCTGTTCAAGAGGAACCGGGCCGAGCGTCAGCGTCAGCCTCTGGCGTCCAGTTAGGCCACAATCAACCAGCAACAGGGAGCTCAGCATGGCGTCTGGTGTTTATGAAGAACGATCACATCACTTTACTCCTGTACTTGTCTTACTGTTCTCTGATTGCGTCTGATTGGATTTCTGATTGGATTCTATATTTTTTTTTTTTTCTTTTTTGCTATCTGAGACAAACTTCAGGGATTGTGAGAGTTTTTGATAGGAATTCTAACCTCAGGTGAAGTTCTGAAATTTTCTGTAAAGCAACAATGACATATCGGGCCCTATCATACTCCCCGTTCAATGCGACGGCAAGCGTTTTTTTGTTAGTTTCAGCCCGACACAGTTATCATTTCCACATCCGGCGCCCATGGGCGTGCTGATCTGAAAACGAGGTGTGTTCAGGCTCATTGTTCACTGTAAAAAGCGCTTCGAGGGTGTTGTCTGTAGGAATTTATTTTAAAAAGTATATTTCTTCCAATAAATTGATTCCCTTTTCTTTTTGTATTCATTTAAGTTTTACTTGAGTAAAAAGTGTGAATGTTTTTGTAACTTATTATTACCTATCAAAAACTGATTTTACTGAACTTCACAGTAAATTGCTTCTACAAAACTCTATTTAAGTGTTTATATCCAAAGGTTGTCAGCTGTACCGGACCGTTTTCGGGTTTCTGTGGAGTTTTTGAGGGCTTAATACAGCGTGATTGAACTTTGAAGGTGTTTTATGCTGCACTTAAAGATGGTCAGAAGTTTCTGTCATTTTTAATGTTAAAATGTTTACATTACCATTGTTGTGTTCCATTAACATTAAAGTGCACCCAATTGTTTGTAAATGGCAGCTGTTATAGAGCGCTGGAAACGAATACCTCTCTTTCCTTATTTATTAAAGTTATGGCAATGCTAACTAATTATTTCAAGTGGATTGAATAAAGAATTTGTCTAAATTAATTAATTAAAATCAAAAAGTTTAATTTTTTATTTTAAATGTTACTTATTTTAACTAAGTATGATTTGGTCAATATGCTGCTCCTCGTCACGATGGTTAAACTCAAATGTTTTGCTTGATCTTGTAGACTCTACTTCATTTTTTAGCATACAGTAAAATACATAATACTGATTTTTACGAACTCAAAATACCAAGAAGTTCACTAAACTTACAAAAAGTAGTTGAAAAATGTTGCCGTAATTTTTTTGAGTTGAATTTAAGTAACAGTTTTTACAGTGTTGGCTTGTTGCCATTCACCGCAACTGAAACGTGATCTAAAGTCAATGTATTTATTTAATTTAATTTGATTTCATTTTATTATTTATTTTTCTTGTTGTTATTTAAAGGGCACATTAGTTATATATACGCAACTATAGGCGGGTACACACTCTGCTTGTTACACACAGGGACGCACAGCAACACAGAGATTTTTAAATAGGTTTAGGGTTAGGATTTAGGGTTTAGGGTTAGGATTTAGGATTAGGGTTTAGGATTTAGGGTTAGGGTTAGGGTTAGGAGTTAGGGTTAGGGTTAGGGTTTAGGGTTTAGGGTTTAGGGTTAGGATTTAGGGGTTAGGATTTAGGGTTTAGGGTTAGGATTTAGGATTTAGGATTTAGGGTTTAGGGTTAGGATTTAGGATTAGGGTTTAGGGTTTAGGATTATGATTTAGGATTAGGGTTTAGGGTTTAGGGTTTAGGGTTTAGGGTTTGGGGTTAGGGTTTAGGATTTAGGGTTTAGGGTTTAGGGTTTAGGGTTTAGGGTTAGGGTTAGGGTTAGGGTTAGGTTTAGGGTTAGTTATGGTTAGGGTTAGGAAGCAGTCAGTCTTTCCGCTTCCAAATTCTGCCATGTAAATAGTAAATCCGCTATGGTGGAAGCTCAACTAACTTTTAAGGGCAATGGGAGTTGAGACTGTGACTGTTTTATTGCACGTTACGCCCAAAACACACCCTTGACTCATTAAGAGACTAGGTAAAACCCTTTCGGACCATGTGCCTGTTGCATGGCATTCATGCCCTTCATGAGCTTAGATCGTCAAAATAGGACTCATGGTCTCAGATGAATAATAATTATTAGATAAAAAAGTGAATCAAGTCAAACTTAAATGTTGAGTCTGGACACAAAGTTTGAATTAGTTTTAAAAGCTTGAACTTTGGAGTTTTTAAAGGTTTCTGTAGACAGATAGATAGACAGACACGTAGAGCATTGATTGATTGACAGACATAGACAGACGGACAGACAGATCAGTGCTGTCAATCTTAAATCACTAAAGCATTAGCCTTGATGCATATTGTACAGTCTGATTTAAAAGAGAGTTGATATCATACTTTGCAGCTTTTTTTGTGCACTTAGACAAAAGATGGTAGAAGACAAATCTGATTGATACACAAAGTGACCAACCATTGTATAAATTTGATGTAGATCTTGTTTGCTTTTTATTAACTGCCTCAAACAAAACTAATGAACCATTATTTGCCATGAACTCAGAAGTGTTATCCAATACAGTGACTCGTTCTTCCCAAGAATCAGAATCAGAATCAGAAATACTTTATTGATCCCGAAGGGAAACTCTTTGTTACAGCAGCAGCTCGTCTTAACAACAATTCACACCGGAAGTACAAGCAAAGAAAAAATAAATACTATACTCTATAATATAATAGAATGATACAGGTCAAGAAAAATTAAGTACCAGGTGGGTGTAAGTATAAAATAAAGTATGGGTGAAGTAGAATATAAGATAAAATAAATAAATAAAATAAAATAAGTGTGAAGTACAATTTGGTTGCTGGTTGGTAGAGATATATAAAACTATATCTAGAATATTGCACAATTATTCAAGTATGGCAGAGATGTACTTATTTATAGAAGCACTTATTGTAGCAGTCGGGGAATGTTAACTTCATATATAACAAAACACAACTTTGTTTTCTGGCACACTGACAAAAACCCATGGTGATCTGACTCGGAAGCTGAGTAGAAGCCATTGGAATAGGCAATTTCAGTCAGGTTTTGCCATGTATTCTCATTCATGCAAAAATGTCAAAAGCAACTGAAATCACTTGCTGCAATTTGATTGACTGTTCTAATGCTATTTCTGTTATAGAAAGTTGGAGGTTCACCAAGCCTGAAAATAGTTATTTACAAGAGACTGTAATTGCTTGGTACAATGAATACTTCTGAGATAAGATATTGCATAACTACTATACAAGCATTTAAATATTAAAATTCAATACAAAATGAATTAGTACTTATTGTTTTGATGGACAGAAATTAATATTGCAAAGTAATTGCAAATTTTGTCAGTGCAAAAAAAAATAAAAAAATTGCAAGTGCACCGTATGTGGATGTGTATGAGGTCTCTGCAGAACAAAAGTGGGCGTTTCTAAATGTGTGGGGTTTTCAAACTGGTGGATGTTTCTAAATCATGCAATGAAATCAATGAAAATGATTCCCCGTTACCTGACCCCAACCCTAAACACAAACGTCACTGTGATGTGACCAAATCAGGTAATGCAGTTGAAAATGCCTCTTTGTGTTGGCCTCGTCCACCAATCTGGACCAGCCTTTAATCCGGAAGTCAAAAGTCTTGGCACATGAGACAGATGGTTAATAGCTGCGTAATATATAATAATAACAAAAAAAAAAAAAGTACAAAATAATTATTTGAAGTAAAGGTTAAAAGTAAAGGTTAGACTATTGACATCGTGACAGAGAACATAATAAATGTAAAGTTCATCTCTCTATACATCACATGACCTTAACCTTCAGTGGCTTCATTCTTTGTGGAAAAGTATGTCTTGCGCAAAAGTTCCCTGTGAGGGTCCTCTGAGGCATTGGCACCTTATGAAAGAGATTAAAAGATGAGAGCAGGAATCCAAAAGAATCACTGATATGTCTTATAGTCTTTTCAGTAGGTACTGAAAAGGTATTGACTCCCTGAGGGGATAGGGGCGAATTTCTCACCAAAGGTGATAAGACTGTCAAGATTACAAATTTAGTTTCATTTCATGTTCTGGGACGTGTTGATGTATTCCCTGTCATTAACAGCTTGGGTATAAATTAGTACCGATGAGTTTTGTACATTAAATACATTATAATGCATTAGTTGTATATTCAGTACAGTAATATACAATATTTGTCTAGTCCATCCTCATGCTAAATTTTCCACCATAGTGTGGTCCTCCCTCAGTTTTATTAGTCTTTAAGAGTTTGTCAAAGGTTTTCATCCATCTAGTGAACGTTTGGGTTAAGAACCTTTAATATATAACCCTATGTATGAGCTGTCGTGGTGTAACACACAAATGAAGGTCACCCACATGTGAAAGGTGAAGCGAGGACTGTGTTTGTATAGTCATGTCTCATAGACAGTGGAATTCTCCTTATCTCAACCCTCATTGGCACCGCTTTTCTAAACACCTCCATCCATTCTGCTGCTCCTTCCCCGTCCATTTTTCTCACAGAAGAAAGATTTCTCTGTTTTCCAAACAAACCCATGACACCAAGTGTCATTTAGCGTCTTTATAAAAACACAAATTTCTTGCACGCTGATGTCTTTCATGATTTTTTTTCATAGCTGGAGATCAGATAACATCACAAGGGTTTGCCAGTTGGAGAAATGTCTAAAATCTAGGACATTAAATATATAACCAGTATGAACCGTCTACACTCAAAAAAATATTTCTGTCTAAACATAAGTTTTATGTAATTTAATTACATAGCAATTTTCCATCCATTTGGATTACATAGTTTTCAGACTATGTCAGATTCATATTTGTCAGTCATATGTAGATGAAATAGATAAGATTTATGTAATAGTTCACAGAAAAATGCCCAGGTTAAAGTACTGTTGAAGCAGTGTCAGAGTTAATGAGATCATTAAGTGATGATTGAGCATTAATGATGAACACCTGCTGTTAACAAGCAGAATCACTGAAGGACAGAGAAACACAAGAACTACAACTGATGAAATCAACTGAAGATAAAAGACATTTAATCTCTCACTATTCATATACTCAACTATTACATAAATCTTACCTATTTCATTTACATATGACTGACAAATATGAATCACATTAAGTTTATTAGTTTGTTTATGTTAAAACTATGTAATCCAAATGGATGGAAAATTGCTATGTAATTAAATTACATAAAACTTATGTTTAGACTGAAATATTTTTTTGAGTGTACCGATTATCCTCGTTTGTCTTTTATCCTTACTTATGACTTGCACCTGTCTCTTATGTTCGCCTGGTATTTATACCCCCTGTTATTTTCAGTCCCTTCTCGGTTCTCATTTATGCTTTTGTGGTTAGTGTTCTTTCCTAAGTTTATTTCTGTGCTCTACATGTTTTGGATTATAATAAGACTGTCTAATTCATTCTGCTTCATGCATCTATTTTGATAGTGGAACCAACCAAAAGAAACAAGTGATGGACTTACCAGCAGTACACCTGGTCCTCCTGGAGCATGAGGGGCATTCCCTCGAGGACCACACGAGGGATTTTCTCCACCTGGCGTGCCTGACTGCTCCTCCTGTGTTCTACTAGACCACAGAGTCTCAACGAGCGGTCCAAGGCATGCCTGCCCAGAGATAGTCCTCAAGGGATTTTTGGGGATCATGTTGAGTGGGTTCCCCTTTCGCCCGAGAGCCTCCTCCAGTTCCCTCCCGAGTCCTTACCCTTGAATTTACTTCTGTCCCGTCCGGCTGTTTGGATGCTCCAGTCCCATCCGATATTCACACATGACTACCTGGTCCCATCCCGTCCGTTGGTTCTGTCCAGTCCCCTGGATCCACTGATCCACCAGCTCCTCTGCTTTGTCCCTGCCGCTAACTCTACCCAACTCTCTAGCTCCACCTTGGGCTTCCTCATCCTCAGTTAGCCACAGTGTTATGAATTCCCTGGCTTTACCTCAGACCTTCAGGCCCATGTTTCCACCTTGGTCTGTCAGCCCATCAGCTTCACCCTGGTTCTGCACTTCCTCGTCTCCACCATGGGCTCCTCTGGGCTCTCAGTCGTTGGTCTGCCTCCGCCACAGACTTCTGGGTCTCCAGCTGCACCCTCCACCCCTTTAGCTCCCCTAGACTCCTCCCTCCCTGTGGCTTCCTTGTCGTCATCACACCTTCAATCATCACCCTGGTCTTCCGAGCCTCTTTCTCCACTTCAGTCCTGTGAGCCAGCGTCTCCACCTTAGGCTTCCGGGCCGTGGACGTCTTAACCAGGTGTAGTGTTTCGTTCTCCCCTCATATTTAAAATAGTTTAAAGATATGTAATCTTTTACTCATATTTTGATGGTTTAATCAGACGTTTAGGGACATTACTACATAAGATTGTCCATATTAAATGTAAATGAAATAATTTAATCTATCATGGTTATTATATGAAATAATACTGTGGTAACTAACTTTCAGATCTAAGAGCTCTCCAAGTGCATGTTGAATCTGCAAGTGGAGTATGAAACAATCTAAAAGAACATTTAGATAATGGTTGTGTGTTTGGACTCATACTAAAGGCTCATAAAAAAATTGAAGGACATTCTGAACATTAAAAGAAGAGTTCATACCTGCTGGCCTTGCTGCTAGCCCTCTCAAAAAGTGTTGTTTCTGTGGAAACTACTTTTTTTCTTGCTCGAGAAATTGTTAAATAATGTACTTGTAAACGGGGTTTAATTGGCAATTTAATTATTGCCTGATGTGTAGTCACATTGTGTGACAGAGCTGCTGCTTTTAAATGTTTAATCACTTGAGTGGCGTCTCTGTCATGTGACTCGCTCTGATCTGTGCTTTGTGACTCGGTGTGTGAACGATGTCTTCTTTCTATGAAATAATCGGAGGAAACAAGTGCCTGTTTCCCAGTGATCTGAAGCAAGTTTTCACTTATTTTTGTGTTGGGGAAACATGATGCTGGTGCTCATAGTTGACATTCCTGTCAATTTTCTTTGGAAATGTGTAATGGCATAAGCAACAATACATGTGCCAAGTGCTTACGTGGTGTTATTGTCAGCATTACAGCAAACAGTGAGGCATTGTGGAGAGATTGCTCCCAGATTGTTGTCATGGTGCATGTAGAACACCTTGTACCGCAAAAAGTCTTTTGCACGCAGCAGTTGTTCTAAGTTTAGTGTAGTTAAGGGAAAACATCTCAGTGCCATACGATTTTCATGAATTATTTGGCATGTGTATTAGCCTCAAAACTCAAACCACTGAAGAACAATGGCTCTGGCATATGTTGAATAATTGAGATGTTGAATCCATTCAGTTGCTGACAAACTAAGTTTGTGGAATCTTGAGATTTAAAACAGTAAATTACATCAGAAATGACCCTCATGATCTTAAAATATGTCATGTGGTGTATCTCCCCCCAAAAAGAATTGATATTTATTGATTAATAAGTCATGATATTTGTAATAAAATGCTTTTTACCTTTAAAATATATTCATAAAATATAACGTAATATGTGCAACACCTTACTTTCCAATGAATATAAGGATGATCCAGATACAAAATCAAAGTTAAAATCTATTAAAATGAAAATTCTGTCATTAATTCTGTCCAGTCCATCCAAACCCACTAGACTTTTGTTCAAACATGCTTGAGCTTCTGTTTACCACATTTGTTGTTCTCGGTTTTTGTTGGTAAATAGCTGAATAAAAGCCTAAATTAAATCTGTTCATCATATAAAATGATTGTCTCTTCAGAAGAGTTGGATTAAACCGCCGGATTCATATGGATTTTATGATCTCTTAATGAACATTTTGAAGAGTAAGTTTTGGGTGAACAGTCTGTCAGTGGAGGGACAG
Organism: Zacco platypus; assembly: GCA_038088235.1. Classification (NCBI taxonomy): domain Eukaryota; kingdom Metazoa; phylum Chordata; class Actinopteri; order Cypriniformes; family Xenocyprididae; genus Zacco; species Zacco platypus. The sequence goes on along the minus strand of CM076086.1, from coordinate 853,996 downwards.
AAATCTCTCAGATTTCATGAACAATATCTTTGTGTTTTAAAGATGAACACAAGTTTTATGGGTTTGGAGTGACATGCGGGTGAGTAATTGATGACAAAATTGTCCTTTAAACATATTAAAAGTTACTGTATGGCTTCAGAAGACTTGGAATATAGCACATGTATGGACCACTTTCATGGTGCTTTTTGTTCTGAACTTTTCCCTTAAATTTTTAGAATGTCTTTTAGAATTATTGCAGAAGTGGCTTTACAGTACATTCAAAAAATCCACAAGTCAGAGAAATATAAAAGTACCAAAAAAAAAAACCCAGAGAAAATGAGGTTCCAGGTCTATCAATCTGTCTTTGTCGATCTCGTTGACGGCTTGCCCAGACTGCCTGTCCCAGCTGTTTCTCTCCATATCTTTCTCTCTCGCGCTATCTCATGTTGCTGCTGAAGGCCTGCTTTCTTCCCCTCTCCCCCTGCAGTCAGAGTGTGTGAAGATCATTGTGAAACCAAGGCTGTAATCAGTCGCCATCACTCACTGCCAAACAGAGCTGCGCTTTGTCAAACGCCACCTCCTCATCAGCGCTCGCTGCACTGTAGCTGCCACACGTCAACTTCAGCCGTTTTGTAATCCATCACTGGATGTCATGTTCCAAATCGGCCCTCCAATCCCGTCCTTGGGATCTTATAGTTTCTTCGTCATCACTGGAATTTACTCAGGTCATTTTAATCGTACATCGGTCACATTTTATGAGGGTTAAATTCTTTGCGTGGCCCTCAGGCTCATGAAAGTCCTTTTTTTTTTTTTTTTTTCATGACTTGAGTTTTAAATGCCCTGGTTAGGACTCCAGGGCAGCGCCGGAGGGAATATCTCCATGGCTCCTTAAAAGTACAGTTCCCAATGATTTCAGCTGACAAACTGCAATGGAAAGCTTTGTTTCCAGACATTTTTTTTGACTGGGTGGCCCATGTGGGGCACAGAATCATCCAAGGGCACAATAAGGATTTCAACTGTAATGAATGTAACACTTCTAGTTCCACTTCTAAGAGCGGTTCTGTAAAAATGAAATTCTTATTTCTGACGGATAATGTGACACTGAAGAAATTCAGCTTTGATCACAGAAATTACAATTCAATTTTAAAATATATTCAAATAAACCGTTCTTTTTAAATGTAAAATAAATCATATAAAGTAAAATATAAAATAAAAAATTATATTTTCTTCTCTGTATTTTTGATCAAATAAATGCTGCCTCGATAAGCAAACAAACATTTTATATACTTGGGCAGAAGACGCCTGACATTCAAGAACTATCAGAACTAAATGTATGAAAGATCCTTCATTACATTAAAGTTCCAGTATTTCATTTACATTTTTAACGGAACCAGTTGAAATGTAGTATATTGAATTCTCCGAATGCTTTCTACTCCAGTTTATACGAGGTTATAACCGATGCTCTGTGTTTAGAAACTGTTTTTGGGCTGATAGTGACACACTCCCTCCATCACAATATTGAAAAGTAAATGAGATTATAGTTATTGTGTCGTAATTGTTTATTGTGTGCCAATAGTCTTCATCAACATCTTTCAGAACTTGTATATGTATTGTATATGTGGCTTCTTTGAAAGTGTCTGTGGCGTTAGACAAGGATGCATTCTGTCTCCGCTGCTCTTCCTTAACTCCATTATGCGACAAGCGGGAATGTGTATTGGAGTGGTTGAAGCATGAGCACTTGGGAGACCCAGATTTTGCCGAAGACATCGCCCTACTGGAGGAAGATGAGCTGAAGCTGCGAAATGCAACGACCGTATCTGAAGCTGGCAAAGTCGGCCTCATAATTAGTGCAGATAAATCAAAGATCAAGCACGTAAATGCCATGGCCGGACAAGAGCGATAGCAACTGGAATGCAACGGCTTTAAGAGGTGGACAAGTTTATCTACCTGGGCAGTGTCATCACTCAAAACGGCCATGCGGAGGTGGATATTAAATGTCACATTGGGAAAGCAGCAGCCATCCTCCTGAAGATGAACACCATCTGGTCCTCATCAAAAATATCCTTAAAGATTAAGCTTAACCTCTCCTCCACTTTTGGCCTCTTTTGGTGAGTGTTTAGAAGTTAATGGGGCTAGAATTAAGATATGTCTAGAGTTTAGAAGTCATGTAGTGAAACCTGAAAATCTTTGGATGAAATGGTGGAAGTCAGCTCAACCCACTTCAATATGCAGATTGGCATTAAAGTCAATGACAAAACAAATTTGCATAATGTTATGGTATTCATTGGCTACCTGCGAACAATGTCAACTTTGACGCTCAATTGCTGTAGTTGTAGCTGGAAGAGTTTTGTTGTTGTTGTTGTTGTTGTTGTTGACATGTTAAGAAGATGCTGTTTTTGTGAGAAGATGAGCTGCGACAGAAAAACCACTTTCCATGAACTTCCAAAAGATGAAGACCCACAATCAAATTGATGTGGGAAAACTGACGGCATCATTGTTCGAGGATGTTTTTCAAGTGCTGATGAAGATCCGGTAAATTCAGAGATGGTAATGGGCAGTTGGTTTCTGCAAGCAGTTGACCAATCACAGTAGACTGGGCCTTCTGACCAATCAGAGCAGAGTGTACTCTCAGAAAGCGGTGTTTAGAGAGACTGAATCCTCGCTTTAAACGTTTCAGACACTGTGACTGTGTCTGAAGGCTGAAAAATGCTGCTTTCAGAGGATGTATTTCAAGGTAGAAAGGCAAGGAACATCCGAATCCAACGTTAGCTTCACTTCCTTTCTGCTGAGATACCTTCATTTGATTGATTTTTTGAAGGCAGCGTAGATGTATCCTTCACTGCCTTTGATATCCCACAATCCCGTGCATTCTGTGACATAAAATATATGGCATCTGAAAGTTGCAGTTTGTGTGTAAATGTACGTTTTTGACCAATGTTTTCCACATTTGATCTCATTTCTAGCAAGAAATGAGTATTTTATATTTAAATATTTGCCGCGTTTTCACGAAGGCTTCTCTATTTTGTTATTAAACCGTTATAAATCTCTCAGAAATCAGTTTTGTGAGGCACATTTGTGGACAAACACCGCCTGCAAAGTTGTTGCCTGAACCCTGCTGTAGATTGAGCTTTTCATTGCAGTCGACGGAATCCGTCCAACTAATCTGGTAAAGTTGGAACACATTTGCATAGACGAATGAGCCAAAATTTAAGTCTGCAAAGCTCCCAGGCACACAAAAGAAGACTCTGAGTCTGCCACATTGGAGAACTGAGTATTTGTAAATCAAAATATATATCAAAAATCTGTTGAATTTATTGGGAAGCAATGTGGAAATGGTGGTGAAACAAGTGCTGCTCAAGAAGTTCTTCAACTTTTAAAAAACACGCCTCTAGAAAAATATATTTAGCAGCAAATATGGTCTGAGACATCTGTGCCTTCATCCGTGTGGACGTCTGACTGTCACGTACGGGTTTGTATTTTTCAGAAATAGTCTGCTCGCACCCCTTTACTTTACTGAGAAAAGGTCAGGGAAATTCTCCATATAAATGTCTTTTGTGCATTTGCAAGCGTTTTTTTTTGCTAGAAAAAGTTATTTTTTTTATTGTATTATTTATTCAACATTATTATTATTTTTTGACACGTCCATTCCAGTGTCTAAATATTATTAAGAGTTTAGGTCATTGTTATTTGGAAGTAAGTAGGCCTACTGGCATTATTATGCTGTCGTATTATGAATATATATTCAGTGGCATTTAAATGATGGTAATATTCCATATCGCAATTATTTCTGGGGCGATACGTCGCCCAACAAAAAGTAGTTATGGTGGCCTGAGTACATGGAGCATTTTTTTGGCTTTAAAGCTACAGAATCTTGGGAAAGTGATTGGGAAAGTGTTGTACAGTAGCATTCAAAATTGTTAAGGTCATCCTTGGCCTGTGGAAAATTGAATAACAGTACTTAGCATGATATATTGTTTGTACTTCATGAATTGTGTTGTCTCTGATCACACAGGAGCGTGTGGTAGTGGAAAATGAGCATTGGTTGGTGGTGGTGCCATATTGGGCGACATGGCCCTTTCAGACGCTGCTGTTGCCACGACGACATGTCCTGCGTCTCCCTGACCTCACGACCCAAGAGAGAGACAGTAAGACTTATAGTTTTTTTTGTTTGTTTGTTTTTAAGGGATGTGTGGCATATTATTTATGTTTGTCTAAATTATCCAGTGCTTCTGCAAAGTTTAAAGTAATGACAAGTTTAGCTAGGTTAATTAATTAATTAACTGAGTATAATTTCATTAATACTCATTACTCTTCTCACATAGCTTGTTTTGCTATCTTAGTAAGGACATTACAAAGGCGTTATGGTTTTTATACTATACAAACGGTGAATTCTGTCCCCCTAACCCATCACAGCACACTCTCTGCATTTTTACATTTTTAATAAAACATTGGTTAGTATGTTTTTAAAGCTATTTTAAATATGAGGACTCATGAAATGTCCTTATAAAACATGTTTACGTCATAACACTAGTGTAATACCCATGTCATTATACAAATTGGTGTCCTCATAAATCATGAAAACAATCACACACACACACACATATTAATGTTCTGCAGTACACAGTGTGTATAAATCTCAATACCACAGTTCAACTGAATTTGCTGTATTACTTATACTTTTGGCCGTGACTTTATAGTCATTCGATTCGGCCTGAATTATGAGGACGTTTTTTTTTTTTTTTTTTTCCTCTCAGACAAATTTATTTTTACGTTGTAAATTCTGATAGTCAGAAAGGGAGCCGCAGGAAAGAGCTCACATTTATAAACTCCCTTTGGTTTGCTGTCTGTTCTTAACATTTCTATCTGAACCTTTAAAGACACCTTGCTGTATCTCTTCCTAAAGTCTGCTTTGACAAAATATCTCTTTAAAACCTCACGTCTCCTTGTCACATCGCCCAGTGCCCTTTTCCCGCGTTGGACTTGACACACACGTTGACACACTCATACACACCTACGCGCTTCTCAGATGTTATTAAAGTTGCCCTGTCAGTGCCAGAAAAAGTAAAGGAGAGGCTTTCGAAAGCTGTGACACCAGATAAACATTCACCTCCTGGATACGCGTCTCTCACGCTCACAGGCTTAGTTCTGACAGACTTAATCCAGTATGTAAATAAACGTCAAGGAAATTACCAAGCAGGTCAGCTGTTGTCAGAAAGAACGGCAGAGAACTACACTAGATCACAACCCGGCTTTGAGCCTGCCAATTATAAAGACCCAGTTGACATTCTGATGCTTTGAGACTTGAGGGCTTGGTGTTTGTTTTTGTTAAAAAGCCCCGTTTTGAATTGTATCTTGAATGGTTGATGACACATGTTGATGCGATTGTGGCATCTGCTTTCTTTCAGGAATCTATTTCCTTTCATGTCTGCCGAGATAATAAAGCAAGCGGTAATCTAGTTGCGTGAATGCACTGCTTGTATACAATGTGCTTGAATGGTGGCAACAGACAACCAATCATGATCTACAGAAGGCTTGCCTCTTTAAATATTCATGAGCTTTATAGAAAATTTAAACAGTGATGATCCACTTTGCTGTCAGATCTGACTGACATATAAAGCAAATACCCACAGTTGTTTTTATTTGACATTTAGGGGTGGGTTTATCTATTTGGTATCTAGTTGATACCAAAATAATATCTCTTCATTTAAAGAAGTGTACTTGATATAACTAATTTTGTTTTGTATAAATTACTGTATTTAAGTACTGTACTTATTCAGGAATATTAAATAATATTTTTGATTTGAATAAAACCAATTAAATTACAGGTGCTGGTCATATCATTAGAATATCATCAAAAAGTTGATTTATTTCACTAATTCCATTCAAAAAGTGAAACTTGTATAGTATATTCATTCATTACACACAGACTGATATATTTCAAATGTTTATTTCTTTTCATTTTGATGATTATAACTGACAACTAAGGAAAATCCCAAATTCAATATCTCAGAAAATTAGAATATTACTTAAGACCAACACAAAGAAAGAATTTTTAGAAATCTTGGCCAAGTTAAAAGTATGAACATGAAAAGTATGAGCATGTCCAGCACTCAATACTCAGTTGGGGCTACTTTTGTCTGAATTCCTGCAACAATGCGGCGTGGAGTCGATCAGTCTGTGGCACTGCTCAGGTGTTATGAGAGCCCAGGTTGCTCTGATAGTGGCCTTCAGCTCTTCTGCATTGTTGGGTCTGGAATATCGCATCTTCCTCTTCACAATACCCCAGAGATTTTCTATGGGGTTAAGGTCAGGAGCATTTGCTGGCCAATCAAGAACAGGGATACCACGGTCCTTAAACCAGGTACTGGTTGCTTTGGCACTGTGTGCAGGTGTCAAGTCCTGTTGGAAAATGAAATCTGCATCTCCATAAAGTTGGTCAGCAGCAGGAAGCATGAAGTGCTCTAAAACTTCCTGGTAAACGGCTGCGTTGACCTTGGACCTCAGAAAACACAGTGGACCAACACCAGCAGATGACATGACACCCCAAACCATCACTGACTGTGGAAACTTTACACTGGACCTCAAGCAACGTGGATTGTGTGCCTCTCCTCTCTTCCTCCAGACTCTGGGACCCTGATTTCCAAAGGAAATGCAACATTTACTTTCATCAGAGAACATGACTTTGGAGCACTCAGCAGCAGTCCAGTCCTTTTTGTCTTTAGCCCAGGCGAGACGCTTCTGACGCTGTCTGTTGTTCAAGAGTGGCTTGACACGAGGAGTGCGACAGCTGAAACCCATGTCTTGTATACGTCTGTGTGTAGTGGCTCTTGAAGCACTGACTCCAGCTGCAGTCCACTCTTTGTGATTCTCCCCCACATTTTTGAATGGGTTTTGTTTCACAATCCTCTCCAGTGTTATCCCTAATGCTTGTACACTTTTTTTATACCACATCTTTTCCTTCCCTTCGCCTCTCTATTAATGTACTTGGACACAGAGCTCTGTGTTATTACTTCCGTAATAAGCACTATATTACTACATTACTTCCGTAATAAGCACTATATTACTACATTACTTCCGTAATAAGCACTATATTACTACATTACTTCCGTAATAAGCAGTATATTACTATATTACTTCCGTAATAAGCACTATATTACTACTTTACTTCCGTAATAAGCAGTATATTACTATATTACTTCCGTAATAAGCACTATATTACTATATTACTTCCGTAATAAGCACTATATTACTACATTACTTCCGTAATAAGCAGTATATTACTATATTACTGCCGTAATAGCACTATATTACTATATTACTTCCGTAATAAGCACTATATTACTACATTACTGCCGTAATAAGCACTATATTACTACATTACTGCCGTAATAAGCACTATATTACTACATTACTTCCGTAATAAGCAGTATATTACTATATTACTTCCGTAATAAGCACTATATTACTATATTACTTCCGTAATAAGCACTATATTACTACATTACTTCCGTAATAAGCAGTATATTACTATATTACTTCCGTAATAAGCACTATATTACTATATTACTTCCGTAATAAGCACTATATTACTACATTACTGCCGTAATAAGCACTATATTACTACATTACTGCCGTAATAAGCACTATATTACTTCCGTAATAAGCACTATATTACTACATTACTTCCGTAATAAGCACTATATTACTACATTACTTCCGTAATAAGCACTATATTACTACATTACTTCCGTAATAAGCACTATATTACTACATTACTGCCGTAATAAGCACTATATTACTAAATTACTGCCGTAATAAGCACTATATTGCTATATTACTGCCGTAATAAGCACTATATTGCTATATTACTGCCGTAATAAGCACTATATTACTATATTACTGCCGTAATAAGCACTATATTACTATATTACTGCCGTAATAAGCACTATATTACTATATTACTGCCGTAATAAGCACTATATTACTACATTACTGCCGTAATAAGCACTATATTGCTACATTACTTCCGTAATAAGCACTATATTACTATATTACTGCCGTAATAAGCACTATATTACTATATTACTGCCGTAATAAGCACTATATTACTATATTACTGCCGTAATAAGCACTATATTACTATATTACTGCCGTAATAAGCACTATATTGCTACATTACTTCCGTAATAAGCACTATATTACTATATTACTGCCGTAATAAGCACTATATTACTACATTACTTCCGTAATAAGCACTATATTACTATATTACTGCCGTAATAAGCACTATATTACTATATTACTGCCGTAATAAGCACTATATTACTATATTACTGCCGTAATAAGCACTATATTACTATATTACTGCCGTAATAAGCACTATATTACTATATTACTGCCGTAATAAGCACTATATTACTACATTACTGCCGTAATAAGCACTATATTGCTACATTACTTCCGTAATAAGCACTTGTGTTACAGACTGACCGACTGATGGACTGACAGACAGAGACACTTGATGTGTTCGACCAACAGGTAGACAGACAGATGAATGAATTGTTTGACAGACAGGATAGATACACAGACATATAGACAGACAGACAGACAGTTAAATAGACTGACAGACATTAAGTGTCGAAGTCATTGCTTTCAGTATTCTTTTAAAGTGTTTTATTTCCTGTAGTAAGTACTTCAAAATGAATAAATAAATAAAACTAAATTTTACACTTTTTTTTGCAAGGGAGAACACTGTGAAAAAAATTGTCAATTCATAACTGTACAGTGAACACCGTTCACACATGGTATCATGGCTAACCATTTCAAAAGTGTAAACTGTATTGATCAATGACACAACAATGATAGTTTATAGATCATCCCTTGTGGAGTTGAACCTATACTGAATATTGCATTCAACAGACTTCCGTCAACGTCAGTAGGCCTGCAGTTGATAACCCAGCCAATCCCTGTTGAAAATCTTAAACTCTTCTAATGCATTTTATCATTTGCAGACCATTTGAGACCATTTTCTCACTCTTTCTGATATATGCACATAATATTAATGCATCAATCACACAGATGAACAGTATAATGTATAATGTAGATGAAAATAAGCCTCATCAGTGCTTGTTTAACATGGAGATTGGGAAATTGTTTCAAATTGTCTCCGAGCTGTGACGCTCTCTCATTGTTCCAGTTGAAGAGACTGCCTAAGGATCACAGACTTCCAGCCTAGCATGTAATCTATTTTATCGGCTGACAAACCAAACATTTCCCTGAGTAAGTGCTGGAGCTCTCAGCAGTTTTTAGTTCAACTCTTTCAGACTCTTTTAGACTAAAATGCTTCATCTGAATGCACAATATCTCATCATTGCTCATTTAGCACACGCTTTTTTACAGGGGGTTTTCACACTTGGTTTGTTTCCTGAAAGTGCTTCATAAGAATTAGACTTACATCTGTACTCTGCAAATAAACTTTGGAGTTGGTCTGAATACAGTTGGCTTTATGTTTACAATAATTTGGGCGTTACATGCTTAAGGCTGGGCGGTATGACGATATATATATCTATATATCTATATATATATGTATATAATATATCATGCTGAGGGTTTAAAATGTCTATGATTATTATTTCAGATTTTGCTATATTATGTATATTGCAGTATGTAAATAACATGTAGGGCACTGTTGACACTTTATAGTGATGAAACACGTAAATGAGACAAAGAGCTGGACGTGCTTCATGTAAAAAATAGTTAAGCACAATAATAAGTCATGAAAAAAATCTCCAGTGCTCGTGCTGACAGACAAACTAACAATGCACGTGCACAGAAAGCTGCCTCTCAGAATGCAATCGCGAATAAAGTTCTCCTAATGCACTTGAGATGTGGTATACATACACAATTATGCCAAAATGCCCAATGTGTAGAGTATTCGTGTAAACACAGCTAGTTATGTCAAGTGAAAGGAAACAGTTGTGTATCAGTATATTTGATCCGTGCATTCTGTCTTAAAGTGACAGCAGCTTAATAAACCTGCTTCTCTGTGTGTTACTGCTCTTGACTGAATAACCTCTGTAGCTTTTATTCATGCAGTGAAGACTGTGCAGTATGTCATTTTTACATTTGATTATTCAATTTCTGTACTATTTCTAACTACATGTTAAATAAAGCTATTGTACCTGAAAAACTTAATTTGTTTAATTCACTTTTTTGTGATGTAGTGTTTGTCCTTTTGTTCGTAATTCGCTTCTTTGTTTTTATTAAAAATGAGAACATAACAAAAATGTGAATTAAACAAATTTCTAAAAATGTTTTTCAATATAGCTTTATCGTGATATATGTCATTACTGTGAAATAAAATTTATCATATCGTGAAATGAGATTTTGGTCATATGCAGCCAATTATGGCAATCTTACGGTGGCTGAGAGAGCTCTTGCAAATAAGAAAACGCATGCAAATAGAAAAAAAACACCAACAAATTAAGAAAACGTGATCATCAGTTTGACAACACGTGCTGCAAATCCTCACATCACAAGCAAACACAAAAACGCGCTGCAAATACACAAACCACAACGGAAATGTTTCAAGGGGACCCCAAAAAGTGACGAACCCTACTTGACAATAGCACAAGTTAAAAAATATTATTAAAATATATTATGTAGGCATTAACTCAATGTAATGTGTTTCACTAACAGCAATGTGTTTTAATATGTGGCATTGTTTTTAACTCATTAAACTTTATGAGATGATCATTTAGTGGATGATTTAAAAATATTGGTTAATCATCTGTAGCGTACTAATGTGACGTCATCATAACGGCCGCCTGAGGCGCTCGACGACCACGTCATCTGTGAGCGTGAGCTTCTAGCAAACTGAAAAACACTTTATTAAAAATAATAAATACATGAAATAATGTACACTTGTTAATGTGTGTTTATTTTTGTTAGCAGTTTTTGTAGTTTTTAATGATTGTGAACACATTGTGCACTTAAATGCCGTACACTACATAGGGATCAGTGAATGAGTGAACGGGTGAGTGGTTTTGGACACAGATAATAAGCAGCTCCTAGTAGGGTTCCTCACTTTTTGGGGTCCCCTTGAAACATTTCCGTTGTGGTTTGTGCAATTTGCAGTGCATTTCTGTGTTTGCTTGTGTTGTGAGGATTCGCAGCACCTGTGTTGTCAAACTGATGATTTCTTAATTTGTTGGGGTTTTTTTCTATTTGCATGTGTTGTCTTATTTGCAGCGCATTGAGCTCTCTCAGCCACCGTACAATCTGGATAGGATTGTCCTCCACCTTGAACTAGAGCTGCACAATTAATCGCAAAAAGTTCGAGATCTCGATTCAAGCACCAACGCAATCTTATTTTATGAATGACAACGATTCGCCCGCGTCTTTTAAACCTTTCAAATATGGACATACATCTTAATCACTCATTCAAAAGATTTGTTCAAAAGCTCTGATTCATCCAGTAATGAAACAAGCATTTATAAATGAGTCATTGAATTCATTCAAAACCATTTTTTAAAATAAATAATTAATTCAAACATTTCCCAGCAATTTTGTCAGAACCTCTAGTCAATTACATGTTATTTTGCTTGGTTGTATATTCAGAATGGTGATCTTTATTTGAAACCAAAAAATCATGATTCTCATTTGATCCAGAATCGTGCAACTCTACTTTGAACTGAATGGGCTCTTTAAAATGTTGAATGTGTGCTCGATTTGCACATTTGAATATTCCTGGTTGTAACACTCCTGAATATCAATTGATCATCATTATATGTGTAACTGCTACCGTAATTACTAATTGCATGATATTGCATTTGCAAAAGTGGAGCAAATATTTAGTAGTAGTATTCAATTCACCTTCAATTCCTGCCGGCGTGGGAATCGAACCAGCAACCTTCAGGTTACAAGCCCGACTCTCTCACCATTAGGCCACGACTACCTTGAATACAGAAGACGGTCTGGCAGAAGCTAGATATTTTACACAAACACATCGCTTCATTTCTGAAGGCCTTTATTAACCCCCCGGAGCTGAGTGAAATATATTTATGATGAATGGATTTGGATGGAGGCACTTTCTTCAGCTCATACTCGTTTGGTATTGCGTACTGCCTTTATAAAGCTCGGATGTGTCAGGATATTTATCAATATTTCTCTGATTGCGTTCATCAGAAGAAAGAAAGTCATACACACCTAGGGTGAGTAAAGCTTGGGGGAATTTTCATTTGAAAGTGAACTAGTCCTTTAAAGGTGCAACTACCCAAGATCTTGAGAATAAATATTGTCAAACTTTCTTTTCTTTTAACTTGATGGACCAAGATGTGCGATACTGCTTTTTGGCTCAGCTGTTCCACTATCAAAGTTTATTAAATCTGAGCCCTGATTTTACTGTCATTATTTTTTAAATTACCAAGGCAGCTGTTGTTTTGCTGGGAAATACAAGCTTGTATTCACCAGCACGTCTTGAAATCATGAATCACTCTTGAAGGACAAATGTGATTTACTGACTGGAGCGGTCAGAAGGTCGCTTCTCTCTGAAAAGATACATGTTGTCATTTCATTTAGGAAGGAAGACGCAAATCGTCCATCTTAGTTTTGGTGGGTATGTGTGTGTGTCTCTTTTTGTTTGGCTGAAAAACAAAATGAATGCACCTTCTGGCCATGAAAGGCGTCTAGGTGAAATGCATGGCGTCTGTAATGAAACCAGGCTGGATAAAAACCCAAGCAATATTGGTGGAAAATTGAAGTCAGTTCTTCCCAGTTCAGCCTGTTTTATTGTTCGCTCTCTTTCCTTCCCCACAGGTCTGGCATCCATAATGAAAAGACTCCTGACGAAATATGACAACCTCTTCGAGGTTTCCTTCCCCTATTCAATGGGATGGCACGGTAAGAGAATGCATCTGATATAGCAATCATAGATTGGTGGTGGTGGTGGGGTTTGGGGTGAGGGGGGCGTTGCCACTTGTCTTGTTTCTATGGAGAACAATAAAAAGGAGGCAGGGAAAGATGCTCCCTTCCCTTTTTTACTGTCCTCCGCTCAGTAACTTGTAGCATTTTCTGTGTCCATTGCCATTGTCAAACCATTGTCATGTCAGCTGTGGCATACAGTTCAAGACTGGATGTTAAAATGACACACAGTACTCAAGTAAAACCGTTGAGGTGTTTTAGGCAAATCGCTAGTGGATCAAGCTCTCCGGTGGTTCTTTACCGATTTCTGCAAAAATGTTTTAAATATTTTTCATTGATAATGGGAAATGCAGGTGTGACTCATCCGAGGCTGATGAATTATTTATGAGCAACATTACTCTCTGGGTAATTATTGTTGTGTGCTGTTCTTAAAGAGCTGCTGTGAATGTAAACTCACGGTTGTGCTGGAGGGCAAAAGTTGAATAAGCTGATTTAAAGGGATAGTTCACCCAAAAATTAAAATTCTGTTATCATTTACTCACCCTCAAGTTCTTCTAAACCTGTATGAATTTCTGTGTTCTGCTAAACAAAACAGAAATATATATATATATAAAAATATATAAAATAATATATATATCTATATATTTCTCATCATGCCACACATGCTCACTGTGGTGCTTGTTATGAAGCTTCACTTCATGCCTGTAGTAGAAATGATAGCAGAGAATGATTGACACCGGATGCTGTGCTCTAGCCCCTGGGTACCCTTTCAGTAGCGGGCCGAGGGTCTGCCACAGGAGGACGCACGCAGAGGCTGATTTAATCTCAAATCTTGTTATGGCCTCAGCCGACCAGCCGCTGCACACTCAGATGATTCTCATGGTCTGTGAATGGCAGCTTTACTGTCAGGCCACAAATCTGACACCTGTCGCCAGTAAACCTGAGAATCTCTGACCTATTGGAATGCACAATGCAGGCTTGATGAAAAAGATTATTTGACGTTCTCTCTTGCACCTTCATAGATTCTAACTTACAGTTAATGCCCACAATGTTCATTATTTCTTGATGATATAATCACCGGCACTCCTGCTGGATTGATTACATTACTGACGTGCCCGGCTCTTGTTTTACTCTGCGTGCACGAGCAGCGAGAGCATCCATCATGTAAATGATTCATTCGCTTCATTTGGCTCACATTTTCCAGGCAGTCGAGTGTTCGCAAGCTTCCACCTCGTTGTTACAATTAGCGATGTGCAGATTTAAAAGGGAAGAGAGAGATAACGAGATGCTTCTGTCATCAGTGAATATTTAAAGGACTTTGTTATCACGGTCTGAGACCTCACAGCAAGGTTTTGCTTTGCATGAAATAAGGACTGCAGTAGTTTAAGATTAGTTTAGGTTTTTAATGAAAGGAATTCTGCAAAAAATGTTGCTGGGTAGCTGGAAAATAGTGTGAGTAGCAGGAAAAACCCAGGTAATGATGTCCTTGGGTTTGTTCTGATTAACACCTCGGCCGTGAACTACACGTTTTGTGTTTAAAATCATACCAAAATAATTTTTTCTGCTTTTTAAATTTTTTTTTTCTTTTGTTTTATGAAGGTCACATTAAAACTGCCTAGAGAACGTCTAGGTTACTAATGTAACCCCAGGGAACGGAGACGTTACGTCGAACTGACGTAATGGGGTCTCGCTTGGGAGCCCAATCACCTCCAAGTAGTACAACGAGCCAATGAGAATTGGCCAGTGAGACTTACATGACTTACAATTTAATGCATCCTTGCTGAATAAAAGTATTAATTTTTTTTTTTTTTAAATCCTACTGATATACATTTTTAACAGTAGTGTAAACATTTGACAAAATTATATAAATCCAAATGCATTTCTAAGAACTTTAAACTTACTTTAAACTTATATATAAGTGAGAGAGTGAAATTATGTTTTAAGGTTTAAGGAAATTTTTCCTATAATTTTTCTTTTAAGATTTTTTTTTTTTTTAAAAATGTTTACAGAGTTGACCAAAGAAAAACATGCTTCTACCATTCAGAACCATCGACCAAAACAAGCAGCTAAACTCCTTGAAGAACATTTATCCTCAACTATTAATTATATAGTTTTTATGTAAGTCTAGAATGCAATCCAACATCTCCACATCTGCTCACAGCTTTACATAAAATGCCAGGATCCTAGTATGTCAGTCAGTGAATGAAGCTTTAGACCGTGAGTAGAATCAGTTCTGGATGAAAACATTGTCTTTATTCTTTCTATTGAGGAAAAAGCTGCTCTTTTCTCTTTTATATATCTGTGCACAGGTTTTCATTCAAGCAGGTCATTGTAGGTGTCTTTGTGAATTGATTGAAAAGCATCTGGACATCGTTTATCCGAATGGATAAACCAAGTCCAGATGCTTTTTACCGATTTCACCCAGATGTTCCCTTCTTTTCATGCTCTCCCCATTTATGTTTCATTGACTCATATCTTTTTTTTTTTAATAATGAATGTTAACCTTTTCGGTTGAAAAAAGCATAGAAAGGAATCCAAATTAAGTCTATTCTATTGGAGAGCTTTGCTTGGTTTGATGGCTTTTAGTATTGCTTACTAAGACAAACATCACTAGAACTATTGCTCATACTAAAGCATGCAACTCATCTCATGCTCTGTGTGCTGCATGACTGATACCTCAAATTGTGCCACTTTCTGAGGAGAGAAGTTAATTGTATTAATTCATTCTTTTATTTATTTATTATTATTATTTTTTAAAGTGAGCTTTTGTGCTATTGTAAAAGTTTGCAATAAAGTTTTGGAGGTCTTCTACAATAGGTTTACATGCATCCACTGTCAAAACACTTTCATTATTATCTCATATTATACGTTGCAGCATCACCTCAATTCTCAGGGTATCTGAAATGTATCTATAAACCCCTCCTTTAAGAGAGGTGTTGGTCACATGGCCCAGTGAGTTTTGATTGTATCCCCTGCTCTGATTGGTCAGATGGCCCAGTCTGTTGTGATTGATCCGCTTTCAGCAGAAACCAAACATCTACCGAATTTCGAATACGAAGATTAATGATGAGAAAGCGAGTGTCTTCTCGACATGTCAACAGCAAGAACCAAACTCTTCCAGTCCTCAGCTACAACTACAGTGATTGAGGGTCAAAGTAGATGTTGTTCGCCGGCAGCCAGTGAAGACGTAGGCTGGCATTATGCAAATTTGCTACAAACTAACTTAATGCGAGAAGTAAAAATGGAATTACTGACAACTCGTTCAGAATTGTTTCTTTCTTTTCGGACGCAATAACTCCATTGATCTGAACTTTGATCTTTGAAACTTTGCAGACCTTTTACACTCACAAACAGCTAAATTACACACTAAATGCAAGGTTAAACCCAAAAAAGCACTCTTACAATTGTTTCCTTTCGGATGAACGCCTATACTTAAGTACAATTAATAAGTAACTAATGAGTGACAAATCCCTGCAGCATTACACTTGGTGGTTTGTTTTGTATAGACAGCACCAGTCATATTTTGTTAAAAGTCTGCAAAAGTCTGGTTTTATTAATTTATTTTAAATCCACCAGTCTCAATTCTTTATGACTTTTTAATAAGGCCTGGATCTTTAAAACCCTTTGACAGGGTTGTCAGAGGATATATGAGTGGAAAAATGTGCTAACGATGACTGTGACGCTGGACTCGGGTTCTTGGCCCGTCTTTCTGTTGGCCAGACTTCTGCTGCACTGGGGGCAGAGAGCCGTATGACTGTCACGTCCAATATCAACACATGAAAACTGCCCTCTCTCACAGCCAATAAGTCTTGCTGTAAAAACCTTATTCAGCACTGCCCGTGGCCTAGAGAGCATTATAAAATCTGATTTATAACGGAGGGAATAATCCCAGCCAGGTTTAAATTATTCAGTCATGTATCATACAGTAGTTGCCTTTGCGTTTTATGTTGGCAGACAAAGGCAAAATTATTAATTTCTTAGTGAATTGGATTTGTTTTGTTTTTCTTTATAATACTCCTGAGTATTTTAATCTCTTAAATTGCACTTTTGTTTGATGGATTGTGTGTAAATGTTTCTCAAAATGCCACAAAGCTTCAAGTATGGAATGGCACAATTATTTGAGAATCATAAACTAAAATCATTCATTAGATATAAATTAATATTGATTGTTTAACTATATTTATGTATACGCAGAACAATTCATCATGTGGATAGCCATGAATGTATCGATGACTTCCTAAATGTTGTTTAGCGTTTAGTGTCTTTACCGGCTATTTCATAACGACTCAAATGTGCTTTATACTGTCATCTATTAATAATGCCTTAGTGTTTTGAGTCTGTTGTTCATAACTCAAGTGAAGCATCATGCAAGTCAAATCATATGCAACTTTTTGTGGTTGGATTTACTCATATTTTACTGACAATACTCAATGACTTCAGTGTGAACCTGATATCACTTTTGAAAATTTTAAAATTAAACATTAATGAAAGGATTCCAGAAGATGAAGCCTCTCCCCAACTGATTAATATTTAATCATTAATAAAAAAAATATATTTAGTTTACATCAGCTTCCCATCAAACAGCAAATATTAAAATTTGATGATTGAAGTACCTTTATGGTTATTTTAAAAAAAGAAAGTTTTAAAAAAGTTTCCCACAAAGATAGTTGTATCATTACACATATCAGAAATTCTTGACACAAACAATAGATTTTGGTCAAATCACTATTGATTTTTTATACTTTTGTCATTTATTCACATCGGATTTTGCACAACCTGTTAATTGTCCCAAAGCAAACAGTGATCTGATAACAGATAATAATACATTAATTCTCTCAAATACTGCAAGATATAAGAGTAAATTAGATTTTAGGCTCTGCTACTTGCAACCTTAATTGAAGTCAGATGCAATGTGTGATAACACTGTGAACGGGCCACATGAGACCCGCCAGTACTGAGACAGTACATCATCTCGCCTCCCATTCCTTCATCTTTAAGAACCTAATTTAATGAAATCGTCATGCTTTCTGATTTTTATCCTCCAGCTCAGTGATTTCTCACACTCCCCCTATAACCTCCTTCACATTCTCACTCCCAACAGATAAAAATAAATAAAATATAAAATAACTGAAACAACATAACATAAAGTACTGGTTTCAGTCCTGCAGAACATTTTCATGATCATTCCACCGATATCAGCTTTAATCTCCACCTGATAATTGCGAGGAGCTGTCATCCGTCAAATCCCTCTCCTGCTCCTTAACAAAAGGAGTGAGTGTAGTCGAGCTTTGCAATTATTTTAATGGCAGTAATGGAGCCTGTGAAATCCGCCGAGATGGTCCATTAAACAATTGCAGAGCAAAGCAATAGAAGTTTTGAAAAATGGACTTTTGCAGTCTTTACACTGGGAAGAACAAAGAGATTTGAAGATGTCAGAGAAAAGCAGATATAATGGGAGCTGTGGCTGGTACAGTACATAGACATTCATGAGTGATCTTTGCTACAAAGGTGTTGGATTTCTGGGATGAATTGATTTTTTTCAGAAACTACTAAGTACGATGTTGTTAAGAAGCAAGCGTTGAGCATTCACAGATTTACTTTAAAAGCTTTTTCAAGAGCGAAGTACACATTTGAGATGTAGAGAAGATTGTCACGACTTGAAAAGAGTTGTCTTATTTTTGTGGATTTTTCAGTAAATGCTTTAAGTACTTCGATCTGAGGAATATCAAGGTCATACATGGAAAATAAATGAAAGCATCTGAAGTGAAGAAGTGAAGGACAAATGGTTTGATGACAGATAAGAGAACATCCCTTGATATCAGGTAACCTTTTAGAGAGCTGGAGAAAGATGGATTGGACCTTTCTCACTATGTCCACTTACCAGATAGATAGTCAAGCTCTGTTAGATCAGTGATTCCCAACTGGTTTTGCTTCAGATTTTCCAGGTCACAACTCAAAATCAAACAGTACAGTTTTTTATTTATTTATTTATTTTTTTTTTTAGTGTCCGCAACAATATTTTTGGGGATTTTTATTTAAGATTGTAAAAAAGTGAGCACCACCAGCTCGCTTGGTGTAATGAGTGTCCATAAAAGATCAGAAAAAATTATGGCTCACTCCGCAAGGTGAAATTTATATACAGTACCAAAAAATAGACAGTCTATAAACTATAGTATATATTCAGGTGCACAGCAAAAACCAGTAATACAACAATCAGCAAAATCAAAAGAGGTGAAAAATCCAAATATGTTCATATACCTGCCCTTTCTTTTGGACTCTTGCATTAACATGTGAATTTTTGTACGTAAACTTAAGTATTCTATATACTTTAAAACACACACACACACACACGTTGTGTTTTCATGGTTTATGGGGTCATTCCATAGGCGTAATGGTTTTTCTACTGTACAAACTGTACATTCTGTCCCCCTACACTACCCCTACCCCTAAACCTACCCATCACACAAAATGTTCTGCTATTTTACATTTTCAAAAAAGATCATTCTGTATGATTTATAAGCTTGTTTCCTCATGGGGACCAACAAAATGTCCCTACAAGATCAACATTTACTAGTATTACTATACCTGTGGGGACATTTGGTCCCCATAACGTAGGGAATACCCACACACACACACACACACACACACACACACACACACACATGTTGTGTTTTCATGTTTTATGGGGTCATTCCATAGGCGTAATGGTTTTTCTACTGTACAAACTGTACATTCTGTCCCCCTACACTACCCCTACCCCTAAATCTACCCATCACACAAAATGTTCTGCTATTTTACATTTTCAAAAAAGATCATTCTGTATGATTTATAAGCTTGTTTCCTCATGGGGACCAAAAAAATGTCCCCACAAGATCAAAATTTACTAGTATTACTGTAACTGTGGGGACATTTGGTCCCCGTAACGTAGGGAATACCCACACACACACACACACAGAGATATTACATATATGTTAGTACACAGGAACACAACATTTGGACAAGTTTTGGACAAATACTTGAGAATCTAAGTAAGGTCAACAAAAATCTTTCGTTAGCAGCGTGTTTACAGCATTCTTGTTTAGTTCACTCAAGATAACAAACTGACTCGTCCCAATTAATCTTTGTCCAAACTATTTGTACATTTGTTAGAAGAAAATGTTGCTAACAAACTTGTCCAAATGTTGTCCCAACTCCAGATTGAGTTATCTGAACAAACATTTTTACATTCAACAATGTTGTGCCAGTTCCCAGCATGCATTGCAAGTTGAAAAAATTATGAGGTAATTATTACCAAAAAATTATTATTGCTTTCATTAACTGGCTTGATTTATGCTGCTGCTGCTGCTGCTGCTGTTGTCACTGTTATTTAGTTGTCATATGCTTCAGAGTTCATATTTTTACTGAATTACAATTGTTGATCATCACCATGTTTAACATGTGTTGAGGTGTTGAGCTATATGTTCTTTTCATTGCAACTTTTGCAACTGATTTGCCTGTGTGAAATGGGTAAACTGTGTGCCTCTAGTTTTAAGAGGCAAATGTAGTTAACTTTGAAAATCAAACAGGGAGATGAAAAAATAAGGATTGTAGCTGCTTTCATTGCTAAACATTTGTCGGTTGTCAGACAAGAAGTTTTAAGTTAAAACTCATTAGATGAACAAAAGTTTTTAAGTTGATTGTAACTGAAGTGGATTAGTTGAGTTAACTTAAAAAGATGAATGCAATAAGTTGCCTTATTATTTTAAGTTAGGTCAACTTATTGTTTTTTTTTTTTTAAGAGGACCTAATAGTCTAAGTATTCTCAGTGACAGCAATTTGTAGTGCAACATCTCACAAAAATCCAGCCGTTAATGTATAAATGAATGAATGCATGACAGTTCAATCTTTTTCCATCATGTTTTGTCTCTATTTGTTTATAATATTGCCAAAGGTATTCTGGTGGTGGTTTGGAAAGTGAGAAATGCATTGGTAAACCTTAAAGGCACTTTAAAGACTTCTGTGTCCTTTAAGCAAAGGAGTTCCAGAGGGGACAGAAGTGTGGACCACACTGTATGTGTCCCCTCTGATGCCAGCAGCCAATCGCAGCACTGAATCCTCCTGATCGGAAAGGGATATACGTATCCTTTCAACAGACACTCCTTGATCTGAGTCTCCCATCAGGTGAGTTCTGAGTCTGTCCTGTTGATAGAGTCTCAGCCGGCACGCGTGAGACTGAAACAGATACAACCATGTTCTGAGCCCGCGGCCTGTTACAGGGAAGACGGCAACAAATTTAAGTTCAGAGTCTCTCATCAGGTGAGACATAACAGACACACCATACTGTTGGATCTTCTAGAGAGACAACAACAGATTCAACGATCTGAGTCTACAGCAACAGATACAACCATGCTCCAAGCCTCCAATCTGTGAAGAAAGACACATTAACAAACACTACGTTCAGAGTTTTTGTCCAGCGAGACAGTAAAAACTACAGCACGTCCTGAGTCTCCGTGCCAAAGAGACTCGAGACTCGAAGGCTCGAAAGTGAATTGACCAAGTTCTGAGTGTCTGGCCCAGAGAGGCAGAAGACAGTCAGACAATCATTTGCATTTCTTGGTCTGCGTGTTCCAGATTGTTAAGGACTTTTTGGACCTACATCAGGGCCTCGTCTGCGTATTCCAGATTTTAGGACCTTTTGCTGCTCCAGGAGGTCCGCATCCCACAGAGCTTCGTGTTCAAGGCTGTTGAAACAGATTCCGGCTCCTTTCCCCACTGCACAACCATTGGAAGTCATCATCACTATTGGACCGCTGGAGTGTAATGTATCACTTTACGAAACGTCTTTCCAGAGACCGTGGCATTGTTGTATTTAACCATTTTATAATTTACATTAGAGGTAATATAGCTTATGCTAGTTAATAACAAACAATATTTTGTTTATATTTTGATGCATAATAAGGTTCTTTACTTTATTAGTTTCGGAGAAACAACAGTTTATCTTTCCATAAGATAACATAACTTTTCCATATCCACACCCAACTTTGACTTTACTCCTTTATCATTCATGGTATTCATTTAGTAGTTGTCTTAGTTATTCTTGTTTATCTTTTGTTAATAAAATGTATTTTATTACACCTGTGTATTCCTTGTGCTGATAATAATGTAAGAGACAAGTTCGCAATCTCACCAATATTTCATATAAATCAGCAGAACAACTCCCTCCACTTTACTTCTAAATGATTGAACAGCCCCCTGTTGGGAGTATTCTCATCCTGCCAAGATAAAAGACCTTGACTGGTGCCCCAAAGGTTGAAGGTCGTCATCTGATCTTCTCTAAATCACACCTCAAGTGACATGATCCAAAAATCATAACATCAGCTGTTACGTGATTACCAATCAGTTCATTACTTAGCATCCTTGGATGTACGAAGTAAAATCACTACAAACAATCAAGGTAGTTCAGAGAAAAACTCCCTTTGGAGTGACTTTTTTGCTTTGTAAATTTAACAGAATGTGTTGTATGAGCATGTAGAATATTTCATTTTTTTAAATCTTCATTGCCTTTGTTTGTTTGTTAAGTTTCTTATGATGAAAAGTGTAATGTAGTATTGATGTTACTCTGTTATTGCCGTCAGATAGACAAGCTCTTTATTGATTGTGCTGTGAACAAAACGAAGGAAATGTTAGCTATTGATTCTTATTTAAGTTTTAAAAAAAGTGTGAGGGAAAGAACATGGTTCAACAATATTAGAAACTTTAAGAAAAAAAAATCTTATATACAGAGTATTTGTTTTAACATATATTTCAGTCTTAGCCTTAGAGTCTGCTCTCAAGATCTGAGAAACCGATCTTGGATCACATTTGTGTAAACTGCAAAAACATTTTGATTTGATGTGGGCAAAAAAGTGACAAGACTGAGCATTATGAAATTAGTGTTTTTTTTTATTTAGTTGTTATCACTCAGGCTGTTATGAGAGGTAAAAACCAAATGCTTTAACAGCAAGATAAAAATGTGCTATTTAACATCCGATATAGTCACAAAACCTTACAATATTTTGGCTAGCAAATCCACTGATATCACAGAAAAATTGTGCAGCGCAGCGTTGTACTGTCTGCACAGTCGGTTACATCTACTGTATGTGAGCATATATAAATAGGACAAAAAAAGTACCATTTTCAAAATTACATACAGGCAAAAATTAACCTGCAACATTGTCTCAACATAATGTCTGGCAATTTATATGGGCTTTAATCTGGACATACAGTATGGCTACAATACCACATATAAAAAGTGCGCCTTATCAGGTTGACTTGCTGAAAGTCATGGACCAAGGTCAGGGCCTTTCCTCTGAGGCAGCTGGACCACTCCACAGATTTGGTTCTCCAGGCCACTAAGCAGGCAGCTGCCACGATAGGTAGATTGACGGTGGCCACGGAGAGGCACCTGTGGGTGAACCTGGACAACATCAGAAAGAAAGAGAAGGGCTTTATTCTCGATGTGCTGGTTTTGCCCTCCAAATTGTTTGGCAATCCTTTGAGGTGGTGGTCAGCAAGTTCAGAGAGTCAAAGGCGTGCTCAGCCACATTTAAAACCTATATACAATGCTGGTCAGAGTCTGGTAAGATCTGAGAGAAGTGATCCAGTTTCGATGTGATCAGCGTCATGGAGCCAGCAGAGGTAGATAACATCTCCTCCTTCTCTCTGAGGTTTATTACATCTACCCTCTCTTTACCCCTTTATCACCCTCACCTCCAATCAGCCAGTAAAGACTGCACTGTCCAGCTATGTGAGGGTTCTTACTCACGCTTGCAACATCAGCCCCTGAGGCTAGACCAATAACGTTTTATTGTTCCTTATGTAAATAAGAGCAATTTTCTGATGGTTCGGCTTGGGTCTTGTAGGTTTTAAATAGCGTTGTAGGACCCCTCTCAGTTTAAGAATTATTCTTCTAAGGCCTCTGCTCTTCAAGTATTAGATCTGAGCATTGTTAGATCTCCTCTCATGTTCGAGAGTTGTTTTGCAGAGCGCTCTGTTCCCGGTAGGCCTAACACAGAGAGTGTTGCTTGTAGTCGTAAGGCTCTCTTTTGGGCCTCCTCTATCTAGTTAACCTTTGGGTGGAGTGTGGTATGGTCGCTCCTCTTTTTGGAGAATTCTTAAGGATTCAGCTCCCTGGAGGTCCTATATTTTTCTTTTTTGGGAGATGTAGACTCTGTGACTACTTTGTTTGTAAGTAGTTTTTAGTGAGTTGGACATCCACTTGCTGGTAGAGTCATTTTGCTGAGGTCTGCATTGCGCTATTATTTGATACTTGAGTTGCAGACTCTTATAACTTCCTCATTTATTGCCTGTAGGGTTAAGCCGGGAGTCCTCTTGGTTCAAAGGGTCATCCTGCTGAGTCCCTTGCTCCCCAGAGCTCTAGGCATGTTTTACTTCTGTGAAGTTCGGTGGTTCTGTTAGATAGTCAGATATCCTCTTGCTTAGATAGTCATTCTTCTGAGGTCTCTCCTGTTAGAGCGGTACATAGACCGTATCCTTGAGGTTGCAGGCTTTCAAGCCTCCTCTGTTTACTGTCCTTTTGGGTTTGAGTGTGGTTTTGCTTCCTTTCAATTGAAGCCTCTGCTCGCAGGGCTTTGGGCAGCAGTGTTACCAGTGCTTAAGATAAACACTAAGTCTCCTCTCATTTAGAGAGTCGTTCTGTTAAGGTGTCTGTGCATGAAGTCCTCACTATATGTTTCTTTTTTTAGGACTCAGTGTTACACCGCCCCTCATTTAGAGTCTGCTGAGGCCTCCACTCTCCAGAGATCTGCGCAAACAACGCTAAAAAGCTGACTCTGGGACAAGTGAGCCTCTTTATAGACTGTCTTTGGAGTTTGGTTAGGCCTCCTCTTGACATAGAGTTGTTGTTTAGGCGTCCACTCTTTGAGCTCCGTTTCTATATGTGTGGAGAAGCAAATAGTACTCCTCTCATTTTGAGGGTCATCGTAGAGAGTGCTTTGCTTCCTAGAGCTCAGTGTCTCAGGTGGCCTTTTATACTTCTTAGGCTTAGGTTGAGTCCAGTTAAGTATACCCCTCGTTTCAAGGGTCGTTTAGAGTATTATGCTCCTGGGAGCTTTGTGCACAAACCTGAACACATGCCTATGACAGTTCTCGAGTAGTAGGTTTTCTTGATAGCCTCATTGATAGTATGGCTGCTTTAGTATCATTATTAGTACTCTCCTCGCTTTGAGGGTCATCATGCTGAGTACTTTGCATTTTTGAAACTTTGTACAGGAGCTTTGACAAGCTGGGAGGCCATCAGCCTTCCTAATGGACCCTTCTGCCTCATTTAAGTTACGCCTTTGAGTCGTTGGCCCCTTTGGTCCTTCTGGACGGATCTGAGCTAGTTTGTAGTAACTAATGGCTCCCTAGAACTCTGCAGTTTGGTTTCATGTTGTAAGGCACTTCAGGAGCCTCCTTGATTGGTTACAGAGCTTGGCCAGTACATCCCTGTGGTTTAGGATTTGCAATTTAGAGTGCTCCGATCCTCTAGCTATGCGAGAGCTGCCTTAAAGGAATCTTTCTAGAATAATGATTCCAAGCCCCTGAGCTCCACCCAGGGTCAACTCCTTCCATATGGCCTTATGAGGTGAACGGTAAGATTGTACTTCTTCATCGTGTCATGTAACTTGAACAGTGGCCTAATGGGGGTAATGTCACAGACAGTAAATTACTGGTGTGCTCCTTTGGGATTTCAACTCAGATTGTTTTTTTGTTTGTTTGTTTTTTTTGTGCTTAGTCAAAGTCAATATGGTATGCATTCCCCTTTAGCATGGCAGTGTGGGCATTTACAGTATACATCATTAGCATCTTAAGACATAGTGCGAGTTCCCATTCAAAAGGGAATGGGATGGTTACAAATGTAACCTTGGTTCTCTGAGAGGGGGAAGAAGACACTGCTCGTTCCCAAGCTTCTGGGATCCCTGCATGGTCCTTTCAAACGAAGAAGTCAATGACATGTTTTCTAGGCACCTTTTTATACTAGTATTGACGTCACAGGCCGCCGCCAGCCAATACAATTGCCGTGTTTTAACACGTGCTTCAGTCATCAGTCACGCTGAGGCATTCCCCCATTAGTGTCCTTGGAAGCAGTGTCTCGTTCCCCTTCTCAGGGAACCATGATTACATTTGTAACTCACTATTTTTTTTTTTTTTTTATTATATATATGGATTGAACTACTCAGTCAAATTCCTCAGTGACAGAAACACAAGCACATTCTAGTCATTAAATCTGACTGAATCCTAAGTAAGTAGTTTAAACAACCCAATCTCATGACAAAAGCAACGATTTTACAGGTTGGCTATTTCATATGAAATTGTAGATTTTATTTGTATGACTATAGAAAAAAAGTAAGCATGAAGGTCCATACCTAAATTAACCATAGGGTGTAAGTAGATTGTACAAACGAGATCCATGAGTTGTCATTGGAGTGTACTGGTTTACTGCATATGCATTATTTTGGGCTTTGGTTCCATTATATGCAAATTAATTACCCTTTAGAAGTAAATGTGGTATTTCTCCTCATATAAATTAGATTTAATGATGATTGATTTTTTAAAGATTCTCTGTTGCTCATTCCAGACAACCATTTTAGAATTGCATTTGTGGCTCTGCTGCATATGCATGCTTTGCAGTGTGAAACTTTTTAAAAAAAATTATTTCAAATAATATATTTCTAGCAACATGTTCTGTAAAATCATGTATGCGGTTTATTTTTGTGAGGTTATATTTGTTGTAATGCATATGCTCATAGAATGTTAATTGAGGTTTACTGCATAGAATGAAATGATTTCTATGTCAGTAATGAAAATGTCATTGAAAGCAGTCATTGAAAAGACATTTAGCAGCTAATGGGGATATCTGATCGGGCAGGGGAGAGACTTTGAGGAGCAGCTGAAGAGATGGCCCAGACACAGGGTTATATTACGCTCTGTCTCTAGCTCTGCTCTCTTTAATGATTTACCCATCAGCGCTGTAGAACCACCTACAAATGTTGTCAAAGCCTCTCCTTTAATATACAATGAGTAACTAGTCACTGTATGAGAATGAATCTCACTGTGAAATTGCTAGATGTAGTGACAGTGTTTTCAGTGACATGTATAGTTGGACTGGATTTTTTTTTTATTATTATGTTGTCTCCTCAAAGAAAATTTGAAACGTTGAAGACTGTGAAGTAATTTCGTAAATGACTTGTCTGGGTCAACAAAAAATGTAGAAAAAGCAAGGCTCCAGACTAAATTGTTCATAAATGTGACAAAAAAATGCATGTTAGTTCATGTTTCTTTTGGGAACATGTATTTGTGTTGTGGTTTTGTCTGATATTATCGTCCTGCATGCAATGACCAACACAGCATGAGCCATGATGTCCATTTCGTGTCATCAGATCGCGTAGTTTGTGCTCATCACTGATGTGGGTGTAATTGTTAAACATTGTGGTAAATTTCAGATTCCTAAGTATACTAAATCTTTGTAAGCCATTTCTTCTTTTTTCTTTGCTTGCACTCTGTTGTTTGTTGTGAGATGATTCCTGGCTCGTAGCTGAAGTTGGTGATGAGAATGACGCACGTATGAGGTCAATCGTGTAGTGTTCACTATAAGGTTTAACAGTGAATGAGAAACTGAGCTTTTAAATGTGTTTCTTCTCTCCTATAGCGTGCACTTGGTCTCAGTAGTTGATCTTTCAACAGTGTTGAACTCTGCAGAAGCTGTCAGAGTCTCTCCTTCAATCCTAAAAACTAGATGTGTCACTAGTCACTTTTTGAGAATGCATCTCAACTGAGATTGAAAAATTGCCAGATCCACAGCCATTTGTCACATAGACCATTTCTTTTGACAGAAATTTTTTTTCTGTCAAAGGAACAACTAGTTTGAAACTTCCAAAGAATTATTTGTCTTGAAGTCCTAGCGTTGCAGACTAGTTTAAGTGTATTCAGTTTCTATTCTGTCATAAAGTTGCCTCTGAATATCTGTTGAAGTAAATCTTGAGAAGAGGGTCACTTTAGTTACCCACCATAACCTCCTGCCTCTTATCCTCCGTCGTTCGGATCCACAGGCCATTTCATACCCGACAAATGAATTATCCTCATAAAAGTGATGGCATCGTCCCTAATATGCCATGGTCAGGCTTGTCTGAATAAGCAGCCAGGCATATTAAATCATTCTTACACAGATATTAGGCCTATTCTATCAGAGAAATACTTAAAATACCAGGACGGGTTGCAATTTTCTCCATGCATGTCTGAAACATTTAAATATTTCTGTTCTATTTGAGGCTGTGTTGTTTTTTTGAGCAGTCTGAATCATGTTCGTCACTGTGAATCTCCCGCCGTAACTTTTCCACCAAAATATCCTTGACTAATTCTGATCGTTGCCTTGATCAACCTTCACGTGGAATTTTGATCAAAATTAATAATTTCTGATCTACATAAAAAACAACAACTAAGAATTAAAGATTTGTTTAAAAAATAAGAAATATGAAAGAAAATATTACAATATTATACAATAAAAAATGATACACTTAAAAGTAAAGTACAAATAGTACTTGCAAATACCAAATTAATAATACTTTTTGAGTTCTTATGAAATAATGCAAAGTAGAATCTTATTGATTGGGACATTTATAAATGTATTATAAAGCTATTATAATGCAAAACTCAAAGCAATTTTTTAAAACACTTTTTCTCTTTAAAACCATCCAGAAATCTTCCCTTAACTGAAGAATAACCAACATATGGCTCACATGTCTATAAATAATCTGTGTTTATTGTGTCATTTCATAATGCTCACATTGATGTGCCATACGCCCAACTGAAGATGGCATCTCTCCAAGGTGCCTTTTAGTAAAGATGTTGAGTCTGAATTGGAGCTGAGAGCAGCTTACAGAAGTGAGTGTGAGAGGAGGATACGGCTGAACAGAAGTTTGGCTCTCAATGCTTCCCTTCACAGGGGCTGGGAGGAACGGAGAGAACATGGAAAAATGAATGGTTGAAGGAATTTTGCTTGACATTGAAGGCTTCATTAACAATGTACTTCAAGAGAGTCGTGTGTGAATGAACAATATGTTTAATGGTACTCATTTTCACAATTATTAGAGACTTCATAAACTGCTAGAAATGAATGTTACTTGTTTGTTGAGTCAGTTTTGGGGAATGTTACTTTTGAAAATAGTGTGTTATATTGTTGCGTTACTCCTACTATCCATACATTCATCTTCTCATTTGGGTAAAAGATTAATAATCATATAAATACAGGAAAACTAGTTTTACTCATTCTTTTGATGTAGAAGGATATCGTAAGAAACAAGTATGTATTCAACATATCTGGTTAATTTGCAAGATCCATGTTATTCTGTCTGAGAGTGTTTTTGGAGCTACAATGTTTGTTCATGCATATTTCACAAATGAATCCTCATTGTGGTTCCACCTTCAAATACCTTTGTCTCTGATATATTCCAAATAGCTTTCTTTTCCCCGAAGAACCCCCCATGTTGGCCTGATTGCATTTCAAATTTATTTTGATAAGACCATGCCATGCATAGTAAAAATAAATAAATAAAATAAAATAAAATCCCTAGAGATGAGGACTGGCATTTCTCCTAAGCTTTGCATCATGGGTATAAAGCCTCAGATTAAGTGGGGAACAAACTATTTTCATTAGGCCTGTTTACAAGCACAGTCTGTCAGGGACGGGTGAAGGGATGAGGCGAGGACTCAAGAATGCAGATATGGTCTTTTTAGTAATTAAAAAATAAAACCGAACAAACAAAAACTACCCTGTAAGGGGAAAACACGACCGGCTGGACTAGCCAAGGTAAGGCAGGAAACAAACATGATGTGCATATGACAATGATCTGGTGGGGCAAATAAATCAATAATCAGATGGGTGGGGTTAGGCTGTAGACAGGAGCGCACACGGCACATAGAAACAAACATGACTAAAACATGCAGCCAATGAAAGTTCTCAGAGACTGCGTGTCCTCTCAAAACATGACAACTTGAAATCACGAACCTACACAGAACACAGCAGCCCACGCAAACAGAAGCGCGTCCGGCCCAAGTGAACTCGAACCTGCACGCTCACACAACCAGACCAGAGCAACAGAAGACAGACACATGGAGCATGAATGTCCGAAACCAAACTGCCGGTATCCAAACACCTCGCTCCACACACAAAACAACTCACGTCTACAAAAGTGCAAACGAACTCGAAACCGCACGCTCACAATGACAAGACAATCGGTGTTTCAGGGCTCTGTCACCAAACCAAGAATAAACCAGACTGAAGTGACAGAACCCATGTCAGTATTCAAGAGACAGCAGAAAACTCATCTCTTCCGTGAACACTTATTCCCCTCATAAAAAAAACAAAACGAAAAAAAAAACCTATCCTTCCCTTTTCCCTTCCTACTCTAGCTTATGGTACTGAGCAATGTCTGAAACTTGTATTGTGAGCACGTCCTGTGTTATTTGCCAATTCATGAAGAATCGCTTGTTTGTTTTCCTCACTTGTAAGTCGCTTTGGATAAAAGCGTCTGCTAAATGACTAAATGTAAATGTAAATGTAAATCCTGACCCAGTCAGAAGAGTTAAGGCTAGAACAGTTGTTTTCTCTGTATTTCTGTATGAGGTATAGAGCTTAGATCGGGCCCAAAAAATTAAGCCAAAGCCCGTACACGTTGTGTCCGAGCCCGGCCCGACACATTAACTAATTATGAGCCTGATTTACACCCGACCATTTTTTTTTATACGTGGGCCGCTATTTACGTTTTTTTCCCTTCCAAATCTTCACTCGCATTCCACCTATTTTCGCAGGGGATTATAAACGTTTCTTCCTTTCGTTTGCTTATAATTAAGTCTATTATAGGCTACCTCACATCCTGTGCTGTGGTAAAGTAGAAAAAACATTGTAGGACGGATATACCTTTTTACTTCAAATTTCATTTAGCACAGTTTGTAGGCTATTTGTTATTAGACAAGTTTATTTGTAGGCTATAGCGCATAAACACACCGACGATTTTAGATTCGCTTTCTCTGGGACTACAAAATCAAACCCTAATGTCTCGACCCTGTGGAAGATAAAATTCGATCCTCAGACCTTTTACAAGGATACCTGAAACAATCTGGCCTGGTCGCGCAATTATCGAAGACGGGGTAAAATGGTTCCATACTTTCCTCCAAACTTTCTCAAAGTTAATTCTCCTGTTTTTATTTTTTTCTTTACTTCTTGAAGCTCCATGTTGCACTTGAGCTACACAATAACAGCTGCCCGGTGTGATTCGAGCGAGACTGCGAGTGGAGGAGACGAATGACACGTGACTGCATTTAGTATTTTTTTTTTTACTAGTCTAACTTGTTCAAAGTTGTCCGCATTTGTTACTCAGTTGTAGTATTAGTATTTACTTTGCTAATATATATATATGATATTATAATATTTCTGATTATGGTATAGCTTTCTCCCCACCCAATTGGGCTAAAGTAATGATTTAAAAAACACGAGGATAGTGGCGGGAAATATCGGCCCGGGTCAGGTCGGGTCGGGTCAAGTTTGGGCTCGGGCAGAGAATCTAAACTCTAATGAGGTAGACGGGGTAGATTATAAAACCCCCTGAACAATCCCATGGAATAGAAGTGGGGTCTTTTTACTTTACCTCCCTTCATCCTCATAACCACATATGGTAAAAGCCACCAAGAACATATTTGCAACCACATAGCAATAGGTTAAAACAACTCAGAACACTTAAGCAACTGTATAACAGAACCCTGACAACCACAAACCAACATGCTAAAAGAACACACTCATAAATCCCCAACAACTGTATAGTAGCGTCCAGGGTTGAGGAGTAACGAAATACAAGTAACTTAGTTACATATTAAAATACAAAATTTGAGTCACTGTATTTCATTACAGTTTCATTTTAAATGGGTGGTAATCAGATTACAGTTACATCTGAAAAGTGTTTTAGATTACCAAAGTGATTACTTTGAGTTTTAATGTCATTTAAACAGCGATTGGTGATTCTCTGACTCTGACCGTCTGAAAAAGCGGAGTTAAGTTTCATCAACATTTTAATACTTTTAAAAGGATCATAAAATGAATTATTTTATTTAATTCTGTCCTGAACAAGACAAAATGACTGAATTTATATAAAAATTGCTCAACTGTCAACTGAACTGTCCTGTCATGACCTGATGATCCACGACTGTTTTCATGTTTTGTGAGTCATTTTATAATTCACTCGTCACTGCAACTTTTTCTCACAATTAGTTTTTTCCCTCACAATTGTGAGTTTCACATTTCTGACTTCATGACTTCATATGCATTTCACAATTCTGACTTCTTTTTCTCAGAATTGTGAGATTTAAAATCAAGTTGCAAGTTATAAAGTCAGAATTGGGAGATATAAACTTGCAATACTGACTTTTTTTCTTGCAATTGTGAATTTAGTATGTGAGTTTATATCTCATAATTCTGACTTTTCTCAATATTGTGAGTTTATATCTCATAATTCTGACTTTTCTCAATATTGTGAGTTTATATCTCATAATTCTGACTTTTCTCAATATTGTGAGTTTATATCTCATAATTATGACTTTTCTCAATATTGCGAGTTTATATCTCATAATTCTGACTTTTCTCAATATTCTGACTTTTCTCAATATTGTGAGTTTATATCTCATAATTCTGACTTTTCTCAATATTGCAAGTTTATATCTCATAATTATGACTTTTCTCAATATTGCGAGTTTATATCTCATAATTCTGACTTTTCTCAATATTGTGAGTTTATATCTCATAATTCTGACTTTTCTCAATATTCTGACTTTTCTCAATATTGTGAGTTTATATCTCATAATTCTGACTTTTCTCAATATTGTGAGTTTATATCTCATAATTCTGACTTTTCTCAATATTGTGAGTTTATATCTCATAATTCTGACTTTTCTCAATATTGTGAGTTTATATATCATAATTCTGACTTTTCTCAATATTGTGAGTTTATATCTCATAATTCTGACTTTTCTCAATATTGCAAGTTTATATCTCATAATTATGACTTTTCTCAATATTGCGAGTTTATATCTCATAATTCTGACTTTTCTCAATATTGTGAGTTTATATCTCATAATTATGACTTTTCTCAATATTGCAAGTTTATATCTCATAATTATGACTTTTCTCAATATTGCGAGTTTATATCTCATAATTCTGACTTTTCTCAATATTGTGAGTTTATATCTCATAATTCTGACTTTTCTCAATATTGCGAGTTTATATCTCATAATTCTGACTTTTCTCAATATTGTGAGTTTATATCTCATAATTCTGACTTTTCTCAATATTCTGACTTTTCTCAATATTGTGAGTTTATATCTCATAATTCTGACTTTTCTCAATATTGTGAGTTTATATCTCATAATTCTGACTTTTCTCAATATTCTGACTTTTCTCAATATTGTGAGTTTATATCTCATAATTCTGACTTTTCTCAATATTGTGAGTTTATATCTCATAATTCTGACTTTTCTCAATATTGTGAGTTTATATCTCATAATTCTGACTTTTCTCAATATTCTGACTTTTCTCAATATTGTGAGTTTATATCTCATAATTCTGACTTTTCTCAATATTGCGAGTTTATATCTCATAATTCTGACTTTTCTCAATATTGTGAGTTTATATCTCATAATTCTGACTTTTCTCAATATTGTGAGTTTATATCTCATAATTCTGACTTTATAACTCGCAATTGCAACTTTATATCACACAATTCTGAGGGAAAAAGTCAGAATTGTGAGATAAAAACTCACAATGACCTTTTTTGTGTTTGTTCCACACTTATTAGTATTCCAAAGTATTCTAAAGTATTTAGATTAAGTTACCAAACTTGAGTAATGTAACGAAATATGATACAAATTACTTTTTAAAGCATGTATTTTGTAATCTGTAGTGAAATACATTTTAAAAGTAACCTACCCAGCCCTGGTAGCGTCCTCGCTGTCACATAAAAACACTCAAAACCCTTTGCAATCACTGCATAGTTTTGGAAGGACCAAGTACCACTCATATTTTCTACATGCACCTGTAAATATCATGATGAATTTTCTGTACTTAAATCTGTCAGTCTTGTTCCGACGAGCACAAAAGATTCCAGGAGAGTCTCGCTGTCCTCACCACCTGACGCTAGAGAACATCTCGTACTGTATATGAGGGACAAGCGGTGTGAGATGGAACAAATGGACTCCGTCATTGTTCAGTATACGGTCGGCATGTCCACCTCCCGCAGTGCGTGTGAGTGAGTCTCCTCAGATATAGACACCGTATGAAAAGAGCAGAAGATTTTATTGAGAGAATAATATGTTTCTCTCCACTCGGTAATTGAGAACCGAGTTAGAAAATTGCAGAAAGTGATGTGTGCAACCTGTCCAGGACGTATTTCACAAACCCTGTTCTGTACACTAGCCTCAATAGTCAAGCTTCACGTCACTGTTTTAGTTTTAGGAGACCTCAACTTTGATTTAATGTTTGGAAAACGGGAAAGTCACATTTAATAAAGGACGCCATTACACGTCGCGTCCCATGAAAAGCCTGTTATTTTGTTTCCAATGGAGCTCATTAGTTTGGAAAAAGAAAATATTTGTTTTTGTTTTGTTTGTTTTTTTGTCAGTGAAGGCACAAAGGCGTTCTGATGAGCCGGGGAGGTAGCGTTAGCGGGCTAATTAGCGCGCAGCTCTGTTGTGCGTTAGCAGCGCGGCGACTTTCTCTGTTAATGAGCCGCTCTTGCTGATGTCACTTTCTGGTTCTGACTTCCTTTTGGTTCCTTGAATAAGTTTTACTTTTGCAAATATAGGTACAATCTGCCGGCTGAATACAAGTATTAGGCTTTTCACACATTTTTAATTTAAGTGTCATTTACAGTTTTAATCAATATTTATATGTTTTATTTTAGCTGAGGTTTTAGTAATTGTCTTGTTTGCTTTTGTTTCTAATGACTATAGAGTTTTTGTTTCAGTTATACTAGTATGCAGTACATTCAATTACATGAAAAGGATCAATCTTGGAAACTACCTGAAATAAAATGTTTATTCATTTATTTGTATGTATATTTTACATTTTCTTCATATCTTTTTTCATCTTTTTCCATCAGAAAGGTTCTTAACACATGTTGACCTACAACAGAGATCTAATTATTTATCCACTATAATAGTTGAAGGTATGAGAAGAACATCAAGCGCGTCAGGCCGGGTTGATTTGGGTCTGTTTAGGCACATTTAACATGTTGAACAGGTTCGAGCCTCCATCACTCAAGGCTGTTGGAGCTGTGGGCTGTGTATAATTTTTCAGCAAGAAATGAAATCCATTTCATATTGAAAATTTAATCAGGATGTCGGAGGCCTCTTTTATGGATTCGTAGATTTAGCTGGAGAACCAGGATAAACAGTAATGCCACATTATTTAGACTGCAAATGGAAAGTTACCAGCCAGTCACTGTAACTACTGAAAGTTTTCAGTGCAGAAATCCTGCTTTTACTGTCATCGAAGGGGTTTGTTTTATGGCCACAGTGGTGCAAATTGGGAATTATTCGACAGCTTCAGTCTTTTCCAAACAAGTAAACATAGTGTACCTTTGTGGATAAGATATGTGAAGACTGTAATTGAATAAAAGCTCTAAAAGCACTCCTTGAATTCAGCTTGCCTTATTATTTAGCTAATCCTATTCATCATGGAGGGGACATATTTCTGTTTAGCAAAAACAGTCATTTGAAGATAGACTTTAGTAATTCCACAATCTAAAGTCATAATCATTTAGTCACCCTCATGTCGCTCCAAACACGCTTGATGTTTTACCCCCTGTGAGGCTTGAAATTAGTTATTTAGTTGCTCTTTTCCACAGAAGTAGAAACAAATGGCTGTCAAACTCCAAAAAGTAGTGTATATTGTCTATGATTTTTACAATATGTAAGTCTTCTGAGTCCGTGCAATAACTTTGTGTGAGGAACAGCCTGAAATTTTAAGTTGTAATTCATCAACAATCCCCTTCTCAGATCTTTGTGCTTTGAATTCCAATTGAAATTCACAGTAAGAATGAGCTCCTATTTTTATTAAGAGCAAACTTCTGATCTTTTTTTGCATTATATATTAGCTGCTCTGTTTTGATGTACTATTGTCACTGCTAATGAGGTAACCAAAATTAGCATTGCTTCAGCCTTGATTTTAATTGGTGGTTGTGAAAATGAAGTGTTTTTGTCTGTGTGTGTGTGTGTGTGTGTGTGTGTGTGCGTGTGTGTGAGAATTTAATATTTCACTTATATAGTGAAATATTATGAAAAGCCTTATAAATTGGCTAAACGTGTTTTGCACGGTAGTGTAAAGGGTTAGGCCATAGAAAATATCATTAACCTCATATAAAATCAATGGAAGTCTATGCAATGTCCTCAATCACCACTCATTCACTTATTTGCTGTATCATTTATTGATTGAGGGGTAGTCGTGGCCTAATGGTGAGGGAGTCGGGCTTGTAATCTGAAGGTTGCAGGTTCGATTCCCATGCCAGCAGGAATTGAAAGTGGGGATTGTGAATGAACAGCACTCTCTCCACCTTCGATACCACGACTAAAAAGTGCCCTTGAGCAAGACACCTAACCCCTGATTGCTCCCCTTGTAAGTCGCTTTGGATAAAAGCGTCTGCTAAATGATGAAAAATGAAATGAAATGAAATTGACTTGTGTTCCTGAGTGCATATATCAAAAGTTGGGTGGATCATTGGTATTCAGCTTTAGTCATGAATCCTAATAATGGTACAGGAGAGTCTAGTTCAAGGAAAGGCATACAAACAATCCGGATCACATGCAACATTCACTATTTTAATAGAAAAGATGACATCACTATAATTGGTAAATTGACATGGAATGTCTTGTAGAGCTCAGATCACCAGACTTGATATTCTTGGCCAGTGTTTTTACACATTCAGACTGTTTACATGAGGTACAGTATTGGGGAATCTGAGCCTTACATTATTTTCACTGGCACGGACGAAAATGGCCGCTAGCCAGCGATCCCTACATACCTTCTCACTGCATTGAAGTAACCCCAGAGAGCCGAGAGCCAAATGTAAAGCAGGAACGTCAACAAACTCGAGAAGAAACCCAAGATGGGTCAAAAAGAGATGTGTGTGCATGTGAGTGCTGGGAAGTAAGACCCCGTAACAGTCGAGAAAATGCCAGCAAAGGAAATGAACAGCCGTTTCACTGGAGCAGTCAGGATGAATCTGATTTAACTTGCATGATACGCTTTTCATTCATTACATGGGGATAAGAGAGGGGGATCTGGGATTGGGCGGACGGCCAAACCACTGGTTCTCACAGCCATTTTATAACTTAATATGCACCGTGAAACCTTACGAGAGATGTCTCGCATGCCACTGGTATCCAAAGGTTCGCAGGCCCTGTTATTGTGCGTTGGCTGGGTTCTTAATTAAGGCTTTAGTTTCTGTGGTTTGTCCTGTTCAGCATATTCAGCTTTGATGTCGCCATTTACGATTCTTTCACTTGTAAGATGGATGCCAAGTCAATTTGATCGGACCGAATCGTGCAGCCAGTAACTTTTTTGAAGGGTTCTGAGAATGACCTCCACTGGGATAGCAAGCATTTTTTGATCTGTCTGATCTGTTGCTGAAAATGAAACACATAGTAAATTTAATGAGCCATTCCATGCTGCGTCTTAACGTCTTAATGGAAACGACTGAACTTTCATTTCCTTTCAAAGATCACATCTGTTCGGTCGATAGAGGTCATGACATCATTCTAGAATCAATATGAAATTAAACTTGACCCTATTACTTTCTTCATAAATGT
The DNA here is from genome assembly GCA_038088235.1 of Zacco platypus. NCBI lineage: Eukaryota > Metazoa > Chordata > Actinopteri > Cypriniformes > Xenocyprididae > Zacco > Zacco platypus. The sequence continues at coordinate 816,229 of CM076086.1, read as the reverse complement.
TCTTGGTCTTACTTTAGAAAGTTATTTCAAAAAAACCTTTGTCTTTGTAATCTTTCATCAAATAATAACTTGGTCTAAGGGTAAATGGCAGCTATTTAGGCTATTATTGTAGGTAATGCTTTCTGCGTCATGCATTGGTTTAAGGCCCTGATGTACTTACGGCAAAGTTCTTTTTCCTTCTTCAGAACGAAATTAACATATTATACATATTATATAACATCTTGACGCCGTCCACACTGCTGGGAGTGATGTTTAGATGAATATATAACTATGTTCCTCTCCATAACAAAATCAACACATCAGAAATGACAGTGGCGAGTAAACAGCAATTAAGAAAGCATCTGATCGCATGGCGATGTGGATGTTTGGACCAGATCTACAATTCAGCGCTCCAGTCAAGTCACGTCACTTTTATTTATTGCTTTATAGCTTTAAATCTAGCAGTATTAAGCATGAAAAAAGGAGTGTCAGTGTCTCTTTCCATTAGAATTACATCTTTAATTCACTTCATTTAAATCTATAAAGCAGCTTTCAAGTTTGTTCATGATTTTACTCGCTTCTGACCTGAACAGAAGAAATGACCCCGAGAAGATTTACATGTCAAAGTAGGCGGAGCCTCAGAGCCAAACCTGCCTATTATGTAATCGCCATGGACCAATGGTACTTCAAGGATGTTTACCAGCCATAGTGAACTCTTCCAGAATGTTCTCTTTCATCTCCAGAAACACTTAGTTTTGGCCTGATTTTTGTACGAAATGATGTCCTCTTTTGATTTTGCTTGAAATGTGTCTTGGCCTTTACTGTAAACGAATAGTTATCCCAAACATTTCCAAAAAGTTTTTATGCATATAATGTGTTTTGAACCCCAGTGCCTTTAATTTTATGGACAAAAAACATGGATTATTTTTTTTTTCCATGTTCCACAGAAGAAAGGTTTGAAACGACATCACTTTTCATTTTCTGGCATTGTTCATTTACGGTCAGCACCGCAATAATATTATATCATTATTAATCAGAAAATAATGCATGGATGTTTTTGAGGGTGACTTGAATTTCCATCTCAGAATATTCTAGATATCTTGGCTCCCAACAGATAGAAGTTAATATCAATATATTTTCATTCTTTCCACAAACTACTGCAAACTCTCTTTCATTCTGGCTTTATTCTGGTGTGTAACAATCCCATTTTACCATCAAATCCATTCCTGAAGGATAAAATCCTCTTTTTTTCTCAATTAAAATCAATTGAACCATTTGGAAATAAAATATTTTGTTTTAAATTAGAAGTAAACGATGACAGTGTCCAGTCGCAGTTGATTATGCGTGGTGACAGTTGTGGTCTGTTCTCCAGGGGCTCCGACAGGAAGTCATCTGAAGGAAGACATGGGCCACTGGCAGCTTCACGCTCACTACTATCCTCCTCTACTGCGATCTGCAACCATCCGCAAGTTCATGGTTGGATATGAGATGCTTGCTAATGAACAGAGGGATCTTACACCTGAACAGGTATGTTTCTTTTTTCAAGAATTACAGTGTTTACAATAACATGTTGTAGTCTTTTTTTTTCACATCCTATCAAACCCCAAGATACTAGAATAATAGTTTAATCAATAAAAATTAATTAATTAATGAATTTGTTCTTAATTTTAAAATGTCTTATCAAGCTTTTTCTTAGCAGGTTAGACTTTCCGTAAATGTGAATCTGTGTCTACTCGCCTGATAAAAAGAGTGAGCAATGCCCTGTTTGGTCATAAAATTTGACAATACCATTTGGATCAGGTCACAGGTTCTCGTTTACAGGCTGGGTTTGGGTTTCAATTTAACGCCTAGGCAGACCTGTAGATTGTATTCTTCTCCTGACTCAGGAGTGTTTTTATCTGTCTTTCCACTACATTTAGAGTTTCCACCAAGCTTTAGTTCCCCAATTATTCCTAGTTCAACACCCAAGATGTAGATAACCTCTTTCTTAATGCCAGGCTTTTATGACCTAACATTACTCAGCCCCGTTTCTCCAAAGCCACGGGTTATAAACGTCTTCTGAATTGGTTTTCCTGACAGCTGATGCTGTCAGATTTTTAATAATTGGCCAGGAAGGCGATTTTTGTTGTTTACCGCGAGGAGTCTTAAAGCACTGTTATAATGTCACGCTTAACAGTTTCTGACTTCTTCTTGCTGTACTGAGCTACTGTTCTCAGGATCATTGGAAGAGAGCAGCATTCATTTAATTCATATTTCCAGCACTTCTGCACCTATTTCACCTGCTTCATTAATGTGTCCAGTCAGGTGGGACGTACTTCCACCGTCTAAGTGTTTCTGTCAGGCAAACCCAGGCCAGGGTGACCCTGCTCAGTCTGATGTTGTCATGTGAGCGAAGGGAAGCCGGAGAGAAATTCAGTCCCCTATTTTCCTGTCTTCTCTTTTTCATTGTGGCCACCGAAAGACGGAGGATAAGGGTGCAGCACGTTACGCTCCTGATTGATGCCCATCTGGATGTATTGATTGATAGCTTGATCAAATTACAGCCGTCCATCCGGAGGTTGTCAGGACACCGGCTGTCAATACTGATCCGTCACACTGTGACTCTGTCCGTCGCGCTGACTTGGGTCCAATCACCGGCCCCCCTCCTGTCAGCAATCCGAGCCCTTTTCACACTCCTCGCAAACCCATTTCCCCCCAGCTTGTCCACCTGAATGTGAAATTTATCAGCAGGCGGTGAGCGTTATCAGTCCTAAACCAGGACATCTGTTTTTCTCCAAGCTAAACGAGTGAGAATGGTTCGGACTGCTATAAATTGGACTTGGTTATCTGTCGACCTGACCTCTGTCTACTGAGCTGGATTGCGATTGGTGGGGAATTCAAAGCCAAGTTAGCATGTGGGCACACTGGAGTGACCCGTCCAGATTTTACAAGCCAATATCGTGCCCCTCATGATGGATTATTAGTCTTACCTTAATTTGATTCAGGGGTTTGCCTCACAGTACTATACTGATGTTCTTACACCAACTTTTCACATTAGTATTTTTGATAAAAAGAGATTCAAGTCTATGAGAAGATAAAACCCAGATAACAACAGGATTGGCTCCACAAGTTATCTGGCTGCTCATAGTCACTATAGTGTCTCTGATAATGAAGTTGTAGCTTCTTTTTGAAGATTTAGACGCTGATTTGATGCGTCACAGATCGACATAGACATATTTCAGCTCATTGTCATCAAGGACGTTAACTATAACGATAACTGTAACTATTAAGTATAAATAATCGTTCTAATTCTATGAGAGGAGGGACGTACACACCACAACTAATGAACATGTCATGTTAGGATCACTTTAATAATGTTTTTTTTTTCTTTCCAGTCGATGAACGATAAAAACATTGACAGCTAATCAGCATTTCAAACAGCAGATGGTATAACTGCAGCATGCTTAAAATAAACAACGGTATTGTGCGTGTGATACATTTATCATTATAGTTATCTTTCTTGGTATGGACAGAGCTTAATTTACTGATCATAGTTAAAAAAATATGCTTGTTCAGTTTATATGTGTTGACATGGCTTTTGTTACGTCGAAATCACAAGAAATCAAGATTTTGAGACAAGACAGAAAAATATAATGTTTTTGGCCTCTTAGGGCTTCAGTAGATTCCCTCTTCTAGTTGGATTGCTATAAATAAACATCCAATGTTTGGAACAATAATTGATTAATTTCTACATAATCTCACCGCTCAACATGGCCATATTTAGACCTGACTGGTTCCTTGCGCGCACAAGCACATATTCACATGCCAGTTATTGCCAAGTATTACGTGACTCATAGCAGGGACGCTTAGGGTAATGCGGCGGACGCTTTATTTTTTTATCTTCGGCGCTCAAACGTCATGATTGAACGACTTTCGTTTGGAATATCGTGCTGAACCTCTGGGGTGATTTAATGTTCTGTAACATTTATTATGGCTTTATGAATGCGGCACTCCCATGGCGAGCGCAGCTGCCAGTGTTTATGAGACTGACCTCTCACTCAACGGCGGCAACAGGCTCCATCAACCCGTACCGCGGCGGCAGTTGCGAAGGAATTAAAGTGTTGTGGCTGAGAGATTGGATCAGGAAGTGACACAGCCGCTAGGACGTTTAATCACACCCCTGCAGGGACTTATCTCAGCAGAGAGTGGGCGACTGGTGGTTCCTCTACTGTGAGCGCGAGACATGCATTCAAAGTCTGTCGTTGCTGGAGGGTCTGGGTCACACTGTGTGTTTTTCATAATGTGCTTTCACAGCAATCTGCCTTTTTATTTTTCAAATTTATGTCTCTATCTCAGCAAATTGTGTAGATGTTTATGTGGCCCGAGCACTTCTAGAGAACCGTACAGGGGAGACTGGAGCTAGTTGTCACTCCAGGAAATATTTCTCAGCACAGGTTTATTTTCTGTAAGTCAGCTTCTGTATAGAAACATACTGTCTCTCAAGGTCAACAAAAAACTAGTCAACATTTCCACCATTATTGCCTATGTCAAAATATACAGCTCATTAAACATGTGGACATTGTTTTGGGGGCATGTTGTCACGTGGAAACTGCTATTAAAGAGGCCAGTATAGGTTTTACAGCAAGTAAAACAATTCTGAAAGACGATCCATTTCATAAATTAATAAATTGTATACATTTACTATGATATATATTACTATATAGGTATTTTAAATGACTATTCAATGTCATTTTTTTGGATAAATCAATGAAATAAGTACTTTAGAAATGAAATCGTATTTATTATTTTCTTTTTATTTGGTACTTAATATGTAAAATGTCATATAAGAGTTTAGGATCAGTTAAAGGTGTCATGAAATTTAATATGTTCCTTGAAATTCATTTATAATGTTAATAAAGGTTTTATTTTATTTATTTATTTTTGCACAAAAAAAATAAATATACGGAAAACCAATTATTTTCGACCTTCATGCTGATCTTCAGTCTGGAATGATCCTTTTTTATGTTTTACAGCTGGTCAGTAAATGGTTGCTGTTATGATCAGCAGTATCATCGCTGTTTCACAGTCGCTATTTTCTATTTGTCAATGAATCCTGAAAAATGTATATCATGGTTTCCACAAAATATTAAGCAGCACAACTATTTTCAATGTTGATAATAGTAATAACTGTTTCGTGATCATCAAACATTGCATAACATGCTGTCTGATAAAATGTCACAATATTACTATTATTTTACTATTTTTACTCAGGCTTAGTGAGCATAAGAGACTTCTATAAAAAAAAAAAATCTTACAGATCCCAAACTTTTTATCGATAGTGTACAGTATGTGGTAATTGTTGAGTGCCTTTAACTCATGCAGAATTTCCTCTCCCTTTTCCCCTTTTCCACAGGCTGCAGAACAGTTAAGAAAGCTCGGAGAGAAACATTATGAGGTGAAAAAAACAGAAGGTGATGGAGGGATGGAGAACTAAAAGAGTGTGACCTGTCGGCCACCTTTTGTGTCCAACGGCCAGATAATGAGAACATAAAACTGAGAGAAACAGATGGAGCTGTTAAGACGATTCATCTGTTTTAGTGCACAGAGTTTAAACTTTGAGCTAACTACTTTCTGAACCACTTTTTTCCCTTTTCATTTAAGTTAGAAGTTAAAATTGGCTCCCAAGTTTCTTTTTAGGGCCCTAAAGGCCAAACCGTGGGAGCTGGTAATTGCTCAGTTAAGAACCAAAGTGATTTTTCACAAAGGTTTGAAATGACCAGTTGTAGCCTTTGGTTATACTGTAAGCGATTTCTATTGCTTTGTAGAATGCTGTATGTTAATTCTATAGCTTTAATTTCTTTAATAAAGTTTTTTTCTTTTTTTTAAAAGGAAACATTAAAAATAAGTAGATAGTGTGCTTTTAAAGCGCTCGGAAACTATTGACAAAGACCTCCCGTACAAGTGAAAAATTGTTGAATGAGGCATTTATATAGAGTTGTACTACTGTACACCCAACACGATTTAGGGTTTATAATGCCAATTCATAGGATGGAGATTATTATGAGGCCATTGGAGGGAATTTGGCCAGGACCCTACCCTTTTACGAGACGTTACATGGGATTTTAAATGACCACAGAGAGTCAGGACCTCAGTTTAACTCATTTTGCTTGTTACAGTAAAGTGTCTCCATCACAATACTGAGCCATTAGGACCCACACAGACCACAGGATGAGCGCCCCCTGCTGGCCTCGCCAACACCTCTTCCAGCAGCAACCTAGTTTTCCCAGGATGTCTCCCATCCGGTTACTGACCATGCTCAACCCTGCTTGGCTTCAGTGGGCATCCAGTCTTGGGCTGCAGGCTGATATGGCTATGGCAAAGTGCCTTGGACCACACTAGAAACCATCCTAACAACCACAGAACACACAGCACCTTAGAACATCCTAGTCACCACCTAAAAACAAAATGTAAATTGCATACCCGTGCCTAACAGCCACCTATAACAACCTTGCAATGACCTAGCAGCCACTTACAACTCAGCAACTGTCTAACATCTCTCAGGCAACTACCCAAGAAACCCTATAAATCATATATCAAGCACATAGCAATTCCCTAGAGACAACCGTCTAAAAACTCTCAAGCAACTACCCAAAACACCTTAGAAACCATATATCAACATCTAGGCAACCATTTAGATCATCCTAGAAGCTCCCTAGAAACACTCTACCATTTAGCTTCCCTGACAACCACCAAAACACTTTACCAACTGTCTAACAACACCATAGAAAACGTAACAACTACAGAAGACCCTAGCAACTGCTTAACAACGCCTAGCCACCACCTAAAAACACAATAACCGTGTCAAACAACCTCTTATAAGAACTTAGGAACGACCTACAAAAAACACCTACAACTGTCTAACAACTCTCAGGCAACTACCCCAAAAGAAAAACACCCTAAAAGTTATATATCAACACCTTAGCAACCATTTAGATCACCAAGAAGTTCCCTAGAAACCACCTATAACAATTTATGAACTGCCCACAACACCCTAGAAACCACCCTGACAACCACAGAACATCCTTGCAACCACCTAAAACAACATCAACCACCTACAACTTAGTAACTGCCTAACAACTACCCAGAACAGCACAGAAACATCCTCAGCATCATGTTTTGCACAGACAAGCACCACTTCAACTTTCTTCTGAGGATGTAAAATCCAGTCAAACGTTCTTTTATTCATTACTAGCAAGAACTTTCTACACGTCGGCAATGTCTAACTTGGCTTTCTGTTGCCGTTAAAACGGAAAGCGTAATTCACGGCCTCGGGGCAGCTCGCTTAATGAGGAAAATGTGTTCAGCGGATCGGTTTTCCTTTTTCTGCGCTGCACCTGCCGAGCTGCAGTTCCGTTTATGCCAGCGCTCAAATGTCTGACATTGAGAGGCGAAACGTTTTTCTTGTCAAGCCAATTTACAGTGGCATAACAGAAGGTCTCTCTCCCACGCCAGGTGCTCCATCATTCTCTCTGTCAGTGATTCTCAGTGTACTTAAGAACGCGAGCGGGCCCGGTCTGTCTGCGGCGGCATCCATCTGTTCAGGTGTCTGTTGTCACAGAGAACGAGTGGTTAGGATCGTTCAGAGCAGACGCCTGGGATGGATGAGCTGTGGAGAAATCATGAATCATAAAGGAAACTAAATTTGGGTTCACTGTGCTTTTGTTGTCGTAACACTGGAACGGTAGTTCATAGAAAATGGTTTCCTTCACATTGGCTGCATTTACACTGCAAGGTCTAATTCACTGATCCCACATTTTGACACTTTTTCACCCCCATCTGTTTACATTCACTTACACAGACATAACCGACTGTGTTTACGTTAATATCTAGCTAGACCGTGCAACGCCGCGCTGCCCAAATTGATCTGCTCTGTGCGATCACTGGTTCATGAAATAAATTGTTTCAGTGCTGTCCAGTGGGCTCATGTAGATTTTGGTGTGTGCCATGTCATTTACATACTCCAGTTTTGTCCCTGCATAAATAGATCATTAGCATTTTTTTATTTTTATTTTAAAATACATTTAAAATGTACATACAAAATCTTTCATGTTTAGGAAAAAAGAACAAGCGATTTTGTTAAAATGTTATAAATATTTAAAAATGCTCCAGAGTTGTGTGTCATCAGCACAGCAGTGACAGGAAAAACTGTGTTTCTGAATGACAGATCCTAGCGATGACAAGTAGATACAGAAGACGGAGGAAAAAAAGAAAGTGATGATATAGCAGGCCCTCGAGTCTCTTAAAATATTGCATCATTTAACAGTTTTATGACATGACAAGGTTAGTTCAGGTTGTAAAATACTTAAAATAATATTATCTGCCCCAAAATATTCATCACAAACAAATGACATATATTTCAGGTAATATTTACCTTACATTTATATTTAATTATTTAGCAGACGCTTTTATCCAGAGGGACTAAATGATGAGAACAATAGAAGCAATCAAACATCAAATTTTTTTTTAAGTATTAGTATTAATGGGCCAAGCGTTAACGAAAAATACGCATCTTAACCTGTTTCTTGAAAATGGCTAAAGTCTCCGCAGCTCGGTTGAGTTTGGCAGGTCGTTCCACCAGCATGGAACAATCGAGGTCCGTGAAAGTGATTTTGTGCCTCATTGGGATGGCACCACAAGGTGCCGTTCACTTGCAGAACACAAGCTTCAGGAGGGCACATAACCCTGAAGAAGTGAGTTTAGGTATAGTATAGGGGGTGCAGAGCCAGTGGCTGTTCTGGAGATAAACATCAGTGCCTTGAATTTGATGTGAGCTGCATTTGGCAACCATTGCAAATTGATGAAGAGAGGCATGACGTGCACTTTGGATCCTTAAATAGAGCAGTCTCTCTGCTGCATTTTGGATCAGTTGCAGAGGTTCGCCTACTAAGACAGCATTACAATACTAGATAGAGCAAGGATAGTCTAGATAGAACGAGGACTGCTCCAAGAGGAAGATTTTATGTTGTATAAGGCAAATCTGCTTGACCAGGTAGTTCTAGCAGTGTGGTCTGTGAAGTTTAAATGCTCATCAATCACAACTCCAAGGTTTCTTGCTGTCCTGGATGGAGTTATGGTTGATGAACCTCGCTGAATGGAGAAGTTGTGATGAAGGGGTTTGCTGAGACCACAAACAGTTCTGTCTTTGCAAGGTTGAGTTGAAGGTGGTGGTCCTTCATCCAGCAGGCTGAAGAAGCTTCCGGCGGATCATCTGGCTGTAATGAGAGGTGGAGCTGTGTGTCATCAGCACAGCAGTGATAGGAAAAACCATGTTTCTTAAGGACAGATCCTAGTGATGACATGTAGATAGAGAAGAGAAGTGGTCCAAGCACTGAGCCCTGAGGCACCCCAGTAGCTAGATGTTGCAAATTAGACACCTCACCCCTCCAAGACCCCTGAAGAACCTCACTGAGAGGTAAGACTTGAACCACTGGAGATTAATTCCTGAGATGCCCTTCATCATGAGGCTTGACTGGAGGCTCTAGTGGTTAACTGTGACAAAAGCTGTAGACATATCCAGCAAGATGAGTAGATGAGTGATATTATGAGTGATATTATTTCCTCTCTCGAGATGGAAGGAAATAAGCTCCTACTCTAGCTTATGGTACTGAGCAATGTATGAAACTTGTATTGTGAGCACTTCCTGTGCCTATTTGCCAATTCATGAAGAATGGCTTGTTTGTATTCCTCACTTGTAAGTCGCTTTGGATAAAAGCGTCTGCTAAATGACTAAATGTAAACGTAAATGTAAGGTTAAGTCAAGCACATTGTGGGATACATTTATCAGTTATGTTATGTGCTCTGCAATATACCGTACATTTTGCCAATTGTCCCAAACATACAGATACAAATGCATACAAAGTAAGAAGACTACTGTGCTATTTCTGCGACAGTGTGGCAATGCCCACCGCTAAACCTCATTGGTGTAAAATTCACATAGCTGTATATTAAACATCTAAAATTGTTACATTGCATCATGAAACATTTTTTCTTTCAGTGAGGACAGAAAATGACTTGATGTCAGAAACATCTTGCAAAGACTCTGAATCAGACAGTCTTTCATTTCTATATTTTCCAATGCTCCAGGTTTACCTTTTTGAGTTCTTTGAGTGTTCAAATGTTTTCAAAGACGGTACTTTGAAGAAAAAAGTTCATACGGCCGCTTCTGGAAAATCAGCTTTCGTCATCTGTCATTTTTGTTCCCTCACAATTTCAATCATTTCATAAAACTTATGAACAAGCTGCAACTTCTCTACATGAAAAATCTGCACAGAATAAGCGACAATGCCTCGGTTGATGTGCCGCAAAGGTCATTTGTCCTCGACTTCAAGATTGGGTCCTTGTGCTGTCATCCGGTAACTGAGCATTCGCTCCCTTGAGCTGCATCACTCCTACCTTTCTGTCTTTTCCACACTCACAATCCTGAACTTCTTCAAATGCTTTTCACATTAAAAAAACACTCATGGTTGGCTGCTCGCCTGAGGTTGTCAATTGATACTGTTCGATCAATCTGTTTGTCATAAGAGCCCACTCCGAAGTTTTTGGCAAACTCATCGCACACATTGCAACAACCCCTTGAGGCTGTTCATTTATCTTCAGCACAGTTTATAGGTTGCGAATGCCATTACCAACCGGGCCTGTCTAAAATCCATAAGGAGATATGTGTTTATTAAAAAGATGTCTTGTAATCAATAGCGGCTTTCCCCTTCGATGGAGAGCTGCTGTGCGTTATCTCGTCAGTGAGTGACATTGATAATACTGGATCAATTTTGTTTTAGAAGACTATTTAAACAATCTATAATATCGCAGGAGGGCTAATGCATCTTAGTCAGGCTGCTCGCCTTTGACGTCAAGCCAGTTACTTTTTCGGTGGAGTTTGAAATAACATGTTGAAAATGGCTGTCAAAGATTTTTAGAAGATGAATTGATGTCAAAACAATGGAGGATATCTGCGTAGACAGTTCAGATAAGGGTGCTGTTGCTTCACAGCTTTTTACAAGCACTTCCATTCAAGTGAACATGAAATCAAAATTAAACATTCTCATTACTCGTACCTGCAGGGGCGTCATGCATTTATTATGAAACTTTGATTATGTTTTCGCCGTAGCCTAATTAACACTGTAGTCTAATATTCTTGTTTTATTGGCCTAATTATACATACTGTTAAATTATGAACAGAAGCAAGATCAAATGTTACACTGTCACTATTACACAACATTCTACAGTCTTCCATCTATTCTGTTATGCATATTTTGTAGCTTCTATCGGTGAGCTTCACAAATCATGTACATGACATATGTTGGATTCACAATGATGAATTTTATTAAAATGTGACAAGTTTGCAGTACTGATAACATTTGACATGTACGGGTCCTCTAACGGGACATGGAGATGAAACAAAAGAGATGGGAAGAAAAATAGTTTTTCTCCCACATATTGTGTTGGCTCAACAAAAATATTAATGCATCCCTTTTTTTAAAGTTATGACAACTTCGAATTAAATAATGTTAAACCAGCACACTATACTGAATTAAAATAACTAATTTGTAACACAAACACAAATTTTTAAGTTGACTATTTGAGCCGTGGAACCAATTATAGTTCATGTTAAATAGATTATAGTTCATGTTAAATGTAACTTATTTTGCATGTATATTAAATCAACATGTTCTAAAGAATGCCACATTAGCACAGGAATTTCTTTTAGAGTCAATGTAGAGTTTGCCTTCATGTCAGTTTTGAGTATGAGTGAATCTTGAATGATTTGGGGGAAAATGTCTATTCCTCAAGGGTCTAAAAAAGGCATAAAAAAATTAAGTTACACTTTACAATAAAGTCCCATTCGTTTACATTACTTAATGCACTAACCATTATTAACAGTGAGCAATGCATTTGTTACAGTATTTACTGATCTTTATGATATTTACTATATGTTATATGCATGTTATAACAACTTTTGATTTTAGTAATGTATTAGTAAATGTTGAAAGTAACAATCATTTAAAATAAAAATGCTTTAGTATATGCTTTTTAACTTTTGTCGTGTTAACAAATGAAGCCTTGTTGTAAATTTACCAAAATTTCTATTAATAGATATATTCTCTAGCTTATTCTGTTATTCTACAACTCACAAATGTAAACACGCACATTGCCAACTGTACTTTTACACTTATCAGCTGAATATAATTTGGTATTCATACAAACACCATTACGATTTTTGGTTCTTGGCATTTGGGCTTTGCTTGACTCGTACAAAATTTCCATTCCACGGAGGGCTGCTCAATTTCAAGAATTAAATTACAGTGTCTTTGTCCTTGGGTATGTGTCATGAATGTATCAAGTCAGTCGAAACACTTGTCTCGTAGCATGTCCGTTTGACCGTAATCAGCCATTCTAGGAACATCTGTCTAAAGTTGATGGAGTGTTGGCAAGCAATTTCAAGTGGCATTTCAGGATTGCAGAACAGGGAGATCAAAAACATGCGTGACCCTCATCTCAACCAGATTCCCTGAAAGACAATCGCGAAAGGAGTGAAGCGTCAAATCTGCACCGTGTTCATGGTTTATGGGCAATGAGCAACATACCGTGCAAAAATATGACTTGTGCTATTTTTCTCAATCCAAACTGAAATCACAGGCACTCCAGTTGTTAAACTGATTACGGAGTGAAATTGCCTCTGATTTAAATAGTTAATAATCAGATTGCTGTTGCTGTTCGTTATTCCCACAGATTCATGGTTGGGAATCTCTTGAAGTGCCTCTTTTTTTTTTTTTTTACATCCTGTTGTCCTTGAAACCCACACCAAAGACTGTAGTTTGGGGAACAGATGCTTGAGTATTTGTTGACTCCTACTGTGTCTGTCTGTGTGTGTAGGTGTGTGTGTGTGTGTGTGTGTGTGTTAAGCCTACCTGTACACACCTGCTGTAAATGAGGCAAGAAATTGAACGCTTCCCTTGGCAGAACAGTGTTGTCATCCTCCCCCTCCACACGTCCTCCTCCTCCTCTTCCTCATCTCTTCACTTCAGTGCCCCAGCCTGTATTGGTTACACTGTAAATGTTGCCCATATTCATCACGAAGTGAAGGAAAGCCAAAAGGACACACTGCAGAGCATCTAATTGAGAACGAAAGGCTCGAAAGGCACATCCTTGAAAAGAAAATGGAGGAAAATTCCAACCTGGATGCTATATATGAAGTTAATAAAAGTTTGAGAATAACTTCAAACTTTTTTTTTACTGTTGCCATGACTGCACAAATATGATTAATTCCATTTGACACATGCTCAGTGCGACATTCACTGACAGACATCTGTTATGTTTTCAGTTCATCTCTGCCTCCAATGACAGTTTCAGAAACAAAATGAATCTGTTTGCACAGCTTTAGAAATGCAGAATTCTTTAATCTTAATTGCCTGATTACTTCCACCTGTGTCTCATTACCCTTGTTAACTCTGCCTATATAAGCCCTGTTTATTCAGTCATTCCTTGCAAAGTCTTGTATTTGTGTTGAACTGCAATTCTGAGTGATATCCTGGTTTCCTGTGATGGGTTTTTGATTCTCTCCGGTAACTGGTTTACTGTTTTCTGCCCGGTTGCACGGATTGTTTGCCCATGTGTTTGACGGATAATGATTCTGGATTGTCCCGTTAAAGCTGCATTAATCTTCAACCCAAGTCTCTGAACAGCTTGTGTCAACTATATTATAATTTGTATTCATATTTGTTACTTGTGTTGCTTAACACCATTTGAGTAAATATTTTCTCAAGTAATATTTTAATGCAGCCTTGGTGAGCATAAGAGAAAACACGTTTGTGTAAATATTTTTTTTATCATTTTTAAAATATTAAATATTAAACATTAACTGTAAAACATTAACCAGACTTTTGAAAGGTAGAGGATTTATTTATTTTGCGAATCATTTTCAAAATACTTTTCATAATTGATAAGTAATATATTTTGTGGGGTTTTTCCCCACAAATTTTCCACATATCCCCTAGTGGATCGGTTTTCACATTCCTAACGCTGATAGTCAGATGCGTGCGTGTGCGCTCGATACCATTGCCTTCTTTCAGCAAATTTGAGGACAGCGATTTGACGAGAGCTGGGAAATGTTCTGCTGAAGGCCTATGAAAAACAGCTCTGGCTCATTGCCACCCTTCAAAGATTAGCGCTTGTATTTTTTCTCCTTTTTTTTACTTGCACACTATGTAGTTTCCACCATCTGTTGTCTGTTCTTTGTCTTATTCCAACACTCAATCGTGTTTATCTAAAGTAAGGTGATATCAGCCGCTTAAGCGGAGAGGGAACGTTTCAAAAGCTTTTACCATAAAATTCACCTGTCACGAGTGTTGTGTGCTGCTTTATTGTCTCCACGTTTTACAAGCCCACAGACTTCATATAGCAAATTAATTATGTCTTGCAGAAGACGAATAGCGCCAAAGGTTTCTCCTCGTCCTTTATTAGCCTCAGTGCGCCATGCGAAGGGCTTTTATGTAAAATGAAGTCTCCAACCAACTCCATTATGCCCTTGTTTGTAGCATTAAAATATGTTCTGTGGGAGTACAAATAAGGTTATGGCCGCACTTCATGTGCGTGAAAGCTAATCATTCCCCTTTTTCTGTGTGGTCAGTACAATTATGTTGCAAACAAAAATAACTCTATTCACCGAACAACACAAACATTGATTTCGTATGGATCAACCTTCTGTTGATTGTGGAAACGCTGAGAAGGCACTATGGGATATGTCCTTCATGTGGCCGATTCGTAACGTGACTATGGATTATCACCGAGCGCTGCACTTTTCCCCTCATCGTTGGCTAAACAGCTCATTAAGACTGAACCCCATAAGCCTATATTAATTAAACGCAGATTTTTCTTGTGTTGACCTTGTGTAGATTGTGCAAATGATACATGATGCTGGTATGAAGCCTGTATAACCCTTGGGACTGGGTTGAACCTTTTAATGTTTTGATTTTTCTGACATCATATTTGAGGGAGTGACACAACGGATGTCTTTTGATCACACGGTCAAACCGTTTTTCATGTGTTTCACACGAAATTAGACAAAAAAAGGGCATCCCTTTACAATAAAGTCTCATTTCTTAACATTAGTTAATGCATTAGTTTAAACATGAGAAATATATTTTACAGCATCTACTAACCTTTGTTAATGTTAGTTACTATAAATACAAAATACTATTCTTAAATATTTGTTCACAGTGCATTAAAGGGATAGTTCACCCAAAAATGAAAATGATCCCATGAAACCTTTGATACGACGCAACTACACAGTAAAATCCCCAGAGTTAAATCAACTCTGCTCAGATAACATTTGCTCCCTCTCTAAACAGTGTTAAAGTCACACTGAACTAGTGTTAAAGTCACACTCTTCAGAGATTGAATGTCTTTTATCTTCAGTTGATTTCATCTAAGGCTGTGGCTGAAGTCAGTTGTAGTTCTTGTGTTTCTCTTTTCTTCAGTGATTCTGCTTGTTAACAGCAGGTGTTCATCATTAATATTCAATCATCGCTTAATTAATTGCTTAATTATCTCATTAACTTTAACTCTGCTTCAGTGTTACTTTAACACTATTTAGAGCGGGACCAAATGTTATCTGAGCAGAGTTGATTTAACTCTGGGGTTTTTACTGTGTACGAATTAGAAGTCTAAATGAAAAATTTTAAACAGAAATTTCGGAAGATTTTGATATAAGAGAAGA
Organism: Zacco platypus; assembly: GCA_038088235.1. Taxonomy (NCBI): domain Eukaryota; kingdom Metazoa; phylum Chordata; class Actinopteri; order Cypriniformes; family Xenocyprididae; genus Zacco; species Zacco platypus. Next base: position 800,499 of record CM076086.1, on the reverse strand, counting down.
AGAGCTTGAGTTTTTTGCACAGCCCTATTTGTTTGAATCATCTAAGCTTATGTTACTCCTACACCTTCATCACACAGTGCATCAGCGGGTTGCTCATTTGGCGCAGTGTGCGTACGGAATGCTAGTTATCTGCCAAAAACCAGGTGCATTCGCCATTAGTTATAGGAACTATGAAAACATTCCTCTGGTGCAAAAGAGTCTTAAGATTCTTAGGGACTTTGTAATCTAGACAGAAGAATGAGTAGCGGCTATTCAGCTCAACATAAACAAGAGTCCCAAAGGACAGCGACATAAAAAAGGAGTTTGAGGAAGAAAGAAATGTGGGGAACTCAAAGAAGATGCTATAGAAAGTATGTGGCAAGTGTAGATGAGACCAGGCCTGGTATCGTACATGGAAGTCGTCACGATGATGATATCTCAGGAACTTTTGAGTCAAAAATACAATTTTCTCTAGCAGTGGTTTTATGTGTTGGCGTGACTAAACACCAAATACAAAAATGTCTTACATTGGAATATTTTAGAATAGAATATTTTTCATATGAATTCTGTTCTGTAAACCATAATTCCTCTATAATCACATGTTTGCCTTTGGTGTTGAATAAGCCTCTTCTTCTAATCAAGACTGCATATATCTGATCTGTTCTATGTCAATACAGAATGTTAAAATGTAATTTATTCCAGTGATCAAAGGTGAATTTTCAGCATCATTATTCCAGTGTCACATGATCCTTCAGAAATCATTTTAATATGCTGATTTGATGCTCAAGAAACATTTCTGATTATCACCAATGTTAAAAAACCGCTGAGCTGCTTATTATTCGAAACTGTGTGATACTTATACATCTTACTATTGATCATTTACTCACTCTCTATATAAATGATATGCTGCAAATGAGTTTCATATGAGCCGTGATTAGGATGAAATAACTGCGTTTGTTAGGAATACACGCACTTATGCAGAAAAAGGAGGTGTAAGTGAAACCAGTGAGTCCATCCATTGCACACACCAATCATGTTGGCTTCCTCAATCCTCTCATTAGCATCTCATTCATTTTTTGTGGAACATGAAAGAGTATTCTAATTATTCTAATTTTGTAAAAGGAGCAGGATTGAAATGATATAAATGTAAGCAAAACACCATTTCCACAAAGTGCATATCCCACCCAAACATTAGATCTCATGTGGTTTTCCTGTGGTGTATTGATGAGAACTTAGCGTCCCCGGGGAAATGCTTCAGCCCACAGTATGTGAGCTGGTTCGGAGTTGGGCGTTGAGGGTTACTTGTTTGTTCACATCTGTCTGTGTGATTGAAGTTAGCTTAACGCGTCCCTGCAAAACACATGCAACCAAGAGCAAACATTTTCCCAGGGGAAAGGGATTAGGTTCACCCTCACTGACATATGTGTAACAACTAGCAGTTCTGTCCATCACCCACTCAGCATTGCAAAGGGTGTAATTGTGGAACTGACGTATAATTAGGGGGCCTGTCTGTGAAGTAAGACCAGATGAAATTAATTGAGTGTCAGGATGTTTTTGGATCAAATTCAGCCCAGTGGAACTGCTCTGAAAACAGTGTGTGTGTGTGTGTGTGTGTGTGTGTGTGTGTGTGTGTGTGTGTGAGCTCCTATGAAACAGAATTTCCCTTTGGGAATTGCTACTCTAGAAAAAGGAAATTTTGAGGTTTGGGTTTAATGTGGGATTATGTTAGCGACTAAGATTCTTAGACCTCATGCAACGTTCAAAACTTTGCTGAAAGGGTGTGGAGAGGGTGTTTCAAACATCTCCACATGCATTTTGTGCACACACTCTCTCATCCCAGGATGCTTTTAAACACCTGGAGGAGTTCCTATGTGTGCTTTAAAAAAGTTTAATGTTTAACTCCAGTAGTATTTAACTGGTCTCCGCATTAACATTGTAGTACCATTAATGTGCTTCGCTCGTAGGGGAAATTTCACCCAACTTTGAATGTATTTTGAAATACACCACAAAAATAAATTGTGAATGACTGCACTTTTAAGTCATTTCTACCAGAAAGACTCGGGAGGCAAGATAACGTAACAATGATGTTTATTAAAAATCAGCAAGCAAAATGTAGTAAGATAAAGTTCTTTGGTGTAGGCCGCGTCCACAGCTTACATCCTGAGGGTTGCGGACTCAGTATTTATTGCCTAAAGATGACGGCAGGGGTGAAGCCGACCCCTGGAGAGGTTTGGACACGGACCATCCTGGTGATGGTCAAAGTTGGCGTCAGGATCTGTGAACTCAGACATGTGTAAGTACCAATCTTATACTCCAAGTGTTGGATAATGATTGGTTAGATCTAAACTAATAGTGATGTAACATTTGAGTCTTCCCGGTAGAACTTGCACTTCCATTTTCTGTATAAATGAAAATACACTGCATAGTCTCGGCTACAAGTTCATGATGTAGTTCATTGAACACATATTGATAATTCAAACGTATCACTCTTCACAATTATAAAAAAAAAAATAAAAAAAAATCTCTGCTTTTTGTACATGCAATGAAAGTCAGTGGGGTTCAGTTTTGTTTGCGTCTCAACGTTCTTCAACGTATTTGTTTATATAAAAATTAAATTAGGTGTAAATGAATTGATCAGCTCTGATAAGATAAATCTGCCTATGGCAACATTTCTGCAAAATAATATCATATCTTCTTGCACATTTCATGACACTTTCGAAGTTAAACGTCCAGTGAGTCGCGGTAAAAGCATGATCACTTTCATCTTACAATCTAACAGCTGAATCTGGCAGTGGTTGTTGAGTATAGTCTGGAAACAAAGTGTCTGCCGAGTGGCGCTAAAAGTGAATGCGCTATTGTGTTTGAAAATAACATTCCACCTACACTACACCCAGAGAGTGTTGAGAGATAAGAGACACAATAGCTGACACTTGTGATGCTGATCCAGGTGAGCTACATCAGAAGAGCCACACATGTTGAGCTAGTAATGTGATGAAAACAGGTCTAAATCTAAAAGTATTAGTTTAGAAATCATGCACTGATAAAAGAAGTCGAAACATTGTATTGTGCAAAAAGAGTGAGTTTTTCAAATGAGCCTGTGCTGAAAATAATCTGCACATGGCCTTCAGTAAAGCTGTGTTCTTTCCTTTTCTTTTCTCAGGTTTGAGCGGATTTAAACTGCTTTGATTGCCAATAGATTAGTGTGATGAACATCAGATCTGAATAATCGGATTAATTTAATCTTTGAATTTCATATTAGATTATGTAAACTGTAAGCAGTCCATTGCCACGAGATGCTCGCACGCACAGGTTGTGAACGCGAGCTCGAGTGTTTCTGGAGGAAGTGTTAAATGAGGCTCGTTGGTCTGGTCCCTTGGCTGGTGCCGCAGATGGTCGGAGGTCTGAGCCAACGCGTGCGGAGGGTGCCATACTGGTAATTAAAAGCCGAGCAGAAGGTACGAGCATGAAATGTGTGTGGTGTGTTGTGGTAAGACTGTAAACACCAGACCTTTCTAAACCACAATCAGTTCCAGACTGACGAACTTCCTGTACGTTCAGTGATAATAACATAAAAAAAGCGAAAGATGACTTTGTTAGCAAACATGCCACCGAATTGTATCGAAAAGTGGATGAAAATTCTTCACCAAATTGTTTTAAGCTATGAAACAAACAAACCAGCTCTGAGGTGAGTTACACGATTACAACCTTTGATTTTAATAAATGAAACACTGTCCTAAAATCTGTTCCTGCTGAAGCTCAAACGTGCTGCAAAACACATGAGAATGAACTTCATTGGTTCGTACACATGCTTGAGCCGTTTCCCATTACTGATGTTTGCATTGATGAATGTTCATAGTGGTCTAAATGAAACCTGTACAGCGTATAAAGTGATTGTGTCTCTTCAAAAACAAATTGGACTAAACCACTTAATTCATATAGGTTAGTTTTATAATCTTTTTAAAAAATATCTTCATTTGTGTTCCAAAGATGAATGAAAGTGTTACAGGTTTGGAACGACACGAGGGTATTTTATTTTTTGCATGAAAAAACCCTTTATATCTGATAACACTTTTTTAACAGTCTACTACAGTGTACTCTAACGAGAGTTAGTTGACATGTATTTACAAAGTTACTTATAGTCAGGGTTGAGGAGTAACGAAATACAAGTAACTTAGTGACGTATTTAAAATACAAAATTTGAGTCACTGTATTTCATTACAGTTACATTTTAAATGGGTGGTAATCAGATTACAGTTACATCTGAAAAGTGTTTTAGATTACCAAAGTGATTACTTTGAGTTTTAATGTCATTTAAACAGCGATTGGTGATTCTCTGACTCTGACCGTCTGAAAAAGAGGAGTTAAGTTTCATCAACATTTTAATACTTTTAAGAGGATCATAAAAATGTTGTTATTTTTATTTAGTTCTGTCCTGAACAAGACAAAATGACTGAATTTATATAAAAATTGCCCAACTGTCAACTGAACTGTCCTGTCATGACCTGAAGATCCACGACTGTTTTCATGTTTTGTGAGTCATTTTATAATTCACTCGTCACAGCAACTTTTTCTCACAATTTGTTTTTCCCTCACAATTGTGAGTTTCACATTTCTGACTTCATGACTTCATATGCATTTCACAATTCTGACTTCTTTTTCTCAGAATTGTGAGATTTAAAATCAAGTTGCAAGTTATAAAGTCAGAATTGGGAGATATAAACTTGCAATAATGACTTTTTTTCTTGCAATTGTGAATTTAGTATGTGAGTTTATATCTCATAATTCTGACTTTTCTCAATATTGCGAGTTTATATCTCATAATTCTGACTTTTCTCAATATTGTGAGTTTATATCTCATAATTCTGACTTTTCTCAATATTGCGAGTTTATATCTCATAATTCTGACTTTTCTCAATATTGTGAGTTTATATCTCACAATTCTGACTTTTCTCAATATTGCGAGTTTATATCTCATAATTCTGACTTTTCTCAATATTGTGAGTTTATATCTCATAATTCTGACTTTTCTCAATATTGTGAGTTTATATCTCATAATTCTGACTTTTCTCAATATTGTGAGTTTATATCTCATAATTCTGACTTTTCTCAATATTGTGAGTTTATATCTCATAATTCTGACTTTTCTCAATATTGTGAGTTTATATCTCATAATTCTGACTTTTCTCAATATTGTGAGTTTATATCTCATAATTCTGACTTTTCTCAATATTGTGAGTTTATATCTCATAATTCTGACTTTTCTCAATATTGCGAGTTTATATCTCATAATTCTGACTTTTCTCAATATTGCGAGTTTATATCTCATAATTCTGACTTTATAACTCACAATTGCAACTTTATATCACACAATTCTGAGGGAAAAAGTCAGAATTGTGAGATAAAAACTTGCAATGACCTTTTTTGTGTTTGTTTCACACTTATTAGTATTCCAAAGTATTTTAAAGTTTTTAGATTAAGTTACTAAACTTGAGTAATGTAACGAAATACGTTACAAATTACTTTTCAATATTTTGTAATCTGTAGTGAAATGTATATGTATTGTGAGCACGTCCTGTGTTATTTGCCAATTCATGAAGAATCGCTTGTTTGTATTCCTCACTTGTAAGTCGCTTTGGATAAAAGCGTCTGCTAAATGACTAAATGTAAATGTAAATGTGAAATACATTTTAAAAGTAACCCACCCAGCCCTGATTATAGTTAGTGGAATGTCTAAAGTGGACCATCTAAATAAAGTGAAACCATATATTACAGCTAAAAATTCTGTATGGAGATACCAAATGTTTGTTTGTTTATTTATTTATTTTTTTAGAAGCATCCTTTATCAGGGAAAATGTGAAATTTGCTCTTAAATCATAGAGATCTTTCTAAATCTGTATCTTTCTCTGTCTACACACGTACATATCCAGAGGCTACGGAACATTTAGACTTGCTTGGAAATGAGCATTCTCAAGTGAGGAAGGGAGATAAAAGAATGGAATGATGGCAAACGGGAGTGTGTGGGTTGAAATTGTCCCAGGATGTACAACACCAAAATCATGAGAACGCTAAAGACACTGACGGAATCATAAGAGACACATCTGTCATAACATACGCGGTTCAAATCCGTAACCTTAAGTATAAAATATCAGCGTGTAATTCTTCTGCACCATTTACATTTTTCGGGTGATAAAATTGGTGAGAGAATCCCATAGAATTACATTTGAAGGGGGGGACCAGCAACACTTTTGGGTGGACTCTTTTGACTTGGGCCAGTAAGTAAATGTACAACAACACCCTGGGAACATCCCATAATGTTCTAACACACTGGTAGCAGCTTTCGCTCAGTCAAACACCACTCATATTTACTGCAGTCCACAGTAGGTTTTGGTTCTTTCTCAAATTAATATTGTTTTAAAGGGAAAGAAAGCTCTTTTTATCTCTGCACTTGTCAGAAAAAGGATCACATGTCATTAAAATGCTTTATAAAACCATTTTGCACTTTAACATCTTTGAAAGATTTCTGTTTAAATGCTGGGAATTTAAAATTCTCCACTTTTTTTATTTGCGCACCACAGCATATGTAATTTGTGTGTTTTGCAGTCGTGTGGCGGTGTCTGAGATGACACCTGAGGCAATGAAAGTGAAATATTGTAATGGACTGTCGATCCAAACACACCATTTCTGGATGAAATTCCTTGGGGGATGCTCACCATTCCGAGAGTTGAGATATTTGTTTGATCAATGGCAGCCATCAGGCTATAAAACAAGTTTGTTGCTAGTTTATATCAAGAAACGGTAATATTTGCCGTCTTAAATGGAAGCAAAGGAAGCTTCGGGCATGTTTATGCATTGAATGTTTGTACTTGAACATATAGCATTGTGCAGTTTTATGTCAGAGATACTTGATTTCCTTCAAGGATTAATTCAGAGACGTTTTAATCTCTTTGATCATTAGGTTTGGGCTGAATTAAATTTCAAAATGCAACAATTTTAGGTCCTCAAAATTAATAATATATGGGCTTTTCATGCTTGAAGTTGTTAAACCAGGCTAACTTTAACCCTGGCTTAATGTAGTCCCAAGTTATACATTTCCAATGACCCAAGTCATGAAATTTAATACTTAATTTAATTTTGAAAGACTAGAATTTGCATATTTATAAGGGTAACAACATTGAATAAGCATTCAAACAAAGCGTTTGTTTTACTAACTTTTTGTCTGTATGAATTTTGCCACATAAATCCTTTCTGGGATCTTTCTGGGAAAAAGTCAGAATTTTGAGATAAAAAGTCGCAATAATCTTTTTATTTTATTTTTTTTTCAGTGGCGAGGCTTCCATACTCAAGTGAAGGTCAATCTCAGTAACAGGAAACTAGATTTTTTTTTTTTTACTGAGAAAAAAAGTCAGAATTCTGACTTTATAACTCGCAATTCTGACTTTATATCTCAGAATTCTGACTTTATAACACAGAATTCTGACTTTATATCTCAGAATTCTGACTTTATAACTCGCAATTCTGACTTTATATCTCAGAATTCTGACTTTATAACTCAGAATTCTGACTTTATATCTCAGAATTCTGACTTTATAACACAGAATTCTGACTTTATAACACAGAATTCTGACTTTATAACTCGCAATTCTGACTTTATATCCCAGAATTCTGACTTTATATCCCAGAATTCTGACTTTATAACTCAGAATTCTGACTTTATATCCCAGAATTCTGACTTTATAACACAAAATTCTGACTTTATAACACAGAATTCTGACTTTATATCTCAGAATTCTGACTTTATAACACAGAATTCTGACTTTATAACACAGAATTCTGACTTTATAACACAGAATTCTGACTTTATAACTCAGAATTCTGAGATTAAAAAGTCGCAAAAATCTTTTTTTTTTTTCCAGTGGCGGAAACGGTCTTCCATAGTTCTAACATACAAAGACCTCCAAATTTTATGTATATGATGATATGTTGTTACTCAAAAACTGAGCTGTAGCTTCAACATTTTTAGTCACTAGAAATATTTAACTAATGTTTATCAATCTAAAGAACAATTTAACCAGTTAACGGCCCAATTAATTGAAGATAGAGAATAATATGAACAAATATAAAACAACGTACTTACCACCAACAGGGGCTGAAAATGACAACTGCGCTGACTTACCTGCACATCCCAGACATCCAGTTCCACTTCTGTTGCCAACAAGTACAGTGACATCAGTTATGTGTTCTTAACACCATAAAAGTTCCCACAATTCATCTGATATGAGAAACCGCTCGTCTGTCATCACGCTGTGGCTCAGTGTTCATAAGCACCCATAAATTATGGCAGTATGATGTCATCGTTGCTTTGAATCGCCAAAGTGAGAAAGTCACGGCCTCCGTAAATTGTTCAAATTGACTTCTCGAAACCCCCTCGCACTGGCCATTGCCCAAAATCTCTTTTATAGCTCTTAAATGGATCAATCCAATATATATCCAGCATCAATGTCACCCCGACTATTGGTGATTTAGGGTGCTGCACTGGGAAGAAAAGGCCGTTATTAGGAAGAATATAGCAGTAGATTAACTGATCTTTTGATAGGGTCACTTTCAAGGTTACAGCAGTTAAATTCACTCTGCTGAGAGCGGCGGCATTAAGTGATTGATAGTCAATATGACACATTAGCAGAGTAAATGAGTTGGGGAATATTACAAGGTCACGTGATGTAGAGATTGTGTTAAACTGGCCAAAATGAGTCACGGTATCTCTGATTCCTAATGGTGTAAATATGTAACTAGAGTCTGAGCATTAGAGAGTTTGGCTCGCTCCGTGTTCAGCTGTGAAAGACCAATTGTTGGAACAAGATCTCTGAAGCCAGACTATGAAAATCAATCTGCAATCTGCTCTGTGATTTTGCCAAGTAGGACATGTTTCTAAAACAACACCTCAATACATCCTCTTGCTCAGTGGGGATGGAAAACAGTTAAACATTTATCGGTCTCCTCCAGCCACCGGTCTGCTGACGATGAAACTAACCTAATATTTACTAGTACATTTATAAAGGAGAAATACAATTCTAAATTGACTATCACTCATCATTTCATGTAAGTTACTAATGATTTAATGATTTGTTTTTACATAAAAATTTAACTTATATGCTGCTTCGGATTTTTTTTAAGGATATTACACATTTTATTTATCCTTTTTTTTGTCCTTGACTGGTAAATTAGTCCGTTTACGAAAGACAAATTGGTTGCGAATAGTTTCACATTGACTTTAAGGGTTAGGACTATATTGTTTGATACCAGGAACATTATAAGTATTGCCGGTCTCCAGTTTCACCCTTGAGCAATTCATCTGGTGCCCAGTCAGAGCAATTTTGAGGCACCTACCACACTTCGTTTTTAATTTGGTATTTTATGAGAACTTTATTGGAATCATCCATCTCTAAGCATTATTATTTGCCCATGCATGTAATGTCCTTTTAGGCCTGCCACCTCCTATTTATCTTTTCCATTTGCTTCATCCAACATTTATTTTTTAATGTTTTCATATTGTATTCCACAGTGGGGTTTTGTTTTTTTGCAACACGCTGGAGTAAAATACATTTACGGTTTTTATATATTATTTATATATTCACAAGCAACGATTTTTTTTTTACTTATTTTTATTTTAGTAAGCAGTAATATCATCATAAAAGTGTTTAAATAAATAAATAAAATGATTGACAATGTGTGTGTGTGTGTGTGTGTGTGTGTGTGGGTATTCCCTACGTTATGGGGACCAAATGTCCCCACAATGTAAGGAAAACCAGTAAATCTTGACATTGCGGGGACCTTTTGTTGGTCCCCACTAGGAAACAAGCTTATAAATCATACAGAATTATCTTTTTTGAAAATCTAAATTAGCATTTTCAGTGAGGGTTAAGTTTAGGGGTGGTAGGGGGACAGAATGTACAGTTTGTACAGTATAAAAACCATTACACCTATGGAAAGTCCCCACAAAACACAAAAACACAACATGTGTGTGTGTGTTTGTGTGTGTGTGTGTGTGTCATATTACTATAATAAATCAATAGAAAGTCGTAACTGCAATCAGTATAAATATTGGTTGGGTTTATTCAATAGATTCTTAACTTTGGAAGGGACATGTCCCCATGGACCGTCCAGATCTCCGCCTGCACTCAAACTACGGCGGTCCATCTCTGCTTATAATCACACTGGCGATGGCTCTGAAGGCAGGTGGGCCAAGGCTCAGAGCTCATCCATACTTTGCAGTGTCATTCTCTAGATTAATGGCCAGAGAAGGAAGCAAGAGGTCATATAATCACTCAACTGTAGGAAACTATTAGGTGGACCATTTAAGACTGCTCAGGCTGGATCCGGGTCTAGGTACCAAGTTAAACTCTTTGACATTTTTGATAAATGCTGAAGGAGATCTTCAGGGAGAGAGAGACTCTGATAGGGAAGGTTATTGAACACAACAACAAAGTAATGGGGACTTGAGTGGTTTTCACAGTGGAAAGGCCATTTATAAGGTCATTGTTGGTTTTCTTTTTCTTGAGGAGACTTGGGTTCAAATTCAATACGCCACTTTATGTGTGAAGTTTCAGCACAAAAACATGCTTCTTATTCGGTGACTACCAGCTCTTTAATCATGTGCGAAATAAACGGAGTATTTAATTATTATGTAAATTGAGCTCATTATAGATTGTGCCTTTTTCACAAAAATACCAACTATGTGGCTGGCACAATTAACGCTGGCCTGTTACTGGCCATAGAATATTCTGGTAAACAGAATATCATTTAAAATAGATTTTCTATATATCATCACAGCGATAATTCATCAAATGATGAAGAAAGGCATTAATATCAAATTAATGCATATTGCAGTCATAATGATCATATGCCTCCATCATAAATAAATAATTACAGTTTCAACAACAATCATCACAAATGTTTTTAGATTTGTATGAGTATTTTTTTCTTTACATTTATTTATTTATTTATGAGCATTCAGAGGGGTGAAATGTTGTATGGGAATATAATGGATATTTGACAGTGATTTTTATAAATAAAATGTGTTTAAAAAGAAATGCTGCTGTAACGGGGTTCAATGGAAGGAAGGAGGCAGGAACCGGCGAACGTTCAACATAGTTTAATAATAAAATAACCAAACAATAAAACGAAAGTAAAAGGGCGGCAGTTCCTCACGGCGACTGCCGTCCACACAAACAAAATAAAACACAACATAAAGTCCAGGCCTGGTCCTCTCTCGTCCTTCACTGTCGTCGCTCCTCTTTTATGCTTCCGGAGCTCCTCCGTGAGAGACACGAGACCGGTGTAGCGCGCAGGTGACGCTCATTATCACTCGCGTCACCGCCCTGCTCGTCACAGCTGCTTTTCTGTAATTTTTGGGTTTTAGAGTTAATTTTTTTTACCTAAAAATAAACAAACCCTACATCATTTTAAAGTCCCCCTGCAGCGAATAAATTATGACAGAATTTTAATTTTTGGGTGAACCTGCATGAGTTTTGAAAGAATGAATTTTCAAAGAAATTTTGAAGAATGCTGTTAACCATACAGTTGATGGTAGCCATTGACTTCCATAGTGTGGAAATGAATAAATAAATAAATAAATACTAGGTCAGTCAATGGCTACCAACATCAACTGTATTCTTCCAAATATCTTCTTTTGTGTTTAACAAAAGATAAAAACTCATGCAGGTTCTCCCCAAAAATTTCTATCATAATTTATTCGCTCTCAAGTAGCTATAAAATGACTTGAATATAACGCTACATTGTTACTGTTACATGTATATCTGTGTGGACTCTGTGTTTTGTCATTTCCCTTGTCTTCCCAGGTTCGGTGTTTCTTTGATCTCATTGGTTATCGGTTTTGAGTTCATCATTAGTTCATTCCTGTCAGCTGAGTGTGATTAATTAGTCTTGTTTGCTCCCGTGTTCATTTGTATTTAAGCCCTGTGTTTCTGTTAGTCCCTTGTCGAGTGTTCACATTGTTTGATGGTGTTATGTCTTGATTCTCCTGGTTATTCAGTAAATGTTCTTGAACTTCCTTGTCGTGCGGATATTCCCTGGACACACAACCTTAACAGTTGCTTCATTTAGTATATGTGGATCTATGAATATGCTAAGTAGTCCCCGCCTCCAATCAATCACATTAGGGGCAATTTGCATAATCATATCTAGTTTAAACAATAAATACCGTATAGTGGCTCCTTAATGTGTCAAGACAGATCCTTTAAACGGCTCGTGAACTGATCATCTCTTCATACTAGTTCATTTATGTTGAAAGTGTTTCAAGCGTGGAAAGACGTGAGGACACACAAGCTGCCTTCTAAAAGTTAAAATCCTCACTAAAATACTCAGTAATGCTGACTGTTGAATTTGCTCAGTTTGTCTTAAAGCATATTATAAACACCACATAGACATATAAACGGTTAATAGGTTTGGGGTCAGCACATTTAAAAAAAATTAAATACTTTTATTCAGCAAGTATGTATTAAATGTGTGCATGTAGGATTTATGTCGTATTGTTATATGTTTCTTGATCATCAAATCAGCATATTAGAATAATTTCTTAAAGATCATGTGACTCTGAAGACTGGAGTAATGATGCTGAAAATTCAACTTTGATCCCAGGAATAAATTAAATTTTAAAATATATTCAAAAATAAAACAGTTATTTAAAATTGTCATCATATTTTTACAATATTACTTTTATTGTATTTTTTGATTTAATAAATGCAGCCTTGGTGAGCAGAAGAGACTTCTGTCAAAAACATTAAAACATTTTATCAACCCAAAACTTTTGAAAGATAAAAAAGTTATTTAAAAAGATGCCATAATTCTAAACCTAAATCTCATCATGTAGCATTTGAAAGTCTGGTTGACTGTGTTCTTAAATCAGTTTGTTTTGATTAGTTCATTTTAGACATTTTAAGTCTTTTCAATTTTTGTCAGATAAAAAAAACAAAAAACTTGCTACTTTTAATGTAGCATCTTGGCGAACCACAGTGTCAAAGTAACTTCTCAGAACAGAAGAATGTCTGTGAAACAATATCCTTCCCTCGCAAATTAAGGATTTAGGGAGATATTTTTATATTATTCTGTAAGTTATTAAACGGATGAATAGTCTCATTTACAATCTGCCAATAGACTGCATTAACTTTCTTGTTTTACAAAATTACTAAACTTTAGAAGACTGTAGTACGATGTTGTCTGAAAAGTTTTGCAGCGTTCACATCCCACAATGCACCTGTGTATCCTCTCCACATTTTGCTTTCGTTCAACCATTTAAAGCCTTTTATTTAACTGCGGTGTAAAAAATGTTACATTAATATAGATTTGGTAGTTTACATTCCAACAGCAGGTTGATGGAAACCAGACACTATTCACCCCCCATCAAGAAATATATTAAATAGATTCGTCAAAATCATTTATTCTGTAGTCACCACTACCAGGTAATTAAACCATGAGATGTTTCATTAAGTATTTTAAAGCTACGCAATAGACTAGCTGCTACTGCGGCGCTACATGGGGATATTTCATCCATATTGTAGGCTGTGAAACTGACTTCCACCTCTCTCTCCCATGTGGTCTGGGCCTATAAACATTTAAGTGATTTTCCTATGATCCCAGCCAGATCCAGTAGGATCTAGCTCCAGAATGTCCACAGGACCAGTGTGTGTTATATAGTTGTCCTCCCGTTGACACACAAAAACTCAGGGTAATAAACGTCAGCGCTAGGGGAGGGTTAGCATTCCTGCAGGGTCATTGTGGACACAAGAGGCATTAGAGGGGCTCAGGCGAGAGGAGTACTTTTGCAAAGAGATGTCTTCATCTCTTAAGGAGCTTTGTTAGATGATCTAAAAGCCTCCAGATACATCATGAGTGAAAGGTGTGGGAAGACTAGCAGCTACTACAGTATGGAAGTAAAAGACCAACTTTAATCGCCCTATGATTCATTTTTCAACCTGCTGTGTCTTTCCCAGCGCTCCTATCATCTCATCATGTTAAAAAAACTGACCTGACTGCAGATACAACATCAAAAGTAGGAGCTACAAATTATTTACTCTCCTTGCCAGAAGGAAGCCATTGGAGACATTCACAAAGAGCCATGGACAAGGCACCATGTTTTTGTGTGTGTGTGTTTCTTTTCATAAACTGTCTTTTGATTGTTACCAACTATTTAATAATAATGTAATTATTTTAATAAATTTAATGAGGGTTTTTTTATTCATATGCATTTTCATGCTTTTTGAAAATGCTTTTGCGTTCTCTCACAAAAGTATTGCGTTCGCCTGAGAAACTTGGCGTTCACTGGCAAAACATTTGTGTTCTCTTACAAAACTATTGCATTCCCCAAGAAAAAACACAAAAAATTGTCTGCTCACAAAAGCACTGAAATATAGTTTTTCCTCCCATCTCATATTAATTCCATCACAAAAGTTCTGCAATCTAAGGCAAAGGTCCCTTTCAGTCGGTTACATTTAACGTTACGTCAGAATGGAACTGACGAATGGGGTCTTGCCTGAGAGCCCAGACACCTTCGAGTGGTAACAAAAAGAGCCAATGGTACGCTGAGTACATTGGTCTGCAGTATTAGCATCGCAAGCTCCGCCCCGCTCTGTGGGTGTATGAGGAGCAGCGCGAACACACTCGCATTCAAGCTTTCGCTTTGGAGCCGAGCACTTCTCTGCTTGCGATCACCAGAGGGTGCGGTCGATATATGGCCCCGTCTGACGGCCATGATTGCTGTGTCACGTGGCTGGGCTCCCCAGTGGAGCGCTCTGTTGTGATGCAGCTGTGTCCTCAGAGCGCCTCCACCTGGTGTGGCGATCCCGAGCACCCGTCCAAAGCTGTAAGAGCGGCAGGACAGGCTGCTTCAGCCTTGCATGCCATGGCCACCCTTCAGGTCTACCACATCAAGGTTCTCAAGCAGCTGCACTGGGGTAGTGCTGACCAAGGGCTTACGCAGAAGGCACTCACTGCTACCGACCTCGCCCTCTGGGTGACAAAGGTCGGTGCACGGTACCTGGGTCAGGTGATGTCCCCTTTGTTGGTCCAGGAGCGCCACTTTTGGCTAAACCTGGCAGACATGAGGGAGTCTTATCAGACCCAGCTTCTCAACTCCCCGTTCTCCCAGGCTGGCCTCTTCAGCGTCACAGTTGAGAGTTTTGCCCAGCAATTCTCGGCTGCCCAGAAGCAGTCTGAGGCCATCACACATATTCTGCCCCGGCGACCTGCTGCTGCCTCCACACCATCACTGGTTCAGCCATCTCAGCCTGCTTGTCGTTAAGGGCGCCCCCCTGCGGCCTCCTCCACTCCCGCTCAAGCGCAGCAGCAGCCTCCACCCAAGCCGCAGCGAGGAGATGGTTGCAGGAAGCCAGCGGGTGCCAAGAGGCCATGGATGGCGGTAGATGATGTAACACCTCTCTGCTCTCGTCCCCCTCTTCCCTTGCCAGTTATCAGTCAGAGTTGACCCGAGAATGTGCTGCCTTCTCATGCCCCCTCTGACATTTTGTGGAATCAGATGAATGCACACACTCTACGCCCCCCATGCAGGGCCGTCTGTTCCGCCCCGCTGCTCCATCGTGGGTATGCCTGTAGTTCCTCTGACCCCACTGGCGTGGTTTCTGGGGGCATAGTTAGGGCTCCCCAGTCCGTCCCGCTGGCTCATTCAGATGATCAGGCTTGGCTATGTGATTCAGTTCACCCGGCGTCCCCCCAGGTTCAGGAGTGTTCATGCTACTATGGAAAAATAAAAAATAAAGTTGGCAGGGATGTTCCTATCATATGGACGGATGTCGCGACCCTGTTGCCAAAGGGCGCGAACGACCTGGTCCCTCCAGCTGATATGAAGTCCGGGTTATACAGCCCTTACTTCATAGTTCCCCAAGAAAACAGGTGGGTTACGACCAATCCTAGAATTGCGTGCCTTGATCCGAGCTCTTCACAGACTCCTGTTCAAGATGTTAATGCATTTGGATTGGTTCTCAGTGATTGACCTGAAGGATGCATACTTTAATGTCTCTATTCTTCCTCGACAGACCGTTCCATCAGGGAACATGGTGTCCATGTTCTCAACTACCTCCCCGACTGGCTGATTTTGGCTCACTCTCAAGAACAAATGTGTGAGCACAGGGATCTGTTGCGCAGACATCTTGCCTGTCTAGGCCTTTGGGTCTACTGGGAAAAGAGCAAACTCTCCCCTGTGCAAAGAATCTCTTTTCTCGATATGGAAATTGACTTGGTCGCCATGTTCATGCAGGCGCTCAGTCACTGTGTAATTGAATTGAGTCAATTCGAAGGTAAGAGAGCAGTTACACTGAAACTTTTTCAGAGGCTCCTGGGGCATATAGCATCCGCATTGGCGGTCATACCGTTCGGTTTGCTTCATATGAGACTGCTTCAGCACTGGCTTCATGGCCCAGTCCCAAGATGGGCATGGCAACAGGGCACGTTCTGAGTGATCGTGACTCTGATCTGACACCAAAACTTCACCCCTTGGCTGCACATCTCATTTCTACAGGCCGGTATTCCATTAGAATCAGTTTCCAAGCATGTTGTTGTGTCAACAGACACCTCTGCCATGGGCTGGGGTGCCATGTAGGCTCCTGGACCGGACCCCTGCAGTGGCATGTCAATTGCCTCGAGTTGCTATCAGTATGTCTTGCTCTGCACCCCTTCAGAGCCCTGCAGAAGGGCAAGCACGTTCTGGTTTATACAGATAACACTGCGACCGTAGCGTACGTCAACCGCCAAGGTGATCTACTCTTGCATGTCGCAACTCGCTCGCCATCTCCTCTTATGGAGTCAGAAGCATCTGAGGTCACTTTGTGCCATTCACATCCTGGGCAGGCTCAATCGTGCAGCCAACGAATTCTCACAACAGCAGTCTTGCACCGGGCAATGTAGTATCCATCTCCAATTGGTTCAGCTGATTTGGGAATGCTTCGGAGATGCTCAGGTAGATCTGTTCGCCTCTCCAGACAACTCCCATTGCCAGTATTTTTTCTCCTTGACCGAGGGCACCCTCAACACTCTGGCACACAGCTGGCCGCAGGACCTACGCAAGTATACGTTTCCCCCAGTGACAGATGTTGTGCAAGATCAGGGAGGATGAGGAGCAGCTCTGAACTTGAACTCTTCAAGACAGCCCGTCCTTGGCCAATCCCTCTGAGGAATGAGCACCCTCTGGCACCCACATCCTGATCTTTGGAACCTACATGTGTGGGTTCTGGATGGGTCGTGGAAGGTTTAGGTACCTTGCCACCTCTGGTAGCACTTTGGCAAGAGCCTTGTCGACTAGACACGCCTATGTCCTAAAGTGGAACCTCTTTGTCACTTGGTGTTCTTCTCGTCAAGAAGACCCCTGGAAATGCCCAATTGGGTCAGTGCTCTCCTTCCTTCAAGTAGGGTTGGAATGAAGGCTGTCTCCTTCGACCCTCAAGGTGTATATGGCTGCCATTGCAGCTCACCATGATCCTATTGATGGTAAGTCTCTTGGGAAGCACGACCTGGTCATCAGTTTCTGAGAGGGGTTAGGAGGCTCAATCCACCTTGCCCTCAACAAGTACCCTCTTGGGACCTCGCAGTTGTCTTGTCCGCACTGCAGAGAGAGCCTTTCAAACACTTGCCCTCAGTGGAGTTCTATCATAAAAAACTGTGCTTCTGACACCTATGGCTTCTGTAAAGAGGGTCGGGGACCTGTAGGCATTTTCAGTTGATGGAGCGTGGTCCAGAGATTATCCCACTGGATGCCATTGTCTTGGCTTACCAGGCTCAAGATCTGCCATGCCCCCTAGGGGTGAGAGCTCAATCAACTAGGAGTGTGGCTTCCTCCTGCGCACTGGTGCATGGCACCTTGCTAACAGATATCTGTAGAGCTGCGGTCTGGGTGACACCTAATACATTTGCGAGATTCTATAATCTCCATGTGAAGCCTGTGTCCTCCCATGTACCCGCCACGGGACCTGCTCTTTGTCGATTCGCATGCACTGTTTGTGTGCACTATTTCCTCAAGTGAATTCACAATCTCAGAACCCTGGGTTCCTCCAGCACTGTTGATGTCGAGCACTTGTGCCCCTTCGGTCAGTCCCTGTGTAAAACTAGGTGCCTCCATGTGTACCCCTCTTGGGTATTCCCCGGTGTGTACTTCCATAGCATAGTCAGCACTTCCCTTTCTCTTGGCAAGCCACTCTTGTCATGTCTGATGTTGAAACATGCTCATTTTGTTATCACTCGAAGGTGATTGGGCTCTCAGGTGAAACCCCTTGATCAGTTCCATTCTGACATAATGTCTCCTTTCCCTCCTTCAGGGAACGAAGGTTACATAAGTAACCTAGACATTTCTCTGTGAACAAAATGTTTTTGTGAGAAAACACTACTTCTTCGTCCAAGCGTTAATCCAGCTCGTCTGCAGGGTTGACTTTTTTGTGATCCTTACTCCATTTGGTATGGTCGAGGGAGTCCTCCAGGGCAGAGTTGTCGATCTTCATGTCTTTCTTTACTTGGTTGAACCCCTGCATCTTTGGTCGTCCTCGTAGTTGGGGACTGAGGTACAAGACCGTTCTGGCCAATGAATTCTTGTTGATCCATATGACGTATCCGTACAACCATAGTCCTTAATCTCCTTAATTGGGACAACGCCCAGCCGTTTCCTGATGTCTTCATTCATTACATGGTCCCATCGTGTTATCCCTAAGCTAAACTGGACCATCCTTCTCATTTTTTACCCCCTTCCCCCAAAATTGTATCACAATTATTTTGAATTCAATAATTACAAACAGACTCTAGAGGTCTGTAAAGTTACAAAGCACAAAGTCACTCAAAAGTGTGCTCTGTTTCTGAATTACCTGAAACACCTCCATTGTAGTAGTGAGTTTTCTTTCAGAAACATCACAATATTCCTCATTTCCCCCAAGTTGATCATAGCTGCATTGGTGGCAATTGAGCTACGATCAACTTGGGCTTACAATGATTTTGAGAAACGCTGCCCAGTGCGTTACTGACAGACTAGGTAAGAGAGGTGCTGCAACATTCTCAAATACGGAGAAAATAAGGAAAAGCCTGAACACCTATTCTAGTAGACCCCAAAAACTTTGTGAAAGGGGATAATTGGTCCCCTTTAATTATTTTTTTTTGACTGTGTATAATTGCTTGTATAAATATGCTTTTTTTGACCTTGTTATGTTCGTTTATTAAAGATAAGGTAGTTAAATGTGATTATGGGTTCCTCCTCAGTATTCCAAATGTCCTTAATGTTTAATACCCTGATTTATCTCACCGCTGCCAGCACTGACAAGATGCTTCTCTATAAATGATAGCTCCGATTTGACCTCATAGGAAGGCCACATTAATCAAAGGGAAATAGAGAATCTATTGCAGCCTTTCCGAGGAGATCGTCTGCGAGTGGCCAATGCCACCGAGAGAAGATATTACAGTTTATCTTTTATTAATCCACTGAATACCAAATGGTCTAATTTGTGAATGATTACAATAACAGCCATGTCTTTCATTTGCTTTTGTGAACTATGTCCTTTAATCCTCAACTGACTTACAAATGTCTTCTACGAAGAGTTTCAGTGAGAGAGGCCTGTTTCGTGCTGATGTTTGAATAAAATATTGGGACATCTGAAAGCTGAATGAAATCCTAGACTGAATGAGAACGCATAACTTGATTTGTTGAAAGAAAAACACCTAGGCCTCTAAATCTTCAAATGTGTCAGGCACAGTATTAGATTTCCTTCACCTTATTGTTTCATCATGCATGGCATGTTTTTAGGCAGTGCAAATCTGGATATAGGGCTTTTTCGAGTCTAATTTTTCCCATCCAGGCCCAGGACAGTTACAACGCTTATGCTATCTGCTCTTAGATCAGCTCACACCAGGTTCATCTGTTGTTGATCTGTTAAATGCCCTTAAGACACAGACAGATATATAATGGAAACGGTTTACAGATGTCCATAGCGCATTTCACTTTCAAATGGAAAGAACCACCTTCTTCTGAATGGCCACAAACATCTGGGGCCACATCGCTAAGTGTTAAGAGGAATTTTAGTGGAGCCGTTATCAGAAACTTCTATTGCTTTCAGTGCTATTATGTGTATGACTAGATTTGAAAATGTTATGATCAGGAAAGGACGATAAATACACTGTTTTAATAATCCTTCTAAATTACTCTAAGTATACCGATGATAACACAGAGGAACGAATTCGTTGGAATCTCTTACAGAACATTTTTTTCCAGCTGATGAATGATTGACAGCCAATTAGAATCAAACTTGAGCTTGAGCATTTAAATTGACAGTCGACAAAACTGCAAGGCTTATAATAAACAGAACGTGTCGTGATTTGGTGTGGATGCTGACTGAGGCCTTGTTAGGTAGTTGACTAAAAAGTCTGCATGATGATATATAAGTCTATTATAAGATTTTGTTTATTGGTTTTAAGATATGACATTCTCATGGGAAATTTTCTGAGCAAAATAGGTCCATTGTCTATTATCAATAGTGTGGTTATGTATGAAGAACAGTTCACACAGAATTCACTTTCCAACCAATCAGCTTTCTGATGGTCAACACAGCGAATCTGCTTGAACCCAAAGCAAAATCTCCTTGGAAAAATCTTTCACCCTCTAGCAAATATTCCAGTTGCGTGAATTCTTATTGGAATGACTGGTTCACATCTTTAATCTCCACTTAATTTGGGGAACGATTTAGTAGGACACAGAAAGTGTTGTACTTGAGGTTAAGCATTTGTTCAGATCCCTAAACATGAATGTTAGCAACAATAATACTTTCAGAGCAACCACCACAAATTAATTGATTTCAAGACAATGTGGAAGCATTCTTGCAATGGTTTATTTATAATAGGGGTGGCACGGTTCACAAAACCCACGGTTCGGTTCGTATCACGGTTTTAGGGTCACGGTTTTCGGTTCTGTACGGTTCTTGTTGTTATTTTTTCTTTTAATTTTTAACACTCCAGAAATTTCCTTCAGCATATGATATATAGCTTATTAGCTTAATTATCCACAATTTAGGATACAGTATTAACATTTTTGTAATGTAATCATGCACTAACTGAATTTGACTTGACTTTAAGCACATTATTGAGACCATCTCTGAGTAAAAGCTGGTGAGATTTTGATACAGCGAGAGAGAAGACATTGATGATGACATGCTTTTCGTTTGTTTGGCATAAAAAAGAGCATGTGTATTGATATCTCTACAGGAACTTGTTCCTTTTTAGCACACAAAGATTGAAATTAACTTGTATTTATCGAACTGCCAACTTCAGTGTAGCTCTAACAAAAAAAAGAGGAACTCTTAAAGCTCTGTCTTTTAAACAAGTCAAACTACTTTAAAGATAAATATATAATATAATGTAATAACATAAACATCCCCAATGCTTTAGTTCACTGAGAGGTTTCTTAAATGCTGCGGACAGTAGAAGTTGTTTCCTAACCGGCTCTCTCCTGTTTGTGTTTATCCACACATTGCCGTGATGTCTTCTCAAATGAACTGTCATATTAGAAGTGTTTCCATTAGCATATTGAATGCATTTTGCTCAGTGCTTGTTCTATCTACTGTTTTATTTCCGTTGTCATCGTAAGTAACATGAAATCCAAAATGTTCCCACACACCGGATTTGAACGTCACGGGCGCATCCGCCAACTCCGCGGCCTTCATTAGGGGCCGTTCACATATCGTGTCGCACGCCTACATAGGAAATAATGAATATGCGCGTGCAACAGACGCGATATGTGAACAGCCCCTTACTCCACTTTTACTGTCGATATGTATGTTCGCACGAAACTGTCTGAATACGGGGCTACATTGCGCATGCGTCGAACCGTGCAACGCACACACGAACCGAACCGAGACAAGCGAACCAAACGGTTTTTCATGTACCGTGCCACCCCTAATTTATAACTATATTTTGTTCATAGCTTTACATCCACTTTTACGCCTAAAACTCTAAACTACATTATCTTCAGGTAGGTGCAGTGCACTTCTTGCGTGCTCAAAAACACCATGTGCACATAAACTCAGGCAAGGGGACATGTGTGGCTAAGACACAGGGCCTCACGCTACCCTTCACTGACTCATAAAACATTCCTATCAAAGTTTTGTGGGACATTAAAGAAAAAATGTAACACTTTCAAGTGGAATAGAGAGTAAAAAAAAAACAACCCAGAGAAAACGGAGAAAATTGCTCTCAGACCATACATCAAACCAGACCATCCATTGTTTGAGGCGTCAAAGATAGTATTTTCATTGGGCATCTGAATTTGCTTTGCCCTCCTTCGGTGTTTTACTTGACGGCTGACTTTGAAAGGATGACTTTAGTGGCCGTTATTCTGACAGGCGGAGGAGGCGTGATGAATCTGACATGTAAGCAGCGGTTAACACGTGTGAGAAATGTGGTTGTTTTTGTTGTTCTCTCAATGTTTGCACATTGGCAAGCAACTTTCAGCCATAATCTGTTTGCACAGTAAGACGCATTAGCTGTGTCTGTTCCAAAGTTTTTCCTCGTATCATATTGTAAAAATGTAACAGCGCCGCATGCTAAGATTGTCATCACACCAAAGCATCTGCAGAAAACTTATTTTGGGTTTTTCCATTAACTCCTCTAAACACATTAATTTGCAACACAAAGCGTACAATTTCATTGCTTTGAGAGCTAAACGATTGATTCCATATACACTCCACTAATGAATCCAAGACACAATTGCATTTTCCCCAGCAGCTGCAAATTCAAAGCATGTCCAACTGAAGAATATCGGGAATCAATCATTTTAGGCAAAACGTGTTTCAAATGCAGGTGCACAGTTTGGGCCTCTGAGCCTTTTGGGACTGACCTTAAAACTTGAAAGCCCTTAAAATTAGTAAATTCATTCTACATGTGATTATTTTTTTCTTTCTGGAAAGTTATTAAAACTATAATGAACAGCAATGACCTAGATACCGCGGTGAAGTTTCCATCAGCGTAATGAGGAGAAATGTCACATTGCTCTCGCGGGTCTTTCAGTCTCCGCACTTTTGTTCTGGGAGTTGCAAAGCAGCTTTGATGCTAATAATACTAACTAGCCACCCCGGGAGCAAACGTTTGTGTTGAAGCCTATTGGCAAATACCTCAATACTTGAGTTATGATTCTGTACACATTTGCTTTTCCTTTCTGTAGATCGAGCTCCTGAGAATTGGACCGTTGAAATGTCGGCCCCCAGCGCAGGATATTGACATATTCTTCATCATTTTCACTGATCAAAACTGTGGAATTGAAAAAAAAAAAAAAAAAGTGCTGGGAATACATGCAAAGAAGGTGCCAGATATTGATGAATTTTTATATAGACAGATGAAAAGTTGCGTTCAGTGACTCTGAGCTTTTAGCTGTAGTTTATTAACATTTCTCTGAACTGGCCTCGGATGGCCTCTTCTGAACAATTCACATGATTGCTCTCTCAACATAATATCCCATTGATTAATGGAATCAAAACACTTCTGACTACGACACTTCATTAACTAACGACCAATACGATTTTTATTTGAATGTCCTTGCCAAACTCAAGTTAATAAGAGATGTAATTATGTCCCTTGATTTACATAGTTTTCTCAGAATATATATATATATATATATATATATATATATATATATATATACAGAACTCTGGGAAGATTTTAACATGGTAATGGATATGATGGTTTTTGGTCTGATTATCTCTGGAACTTGCTACTGCCAACAAATGCTGATACGCTACTGTTTATATGCAAGAAATACCGCTGCTGCACAAATACCGTATATGAAATTACTCATAGCAGATCTATACAGGTGGAGCTGGGGAAGATGGGAGTTTCAGAGGAACTCTGAAAGCGTGCTGCAAATTGCTACAGTGAATGTTAAACAGACATTTTAATTGGAGCAGAAGTTCATTGGCTGCAAATGCGGCATGAACCAATCAGCTTACCAAGTGCTTAACACTGAGAATATCATCATTTTGCGTTAAGGACCCATCAGTCTACACCATCTACAGTTTCATGACAGACAGATTTTTGATCTGATATGTGTTGTGTGTGTGTGTGTGTGTGTGTGTGTGTGCGTGTGCCTAGTTCTGTCTCTAATCTCTGCAATACACCTTATTTAGAAGATAGATGCTCTGAAAATGCTTCATGCATATTCACATTAAGTCACTGTGAAAGTAAATGTTTTATTTTCACTTCTGAGTGACAGGGCTGCAAATAATCAGTGGTTAAAATAATTTTTTTCAACAATACCACCCCAACAAAATCACACTCTTTTGTTGTTTTCCCATTATTTTACTGACGACTGCTTCTCAAACCTCTGGGAGTTCAATGCAGGAGTCACAAAATGCTTGGTCTTAAAAGATGGATCAATGCCCAGTTTATTTGGACCAACTTCCTCCTCTGAATCTCAACCTGTAAGTATGATTAATAATTGATGTTTATATTTTCTAGCGATTTTTGTATGTTATGTTGTGTGTACCCTCTTCTTCCGGCTGTAGTTCTGTTATTCAGATGTGGGTCCAGAAATGCGTCGCTTAATGTAGCTTGACTCTCATTTAACTTGGATGGAGCACGACTTTTGTTTACAAACTGTGCTGGATTATCATCGTGCAACAGCGCATGCGCACAGTGTGCAGTCATTGATGAAGTGTGAGGAAAGAGCGATTCAAAAACAACAAGCTTGAAGCAAGGAGGAAAACACGACAATGGACGGCAAACTAGACGAGCATTTGTGCTAAGAGATCAGAAAGTATATCCACGTTTTTACAATTCATAACTGAAAGTGTAAAAAGACGTATTTAGGACGGCAAATTCACGAAGGGAGATAAGTAAGAATGTATCTTCTGAACTATGTTGCAATGGTGGATGCAGTATTTTTCATGCAAATGTCCCGTTGATGACATGACTCAGTGCTGCCCTCCGATGTCTGGTACAGTATAGAATAAAAATTGTACTGTGCATGTGTCGAACTCGGACGACCGAGTTTGACACATGCACAGTACAACATGACTTCGTGCAAGACGCGTCCGGGCAAGGAAAGTGAAGTGTACCCAGGCCTTAAGGTCACACTTACTACGAGAACGTCCTGCTCCACTCGTAATTAATTAATACTAAGCCAATGTAACTAAGCTTTTGAGGTTTTTGTAAGATTTTGGATAGTAATGACTAATGTTACTACATCCTGCTATTGGAATTGCTAATAATTTGGATCAATAAAGTGAAGATCATGGTAACCCATTAATAATGACTAGTGGGTTAACATGATCTCATTTTAGAATTAATTATACATTATTCACATTAACTATGAACTTGCATTTCCTTAGTAGTCCTCTGGGTGTTATAGATATATATATATATATATAAAAACAATGCTAGTTACTGATTAGCTAATAGTCAACTACCTCAACTGAGTGCTATTACTAATTTGCATAAAAACAATTATGTCAGTATATTAAAAAAAAAAAAACTTTTATGAAAAAGTTTGAGCCTCCATTTAAAATACATGATGTGCTCTATGTATTACATTGATCAAGTTTTATATGTGAATAAAAACCTGTATTAATTTTGTTCATCATCATCACAGCACAATCTCATATCTTCACAATACTTATAAACCGCTTGATTGCTTTTATGATGTCCTTATTAACTTTGTGGAACGTTTTGGTGGAATGCACTTTCAATGGAGGGATATTCATTTTTTATGGATTTTTTATGGGTTTGGCGCAACATGAGGCTGAGTAAATAGGAACAGAAATTTTATTTTCATTTTAGGAAGTACTTCTACTAGGTTCGTATCAAGACCTGCTATCATCTTTTTCTGGTGGAGTCCATGCAGCTGAGACCTCATACTTCCACAATAAGATCAACAGCACTACAAACACACGCTCACTCTTCAAGACGTTCAACGCACTCCTCTGTCCCCCTCCACCACCACATCTTTAACTGCTCATCAATTCGCCAATTTTCTTCACTGACAAGACATCTTCCATCAGCAGCCAGTTCTCACAGGAACTCAGGCCATCCACATCCACTAATCTTCTCTCTTCTCGTGGAGGCGGAAGTATCAAAACTTCTCCTCTCCACTTGTCCCACCACCTGCCCTCTAGACCTCATCCCCTCACACCTTCTACAAGCCATCTCTCCCACTCTTTTACCAGCACTTACACACATTATTAACTCGTCTCTCCACACAGGCACTTTTCCTACCACATTCAAGCAGGCTCGAGTAACCCCACTGCTAAAAAAACCCTCATTAAACACATCACTCGTGGACAACTACAGACCTGTCTCTCTCCTACCATTCATATCGAAAACATTTGAACGAGTTGTGTTCAACCAGGTGTCATCCTTCCTCACACAGAACAACCATCTGGACGTCAACCAATCTGGATTCAAGAGTGGCCATTGGACGAGGCTGTCACGGAATCCCTGCGGATTGCAAAGGCTGGTTCCAAATCTTCTGTTCTCATTCTACTGGATCAATCTGCTGCCTTCGACACCGGAAACCATCAAATTCTTCTGTCCACCCTCTCGTCACTGGGCATCTCAGGTACTGCGCTCCAGTGGTTTGAGTCCTATCTCACAGGTAGGTCTTTCAGAGTCGCCTGGGGAGGGGAGGTATCAAAACCTCATGAACTGATCACTGGGGTTCCTCAGGGTTCAGTTCTTGGTCCCCTCCTATTCTCCATTTATACTACATCACTGGGTCCCATCATACAGGCTCATGGTTTCTCCTTCCACTGCTATGCTGATGACACACAACTCTACCTGTCCTTCCAACCAGATGATTCCACAGTAGCTGCACGGATCTCAAGCTGTCTGGCGGACATCTCGTCGTGGATGGAAGAACACCACCTGCAGCTCAACCTGGCAAAGACTGAGCTTTTAGTCTTCCCTGCCACTCCTACTCTTCAACATGACATTAACATACAGCTTGGTACAACCACCATTACCCCATCTAAGTCGGCCAGAAATCTTGGAGTTATCTTCGATGACCAACTGACCTTCAGAGACCACATCTCAAAGACCACATCTCAAAGACAGCTCGGTCATGCAGATTTGCACTTCGCAACATCAGGAAAATCCGGCCCTTTCTGACTGAGCACGCAACACAACTATTCGTCAAGGCTCTGGTCATTTCAAGGCTTGATTACTGCAATGCTCTTCTGGCTGGACTGCCGTCAAGTGCAATCAAACCTCTTCAAATGATCCAGAATGCTGCTGCACGTCTTGTCTGCAACGAGCCTAAGAGAGCCCACGTCACGCCCCTCTTCATCTCTCTGCACTGGCTACCCCTTGCTGCTCGCATCAAGTTCAAGGCGCTGATGCTTACAGATCCACCACAGGCTCTGCACCTTCCTACCTCCACACACTGCTACAACACTACGTCCCCACCAGAAGCCTGCGATCACTGAAGGAACGAAGACTTGTGGTACCGTCACAGAGAGGCACAAAATCACTCTCCAGAACATTCTCCTTCACTGCTCCCTGCTGGTGGAATGATCTCCCTACTTTCATCAGGAACGCAGAATCCCTGGCAATATTCAAGAGACAGCTGAAAACTCACCTCTTCCGTGAACCCTTGACCCCTTCATAAACAAAAACAAAACAAACAAAAAAAAAATTCTATCCTGTCCTTTTTCCCTTCCTACTCTAGCTTATGGTACTGAGCAATGTATGAAACTTGTATTGTGAGCACTTCCTGTGTCTATTTGCCTCTTCATGAAGAATCGCATGTTTGTATTCCTCACTTATAAGTCGCTTTGGATAAAAACGTCTGCTAAATGACTAAATGTAAATGTACTTCTTAATGTGTTGCGAGGCAGTAGTCTTCAAGTAAACAGTGAGTTTCTACATTTTTCTTGGTGTGTAACCCCAACTTTTGAAGGCCAATTCTGAACTGTCTATACAAGATATGATAGATTGTTATTATAATTACATAAGAAAGAAGCAAAATAATTACTATACAACAGTAGGTTTAATGTAAGATAGATTTAAACTACAAGTGAGGAGATGTGGTGGAGGAGGGATGCTGGTAAACTCTCAGACGAACAGAGGTAAGTCTGCCATGTTTATACCTCTTGTCATTGATTGAGTTGATTAACTGAATGTTCTCCACTTGTGCTGATAAGGTTAATTATCTGCACCTGATCCTCCCGAACTTTGTTAATTAAACATCATTTCTTACTGGCACGTCTGGCAGCTGCCATAGTGAATGACATATTATCCACAAATAATAAAAACTGACCAAAAATGAAGAGCAATAGTTTGGTGAGAATTTCTCATGACCTGCTCAAATTGCCTTGTGGTTAAAGGTTATAATCAGTTCTCGTGAGTCTCGGTCCACAATACAGTTATTTTAATAAGACTCAAAAACAGCTGAATTAATTTTACATTGGGTCTTAGGGGTGCTGTTGACCCCGAGCGCAGCCAACCCATCCAGATGCAGCATACCGGAGATCGGATTATGCGTCTGACAATTCAGTACTATATTGTGACTGCCTGAAATCTTCTTAGGAGGAATACACACAAAATTAGTATTGCGATCTCCCTCGGCAGCTTTTCTGCGGAAGCTGAAACAAGACGTTAATCAGATGAAAAATATTCATTAACTCTAGAAGCAAGATCTGACTTAATACCTAATCATCACGAGCCACTTGTGGTAAATATACCCACGTCCCCTTGCACCGAACTGATTTGCTTTTGACCTAGAGTTTCCAATTGCACGCTCCTCGCAAGCGGAGCATCAACAGCGTGAGCGCCGGTGGCATGTCATGTGAGTTTCCACTGATTTGCAGAATTTCCACTGGGAAGCAACTTTACAGCTATGCCTCTTTCATCAGAGTCTCTAACGAGCGTAGAATCTGTTTTTTATGAGGTTAAAGTTGTAAAAAACAAAGGGGAAGAAGAAGCCCCAAACAGGTCCTTCGTGTTGCATGGCTTTTATTTAGTCCCTCTCAACAACTATTTGAAACTTTCGACCGCAAAAACAAAATAGGAAATAATTTCAACCAGGGCTTGTCAACTGCCATTAACTCCCTCCACAGATGGTTGGCGTTAACAAAGCTTCCTCCCTGTCAACCTCCTGGGGAACACATTCCCATACGTGCTGAGAAAGAAGCAAATTCCCTCTTCATATTTATTAGTGGAAAGGCTCTTTTCGAACAGTATTTCACAGAGGACATGGGGGCATCTATGTCTAGTCTTGGAGTATTTATAATACAGATTTATATTTTTTTAAAGAATCTATGGACAGCCTGAAGACAAATCTCTCAGACTGCCCCCACAAAACGTTTGTCTTGTTGGTGACATCTGGCCTGGTCAATTGTCGGTGAAATATTTCCAACCGCTTGTGCAACTTAGGGGCGTAAACTCCAACTGTTCTCCTCACAGCTTTATTTTCCAGTTCATATTTTGATGTATTTTTGTGGAAGAATCCATAATGGGACTCAAGATACTGGCCGTCTCCAAAGGCATCTATTATATGTACAACTTCACTTTGTCCAATGTCCAACTTCGGCTAGAAAGATTGATCTATAAGTAATAATGCAGAAATTTCCCCCCTTTGCCTTAATTAGAAACAGGGTATGCACAGGCAAAACCATGCTTGATTCGCTTGAGGTTGAACGAGAATGAAACACAGTCTGTGTCCACAATTGATGAATTCTGTCCCAGCAGTGCTATTAAAGACACAACCTTCAGTGATTCATGTTCAATTTCACAGAGAACAAGCACAATCTCAGGCCATTGAAACTCTCCCCTGCATCTGAGAGTGTTGCTTAATAAAAAGTACATTTCTACACATCATATTTCAATAAAAAAAAAAAAAAAAATCCTGCTTAATGCCTTGGTTAAGTGTACGCTTTTATGGCATACTTGCTCTGGTCTATTGCAGGAATTTCAGCGACAGCTTTAAACCAATTTGTTTGACTATTTCATATGGGAAATTAACTCACTCCTCTGGTGAGAACACTTTTCCAAGTCACAGCGTTTGAATTTAGCACTGGGCCAAACTGCATTGTCTCTGTATTGAACATTTTTAAGTCTTTTATCTGTACAGCAGTGTGAAATGAGACCATTTACAATTAGTACTAATTTAATTAAGCATTTCTGATGGTTTTTTCCCGCTCATGCATGTTTCTCAGACAAAGGCAGTAAAGAAAATCAATGCTAACATTAGAAGCACACATGCTCTAAAAACAGTTTTGAATTTTCAGTCTGAACTGACATTTACTCTGCATGTTTAAAAACTGTCGAACAAAAACACAAGCTTTAAGTGTCAAATACAGTGGTTGCTGGGTAAAATTCAGAATAGGCTAAAATCAACATCAGTATTTAGAATCTGGTGACTATACAATCCCTTGAAACCAAACCTGCATGCTTTTGTTTAACAGACGAAGGTCTTAAGTTCAACACCTGCACTGCAACTTCTGCAAAGAGTACTTATAATGGAAATAATATCCTTAACTATATAATAATATAGTTAAGTTTGAAATGTTTTCAGATGTTTAATTGCACGTTAAGTGAATGTGTTGCTTTATTTTATTATTTATGATAATTTTTTAACCCATTTTAACCCGTCTTTACAATTTGTTTAATGTGCACTGCTGAATATACTGACAATCATTTACGGTGAACTAAAATATTTGTAATTTATACTGAAAATTGTATGTCATGTATTCAAACATATTTATATACAAATAATGAGGCCATTTCACACTTTTAGGTTGTGTATGTTTTTTAAATCTACTATAATTTTAAGTATTTGCAATATACGCAGTATGTTGCTTGCCAAGCAATTAATTTTATCAGAAAACACAGACGGCATTACCATCCACTCATGCTAAGCAGCCAAACCTTGACCTTCTGTCTCCCTTCTTCTCTCTACTTTCAAAAGATTTATCTTGTAGAATGGTATATCCAGCACATAAATGTCATGCTATAAAATTATTTACACTCTTTAACGTTGAACATCTTCATAACCTACGCCGTGTACCGTCCCTACCTAGCAGGAGGGAAGTCGACTCCTCTCGGCTGTATTTGCATGGCAAGCAGCACCCGTCCATCATCGAATGGCAGCCACAGATGTTGCTCCCTGAAAACCAGTTACTGGTCGCGCTCATCATCATTCATATATTCCCTTCTTCTGCCTGCATCAGGCTCTAAGAATGATGCCGTCCATCACGGCAGATACCGTTTGACAGGAAACATACTGAACGATTCGTCTGGTTCAAGGCCCGAGCCCAAAGTCAGACTCGATTTCGGTGGGAGAGCGCGAGTTTCCATTCACGAGCCAAGCGTATAACAGACAATTACAGAGGGCTCATTCTCCACCCTTGTGGCACCTCACATTAGCTGTGTAAAAGAGATCACAATGGAGTTCAACCGTTCACTCCACATACAAAAAAAAAGTATCATTTCTCTCCATCCGAGTGAAATGGAGAGGGACAGGGAGAAATTGAACAGGATTATGGGATGGCATTATTGCCGCTGTGTAATCTCATAATTGGGCCCAATTTATCACACTGCACACAAAACGGAGTTTCCCGCTCCCTTCATTCTCAGAAAATGTGTGTTACCATATTCATTTCCACAATCTGATTCTGCCCATCAACTCAAATGGCTTTGTAGGAGGCAGAACTGCAAAATGGTGTTTAAGTTTAGATTTACATATTGTATTTGCTGAAGTGCACTAGGGGGCTTGTGTTAAATGTGAAGAGAGTGATGTGAAAGAGAAAATGAGGAGGGCGAGAAAACAGAAAGACAGATAAGAATTAATGAATGTTGGAAAAGTCTGTATCATGCCAAAAGCCATAATAGAAGACAGTGGGAGAACTTTAAATGAGAACACATGCCAACTTCCCATTCCTGGTTGTGACTGGATAAATCTGACAGTTTGCTTCAGATCTAGAAAATATAATCATTTGTGGACCATTCATGAGTTATACAAAATACCAGCTAAATGCACTCAAACTGAGGGGTTAGTAGCTATTTTTATCTTTGATAATTAAGTTGTGTTATTTCTAAAATGGACAGGCTACCGTTCAAAAGTTTGTGGTCAGTAACATTAATTTTATGCGGCAAAAATGTAATAAAATGATCAAATATGAATGTATAAGAAAACTTTTACACTGAAATGTGTTGAATTCACTTTCTATTCATCAAAAAAAAATCACTTTCCACAAAAAGCAAAAGTGGCTCAAACATTTTAAGCATTGATTCTAAAAATAAGTATAAATATGACAATAAAAACATTGATAATAAAATATATATATACTCTTCAGCATCAAATAATAATTTCTGAAGGATCACGTGACAGTGAAGTCTGGACTAATAATGCTTTGCATCACAGTAATAAGTTGCTTTTTGAATATATTTAAATAGAAGCGAACAGCAAACACCTCTGAAATAAAAGTACAAATATCAACGAAGCTTTTATTTGCCAAGTCTATAAAGCTTGTTTTACTATTTTATGTACCGGTATCTTAAAAACCCCTGGAGAATGCACCCTTTTGTATTAGACAGAATTAAATAAGTTGTTGTGAAATTGATCACATCTCTAGTAGACTGTAACAGCTCTTGAAGTTTCATATTATTCTTTAAAAACATACAATTTATGAAGGCTTGCCTTGAACTTCTGCCTTATTCTTTCATCGAAGCACACATTTGGGAGAAATCATCTGTCAGAGAGATGAGTGCTCACACGATGGCTAAAAATCACAAAGCCTGACCTGAAAAACGAGAAGGACAAATTTATTGAGACATAACAGCATGAGCACCCCGGAGCAAAACACAAGGCTGATGGGGGATTTGTATTTGCGTAACGGAACTTGAAAACATGTCTGTAATTCAAAGCTTCAGCTGAATCGCATTTGTTAATGTGCCAATGTTAAAACCATAAGGTATCGGCCTTCCTCTGAATGCTCAAAAGAAAATAGCTTGTTTTTGTTTCCCGTTCCCCGTTGGTGTTATATAGTATCTGCTAATGCATTCACCTTGTCCAAACATCTCGGTGGTGATACTCGATGCGATCTCAGCACATCCATACGTATTTCTTCAAGACCGTGGCTGTCAGGAAGAGGATGCAAGTGTCAGGTATAAATTACAAGCCTCAGCTTTGTTCTGCATGGGTCCCATGATGGCCCTCCTGTGGTCACACCGGTTCTTCCCCACCCTGAGATGCTTCCTCCTGGCCTCCTTCCCCTCAGCTGGGTGATAGATGTGATGTCACCACCCACCATGCAGTTTGAGAGGTATATTACACTCGGACAGCTCGGGGATTTCATCCATTCAACTGCTGCACACCCTACACTCCAGCTTGACTGAAACGCCCACCCATTCCGCCCTTGAACCACATCAAAATTGGCAGATCAAAGGTTGCCAACTTCTTGAAGATGATGCAGGTCAGTTTCTTCTCCACTAAATGTTCTTCCTGGAAGATTATTTAGCAGCACATGCTGAACATTGTATTCATCTTCGTCTTCTTTGGAGCGACGACCCAAACTCACTCTTTAGATCATTAGACTCTCATTAGACTCTAGATCTGTGTTGATCCTGAAACAACATTCCAATCAACCGATCAGATTTCAGGGAAACATTTAGAGTTTATCTCAAGTTCAGGCTTAGAACCAGGGTTAGGTCCTTCTACATCAATGTTATTCATCTATCACTTCCGTTTTATTTAAGGGAGAAGTTATGGGGTAGTAGTAGGGGTGGGGTTGGGATTAAGACAGAATTTTAAGATGATATAATGTAACAAAATATGGCGATACAAAAACATGTCTTCAAGATGACCATGACATAATGAAACCATGACTGAATGAACCACTGATCGAAACAAAAGATTCAGATATACAGTGGGGAGAACAAGTATTTGATACACTGCCGATTTTGCAGGTTTTTTGCAGGAACAGTATGTATTTGGTAACATTTAAGTAATTACTAGTGGATTACCATGATCTGAAGTTTAGAATACTGATCCAAATAATTAGTAGTTCTTTTAGAATGATGTAGGAACACTTGAGTCGTTACTGTCCAATACTTTACAATGACTCCCGTAGTTACTATCATGTTTCTCACTTTGGAACACTGATCCAAATAATTAGTAATTCCTTCTGAAGGATTTGGTAATACTTCAGTCATTACTAGTTAGTTACCATTAGTTTGAGTTTATTGTTAGTTAATAATAGTTACTAGAGTGTTAATAATGCATTAATCATTTGTTCCTGTGTAGCTATTCATTAATGAGTATTCTAAAGTGTGACCAACTCTTTTTATACAAACAAACCATGAAAATCCTTTTATTCATTTATTTTTATGTATTATTTTTAATGACAACCCCGCTTTTTTTCTGCATTACTCTCTAAATGCTCGTCATTGTCCGCTGAGACAGTCAGGGCGAGCAGCCTTCAAATTCTGGCTGTTTCACAGAGCAGCCTGGGAATTACTGGCAATGCTACACACTCATAAAGACGTATTTCTGCATTCTACAGGAATGTTAAGCCAGAGCATGTGAGATGAACAGACACATGTGGAAAAGGCATTGCCTTTGGAAGTTTGTCAAGCAAACTGTCAGTGCAAGTTCCCATAAGGCCTTCTGTTACATCAAACCAATCACACTGACATTATTATCTGCTTCTCAAATCTCTGTGGAAATTGCTGGATCAAGGCTCTTTTTCAAAGGCCAAACAACAATCCCACGAGCGTATGAAGTTAGACGTGGCATTTAATTAAATTTGCTAATGCTTCCTATTATTGTTCAGAAGCTTTCTTATAAACTGAGAGCATTTCTTAAGCTGCTCTTTTCTCAAATTATACACTGCATGTCTTGTAAAATGTGATATACACCATACTCTGTACTACTGTAGAATTGTCAGAAAACCACATTATTAGATTTCAACCGTCCTAAAGTCAATCTTGCCGAAGTTCTACCAACACATGAACTTTGCAGAACCTTTTGTTCCCTTTTATGTCTCGGAATGACAATAAAGCTAACGAGAACTTGAAGATCATGTTGTGGTACCATGCTTTGGGCATGTCTGTGCATCTTCCTTCAAACAATCCAAGTTGATGCCATGCAATATATGCATGAAGGCCTCCATGCCACATCATAGGACTGTCAGCGTATAATACTGCTGTGATTTCATAGCGTCATAACTGACTCGAAAGGGAACTATTATTATGAGCATAATCTTGCATTTGAGGCCTAGTTTAAAATGGGTTATTTTACCTTTCAAAGTCTTTTTGCTGTTGTTTTTTTGTGTGTTGTTGTTGTTGTTTTGTAAGCATTTTTGGCAAGAAACATAAAGGTAAATGAAGAGACTGGGGTTACTCTTTATTTTAAGGTGTCAGTGTTACAGTGTAATTATACATTTGAGTACTGAGTAATAATAATTAACTATAATGTCCTTACTATAGGGTTAGGGTTAGGATGAGGGTTTGGTTTAGGGTTAATTGCATGTAATTATGCATAATTTATAGTTATTACTGCAGTAACTACATGTAACATGTGTAACAATGACACTGTAAAATAAAGTGTTACTGAGACTTTTCACAGATGATAGACTTTAACAAAAATAGACAATATTTTAAAAGGGAATACTTACTAAATTTTTGGACCTCCCTTTGAAACATATTAGTGTCACATTAGGCTGCTGGGAGCCTGAAGGACCAGCTGGACTTTACGTGTTACCCTGTAATCTGTCCACTCATGCAGACCCACTCTCTTCATCTACTTCATCATCAGATCAGACTGGAGCTCTGAAAGTCTCATGTACTGCCTATAGAGACAAGCCTGTATGTTTCTTTCAACCAATTTGAGAAATTTTGTCCCCACAAGCATAGTGTAAAATGTACACAGAAACATGTTTATATATATATCGTTAATTTTGACCCATACAATGTATGTTGCTACAAATACACCCGTGTGATTTATGACTGGTTATGTGGTCCAGGGTCACATACAGTGGGGACTTCCAATTGATTTTTGGATCAATGAGATCATGTAAATTTTTTGTCCAGTTTCATGTATTGTTTAAAGAAAGACAGAAAGAAAGAAAGAAAGAAAGAAATACATTAAAGACAGAAAGAAAGAAAGACAGAAAGAAAGAAAGAAAGAAAGACAGAAAGAAAGACAGAAAGACAGAAAGAACACTGCAAATGCAATTATACACTTTGAATATGAATACATCTGTGAGGAACCTGTTTTTAACTTCTGAATTAAAATTCATGATCAAAATCATAATGATGAAATAAACCTCATTAAATGGACTGAATAAAAATCTTATATAAATTGACAATTTATTAGTATTTTTAATATTATTATTTATAGAAATGTTAGCAATAACATATATAATAGAGAGGACCCATGGAGGCTCTCGTGACTGTGTTTTCAACAGCCCAATTAAAATATCAGATCATTTTATCTTAAAAATAAAAAAATAACTATAAAATAACAATAATAATAATAACAATGTTATATGTATATATAAAATTATGCATGTATTTCTACATATAGAACTTTTTTTTTCCTTTCAAAATTTATTAAAAACCTGCTCGTTGATATAAAAGAATGAATATATTTCGTTTCTTAGATGCTGTTTTGAGATGGAGCTAAACATCTGATATTGAAAATGTATAGAAAATTACATTTCACTAATCATATTAGCTGGCCGCATTCCCAAGAAAACTCTGAGTAACTGAAGCACTTTTTTTACATCTATTTTTTATTTTTTCACCATGCTGCTATATAAATAGAAAATGCCTGCCCATTTGGAAGTTGAGCAGTCCGAAACCTTCCAAATAAACATGTTAGACTTCAAAGAGGAGCGAAGCAGACAGATAAAAGGCTACATTGACACATTGAAATTGAAACCAAAACACAGGGAGCCCTTTTTATTGGAAAAGCACCGAGTGGTGTTGAAATACTGAGACCCAAATGAGCACTTGAACATAAAAAAGCTTTGCTGTACATAAAAGAGACTGGAAGCTTGTCATTAGTGTATGTTGTGTATCATATTAGTGTGTAAAAGTGATTTGACAGCACTGTGCTTGTTTAAACAATGCACATAAATACATATACAATGTGTGTCTTAATTAATGGCGTTTGCTGTTATTGCTCACATCTGAACAAACTTCCCACCATACATTAAAGTATAATGTTCTTTTAAAGGTTCCTTTTTTGATCTTCCACAATATGTTTACATGCATACATATATATACATAATTTACACTGCACATCATCTCTTTTCTCACCTGAGAAATAGCTTTCCGAGAGACTCCTCTGCTCTGATTGGTCAGATGGCTCGGCTTGTTGGTCTACCGATTAAGTGCATGTCAGAAACCAGACGGCCATTACTGAATTTCAGCTCCAGTTCTTTAACTCCATTTATCTGTACTTTAAAATGTGAAACTTTGCAGACCTCTTACATTCACAAACAGTATACAAAAGATAATATCTGAAAAACCATAACAGCAGAACTTTAATATTCAGCATGTAACTCATCCCAAACTGTTTGTTCTTTGGCATCAACGAGTCTCAAAAATGTGCTCTTTGTAATTAACTTTAATCTTAGGAATTCATTAATTTCATCTTCTTTTCATGTGGGTGAGAATTAGCAGTCATTGAATGTTCAATATCATTGTTGACTCTTTGCCCAACATGCATATTATTTATGTATTCTTTGTTGGTGTAATGCTCAAAATTGATTTCTCTGTTTTCCCATCCTAGCTTGTCCTGTCTGAAATTTATTCATTTATTTATTCCTTACTTGAGCAGATGGAGAAAAATTTCGGTTACACTCTATTTTAGGGTGTCAGTATTACACTGTATTTATACATTTAAAGTGAGTAATAATAATTAACTACATGTACTTACTATAGGTTTAGTGTTAATTGTTTATAGTTATCAATACTACAGTAAGTACATGTGTAACAATGACACTGTAAAATAAAGTGATACCAAAATTTCCCTCTTGTGAAAAACAATACCTGCTGCTAATATTAATATTTCATCAGAAACACATTGAAACACAAGCTCAAAAGCTCTGCTCCTTGGGTGACAAATTTCTTGCAAAACTATTATTGAACTCCAAAAAGTGTAAATCAAATATTGTAGAAAGTTAATAGGTGTTTCAGCAAAGTACACTAATTAAACACAGTCACTCTGAAAGGAGGTTGTAGAGTCGGTGGTTCTTTGTAACACATTGCCTACTTATAAGCAATTAGTCTGTGAACGCTGTGGTCCTTTAACCTAAAGAGTTCAGGAAGCTGTTGTGTGGTTTCTCTGAAGATTCCAGGGTGGCCCCGTCTTCCTCTTTACTCCAGTAAGACCCCTAATATGTGAGGCCTGTCATGGGAAATGTGGTTAGCTCATTTTTACATGTGGCGCACACAGGCATGGCACTCCACCATCATTGTTGAGGCAAAAAACTGAAAATTGGGATTATTTTTGAGTCATTGACAGTAAAGCCAAAGCTTTCCTGCCTCTGCACCTTCATTTTCATTTATAAAATAAACATAGGCCTACAGTATGTTCATACATTATATCTCCAAACTCATTTTATTATTCATGTATTCATGGGAAATTAAAGGTCATGCATTTCTTATGGTACTCTTGTGCTATATGAGTTTAAGTTGAAATATTTAGTTTTGCTTTAGGCAATATTGGAAATATGAAACTCCTTTAATATTTCCTCTGTCTGCATT
This sequence comes from Zacco platypus, assembly GCA_038088235.1. NCBI lineage: Eukaryota > Metazoa > Chordata > Actinopteri > Cypriniformes > Xenocyprididae > Zacco > Zacco platypus. The sequence continues at coordinate 761,772 of CM076086.1, read as the reverse complement.
GTCAGTTAAATTGATCTGCACTAATATTCAAAAGTTTGGGGTCAGTAGAATTTTTTAAAAATAAATTACTACTTTTCATCAGTAAGGATGCATTACATTGATCAAAAGTAACAGTAAAAACTTTTACATTGTTACAAAATATTTCTATTTGAAATAAATGCTGTTCTTTTGAACTTTCTATTAATCAAATCCTGACGAAAAGTATACTTATTTTCCCATATATAACATTTCTTATTATATATATATATATATATATATATATATATATATATGAGTATATATAATGCAATTTCCCCACTGCGGGACAAATAAAGGTTTTACTTACTTACTTATATGTGAGTGACACAGATGAAGAGTAGCAAAAATATAGAAAATCACATTGTATGATTTTTAAGTTATTAATTAGCATTTTATTGCATGACATCAGTATTTGATACATCAGAAAAGCAGAACTTAATATTTGCTACAGAAACCTTTGTTTGCAATTACAGAGATCATTCGTTTCCTGTAGTTCTTGAGCAGGTTTGCACACACTGCTGGATTTTGTCCCACTGCTCCATACAGACCTTCTCCAGATCCGTCAGGTTTCGGGGCTGTCACTGGGCAATACGGACTTTCAGCTCCCTCCAAAGATGTTCTATTGGGTTCAGGTTTGGAGTCTGGCTAGACCACTCCAGGACCTTGAGATGATTCTTAGTTGCTCTGGCTGTGTGTTTCGGGTCGTTGTCATGCTGGAAGACCCGGCCACGACCCATCTTCAATGCTCTTACTGAGGGAAGGAGGTTGTTGGCCAAGATCTGGTGATACATGGCCCCATCCATCCTCCCCTCAATACGGTGCAGTCGTCCTGTTTGCTGAAAAGATTCCCCAAAGAATGATGTTTCCACCTCCATGCTTCACGGTTGGGATGGTGTTCTTGGGGTTGTACTCATCCTTCTTCTTCCTCCAAATACGGCGAGTGCCGTTTAGACCAAAAAACTCTATTTTTATCTCATCAGACCACATGACCTTCTCCCATTCCTCCTCTGGATCATCCAGATGGTCATTGGCAAATTTCAAACGGGTCTGGACATGCGCTGGCTTGAGCGTGCGCTGCAGGATTTCAATCCATGACGGTGTAGTGTGTTACTAATGTTTTCTTTGAGACTGTGGTCCCAGCTCTCTTCAGGTCATGGTCAGGTCCTGCCGTGTAGTTCTGGGCTGATCCCTCACCTTCCTCATGATCATTGATGCCCACGAGGTGAGATCTTGCATGGTGCTCCAGACCGAGGGAGATTGACCATCATCTTGAACTTCTTCCATTTTCTAATAATTGCGCCAAAATTGTTGGTCTTAAGTAATATTCTAATTTTCTGAGATACTAAATTTGTGATTTTCTTTAGTTGTCAGTTATGATCATCAAAATGAAAAGAAATAAACATTTGAAATATATCAGTCTGTGTGTAATGAATGAATATAATATACAAGTTTCAATTTTGAATGGAATTAGTGAAATAAATCAACGTTTTGATGATATTCTAATCATATGACAATGTTTCTTGAGCATCAAATCATTAAATCAGGATGTTATAATGATTTCCAATAGATCGTGTGACACTGATGACTGAAGTAATGATGCTGAAAATTCAGCTTTGCATCACTGGAATAAATAACACTTTATATTAGATTTCAACTGTAGTATATCACAATATTATTATCCCCAAACATTTCAACAGTTAATTTTAAATTATAAATATATTTTCAATGATTAATTATTTCAGTTGATTTTCGATTATCTTTATTACGATTTTGTTCATTAACTTTAAAATAGTATATGGTATCCTGTACAATGCAGACAAAATGAAATTTAAGGGGGAAAAATGATTTCGATTTCAGAAGGTGTGACCACAGCTCAGCAGCCACGACTCCTTTCAGCTGTCATTTTACAGCCTTTTTTCAAGTGGGAGGTCTGAATTTCCCTCCTCGAGGGATCTACAGCCACTGTCGAGACAGGCATGTTTCCTTCACGCTCAACAAATTATGCTTAATTTCTCTCCCGAGCCCAATTTACCCTGAGTTTTGATGTACTACTTTATGTTCACCATATTAAAGACTGCAGTACACAGTAATGCAAAAGAACCCTCTATTAAACGTCAAAGACTTCAGAGGTTTTATTGGGTTTCTCCAAAGTGCTTTACCTCCACGGTTATTCAGGGAGTGATACAGATTTGTGATGAGGATTTACAGGTTGACCTCTATTTTAGATTCAGATCAATGAGTTTCATTTTCAGTCCTACAGAGGCTGGAGGGATATAAAACGATACTGTCATTAGAATGTACCATGGTACACGTAGACCGGAGAAAGCTGACTGTTGGTTTAGCCACACTGATTTTCTTTACATACGTCTGCAAATGTTCCACCTGACTGCAATGCATATGTAGAAGTGGATGCAAGTTATTTATTTGATTTACTTTGCGATGAAGTGCAACAGATCCATCTGGTCGTGTTATGCTTACTGATTTTGCTTAACAGATAAATAGACTTAAAAATAAACCATTTAAGCAACAAAGTGTCGAATTATTTTAAAACAAACAAAATTTTAAACAAATTTACAATTAATCCAAATAATGTCAGTTGGGGGTCCAAGCATTTCTTCTCATTATTCTTCGTTCTTCTGCACTAACAATATTTCTGGTGTCCCATGGAGGCTCGGTGACTAGATCTCAATTCTGACCCATTTTGTTAAAAAAACAAAAAAACAAACAAACAAAAAAAAACATTTTGCATGCATTCAAATAGACAGGTCAAGGCTTTGAAATCTTTATTACAGCTTTTTCTTGATTACTTTTGCCCAATTCTCGAATCAGAATCAGAATCAGAATCAGAAAGCACTTTATTGCCAGGTATGTTTACACATACTAGGAATTTTTTTAGTGACAGAAGCTCCACAGGGCAACAAAGTGACAGCGACAAGACACAGATAATAAAAATAATAAAATAATAAAAATACAAATATACAATATAGACAGTTGTATGTACAGTTAGAATGAGACTTTTTCTCTCTCTCAAAATAATAAGTTCAGGTCTCTGAACTATTAGATTCTTGATCATATCAGATTTTTAATTTCATAAGCCGTCAAAATGAACATATATAAAATATTTAAACATATAAAAAACTTATATAAAACTACATTTAAAAAAGGTTAAATGTATTATTTTCATTATGTCATTGTTTATGGAAATTATTAATAACATTATTAGATACTACAACACTAAAGGGATTACTTTTATTTGTGATACAGTGGGTTATTATGGCTTATTTTTAAGTGTTAAAATTGCCCCCAAACATTGTTACAATCTCAGCTGAAAGATTCTGACTTGTTGCATTTAATTTAATAGTATAGTCTTGTCCTTATTAGTGTAAATATATCAATTTTATTAATAATTCGTGCACCTATGCTTGTTTCTTGTATCAAAAGATGACTAGTGACAGATGACACAGATCCTGACGCCAACTTTGACCACCACCAGGATGGTCCCTGTCCAAACCTCCCCAGGGGTCATCTTTAGGCAGGAAATACTGAGTCCGCAACCCTCAGGATGTAAGCTATGGACGGGGCCTACACCAAAGAACTTTATCTTACTACATTTTGCTTGCTGATTTTTAATAAATATCATTGTTACGTTATCTTGCCTCCCGAGGCTTTTTGGTAGAAATGTGTTACATATAATCCGATTATACACAGTTGCTTGTCATGGAAGAGAAATAGGAAGATATGTGAGAATATCAGTTCAACTTGTATGAAGTTAAATTGCATTTGCAATATTTCACATTTATATTTTTTGGTATATATTTTATAGTTTTCATGATGTTATAAAATTATATTGATTGGTTTGTTAAATACACACAATATTGCTTTGTTGATACGGTATTATGTTTGAGTATTTTACAGTATCTCTTTCCGTTTCCGTTCACTCAAGTGAACATCTGTAAATCTCTTTGAAAAATATGTGCACAAAATTTACAGTTCAAACCTTTTTTTCATTCCCTAAGAGAAATAAAAACACATTGGAAAAATAAAATTGACCGAGGTTCACATAAGTCATGCATGAAAGGGCTAATATCACGAGCACCACATATTCTTACATTTATCACACATTCTGTCTTCCCATTGCTCTTCCACAATAAGCATGTGAATCTTGTAACAAATTTATACAAAAATAAATATTCTGAAAAAATACAAATACAGTACTGCTGTAGCTAATGCTGTTTAGGGTTGACATATTCATCCATGTTCAAAAATGGTAGGGATTCATTATGCCGCACAAACTCCATATATATGGTTCCAGACTTGGTCGGTTGATTAGTAAGATTGTGATTTTTATTTCATTAGAATGGCAGGCCAATTTAGCAGACAGTACAAACATGGAATATACATGCATATCTGAATGCAATAAGAACCCTGTACTAGTTTCTTTATGTAAATTTTTAGTAGATAAGGACACCTAATATAAATTGTGACCAAAAGTCCATTTTCTTTTTGTGTACTACAGTATTGACTTTTTCTCGTAAAGTTTTATCTACTGCTGAAATCTGTACCTAAAAAGCTCAGACTGATAAGAGCATTCAGCTAGACAAAATGTTTTGGTTATGTATGCAACCCTTGTGCCCTGAAGGCCGGAATGGAAACGTCACGTCCATGGATTGTGAGCATGGAACTTTCCATGGATTTTGGCATGCGAGATTTGGATCAGCCGCACTAGCCCACAGCACCGGCATTTAATGAGGTGCATACTTCAGGTTTTTGCTGAGGATCCAAGCCGGTGACTTGGTGACCCAGTGACCCTGCGCTCCAGCGCCCCAGTAGTGGTTACAGCATCTGCTGGCAATGGGACGTGACGTCTCCGTTCTCTCCTTCTTTGAACAAGGGTTGGATATGTAACTGAGATGTTCCCTTTCGTCAAGTTGGAGGAGACCAATGAATTGGGATCCCAGGTTGTGAACTGCTCCAAGCACATTCTGAAGTGCTCTAAGCACCAATGAGCCAACCCATGCTGCAGGAAAGAAAGCGCAGCACCGATTTTCGGGGGTCTTCTCGGCGAGAACAACTCTCGACAGACAGTTTCCACTTCAAAACATAAGAGTGTCTTGTGGACAGTGCTCTTGCTGAAGTGATGGTGTCACTACCTCTTGGGGTCACCTAGAACCATCTCTGAGAAATTAGATCCTTCCTAGAGGAATCAGCCAGGGAGGAGCTGTCATGAGAAGCATCAGTACTGGGTACCAGGTCCGGATGGGGCAATAGTGCACAACTAGTAAGACCTGCTCCTCTTCCTCCCTGAATTTTCACAGTGTTTGTTGCAGTAGGTGAGTTGGGTCAGCTGTGTGCCAGTACATCTGTGCTGAGTGTTACCTTGGTCATGGAGTAAAACAACTGGCAATGAGAAGTTTCTGGAGAGGCAAACAGGTCTACCTGAGTGACTCCCTGGACACGCAACTCATGATAGCTTGTGATAGCTCATCAGACACAAGATTGAGCATGTTGGGAATGTGAATGGCATGAAGCAACCTCAGATGCTTCTGACTCCAAAGGAGGAGATGGCGGGCGACTTGCAACGTACGACTGGAGTGCAGACCACCATAACGGTTGTTGTATGCAACGGCTGCAGTGTTGTCCATAAGCACCAGTACAACCTCTTTGCCCTGTAGCGGCATTTTAGGTGGCTCAGTGCAAGATGTACTGCTAGCAACTCGAGGCATTTGATGTGCCAGTGCAGTTGAGGTCCTGTCCAAACATGACACTACATGACCGTTAAATGTGGCACCCGAGCCAGTGGCAGAGGCATCGGTGGATACCACAGCATGCCTGGACATCTGTTCTAGAGGCACTTCTGCCCAAAGAAATGCAGGGTCTGACCATGGGCTGAAGATTTGATGACAGGTCAGTGTGACTTTCAACTGGTAAGTGTAACCAGGCGAACTGCATAGCCGAGCCTGATAGTCTGAATGAACCAGCGAGACGATCTGGGGGACCACAGGTGTACCCACTGTGGGAAAGTGATGTGTGGAACACAGAGACCTGGCTTTAGGGGTTTTCCTTTCGAGGGAAAGGGCCCGTGGCGAAGTCTGAGCATGCATTGCAACACTTACCTAGTACCACGGTGGGGTAGAGGGTGTGTGAGAAGGCATGGTTGCATCCTCAAAACACCCACTGCTGCCCGCTGGCAGCTGATCTTGTCAGCATCCCGCATGTCCGTCAGACACAACCAGAGATGGCATTTCTGGACCACAAACATAGGCATCACACAACCCAAAGCCCACACAGTGACCTACATCCCTTGAAGCAAGAGGTCCGTTGCGGTGCAAAGCTCTTGGAGAACTTCCGGATCGTGACCAACCTCGTACAGGTCCTTGAAGGCTTTGGCTTGGTGGACCCGCAGTAATTCCATAGTGTGTAAAGCAGAGGCAGCTTCTTGTCAAGGCAGGTAAGCCTGGTTAGACCTGACGGGTGCGTACAGGCCAGGGAGGGGAGACACGGATCCCCCCTGCCATAGTTGCATAGCATCGGCCCGCTCTATTGGGGAGATCTGTGTGTAACCCTTTGCTACCCTACCATCGAGGTTGGTGAGGGGGGAAGAGACACCAGTTTTGAGCAGTAAAAGGTGCCATTGAAGACCTAGAGAGCTCCTTATGCTCCTCCGGGAAGAAAGGCATTGGGGCGGAGTGCTGGGAAACAGCACAAGCCAGCCGGAGAAATCAATCATCGAACCTCGAGGGCTTGAGACACAGTGGAGGATTCAACTCGAGCCCAACCCTCTCGAACATAGCCGTCATTTCTGGGTCTGACTCGGACAATACTACCGTTCCTGAAGGAGGCAATGCAACCAAATTGTCATCGCCAGATTGGCTCACCCTTCGATGCAGCGATTGACATCTGGTTGTCAGGGAGAGCACCTTTGAGCAGTAAACCTTTGAGATGGTCCAGCGCGTTCCTCAGGCAGCTCGACTGGCTGCGGAGTGCAGGAGGGGCTCTAGGGGGTTGGTTCCCCGGAGGAGAATCCCTCCCCGTAACCCTCAGGTTACCCAGGCTACTGCCCAAACTTACTAAGGTTAATTCGAAGCAGAGATGAGGGGGATCCAGTACTTTTGATAAGGTAATGAAAGGTAACGACCGCATCCAGAAACACACAGGTGGAATGTAACCAATGTAACCAAAAGATGCAAAATCACACCCTTGTAAGCTCTTTTAGGGAACTGCTCTGTCTTGGTGCTGAAGCACACAGGGGGAAATGTCCAAGGCAACACTGGCAGGAAAAAGTACAGGCACAGAGCACTCACACTCGTTTAAGGCGCCTTCTAACCAGCTGTGAGAACAACTTTTTCAGCGCTCTCAATAGCGCACCATTACCAGCTGTGAGAACAGCCTTTAAAACTGGTGCCATCTCACCAACACCAACAGTGAGGAGGCTTCCTCCCAGAAGAACTGGACTCAGATTAATAACACTCTGTTAGTAGAATATGAGCAGAACAAACAAAGCAGCTCCGAGGCGAAAAGCTGAATTATGCGATGCACTTGCTGCTTATTAAATACTAACGCTTCGGGCTGGAGCAGCTGATGCAAATCTCGAGTGCCAATGTCCATTGGCTTGTTTTTGTTACATTCTAAGTAAATTGGCCTCTCTAGCTAGATCCAAAATCATGGGATACATGGCGTCGAAAGCGACCGGCTGAAAGAGAACTGACATTCGTGTTCAGTGTGGAAAACAGGCAGTGTCAACTAAAAAGTAGAAAACATGCAATTTCTATATAACAATTATTTCCATAGTGGAAAAAAAAAACATTAAACATTTTAACCATTGTGGCTCACACGATGATAATATATATATATATATATTTCTTTATTCTGGCCAATTTGATAACACAATAACTAGGTTTTCAAGCATTAATTAAATGTTTTGGATGAGTAACTACAATACAGTTGTGATATTTCAGCGAACATTTGTGACAATTGCACTTACAGTTTAGAGAATGGTCAGACTGTTTTGAGAAATGTGCAAAAACAATTGAGAAAAACAGTAAGATAAGAAATCATTATTATTTCTATGGGAAAAATATCCATCCATCATCCATCCATCCACTTGCCCTATGTAGGTTCATGAAGATGCTGGAGCCTGCTCCATCATCTAGAGCTGTCGGCAGGGAAAAAAACTGAACTGATGGAACCAAAGCTGCTGAAAAAGGGGGCAATTACTGTGGCGCTCCATAGATATTACGGATCATAGAATCAAAAATCTGGCCATCAAAGAATGTATCTCCTGAGTTTGGTCTCAGTTTAATGTACACTTTGCCCAACAACAACAGTGCAGAGAAAAGCAGTTCCTTAAAAATTTTCTAAAAGGCAAATTTTCAGCTCTTCCTGACAACAATGGCTAGAAAAATGGAGATGCCAAGAAAGTTCAATTATATAGGCTTCTTCAAAACTCCCATTGCTCAACAGATAAACATATTAGAAAAAAATATATTGTTCCTCCCCCCTCCTCAAAAAATAAAAAAATAAAATAAATAAATAAATAAATATATTCAGTCATGTTCCCAAAGTATGCAATGAACACAAAAATGGCATATCAAACTAGCCCTGAGTTGTGAGCTGGCAAAATTGAATGGAAATCTGCAGGGGCCCAGAGTATGCCTCCTATCTGAATGGAGATTACTGATTATCTGTGGAAGCTTCACATACACTCTAGGGTTTTATTAAAATACTCACCCGCAAGCGTGAGCAATCACAGGTCATAGTCCAATATTAAAATGAATTTAAGACCAACTGTTTGTTTTTTGTTTTTTGTCATTTAATCATGGCTCATTTGAATACATCTTGTTTACTCATCACTTCCATTCTCTGACACATTACATCAGAACACAACACTTCAACAGTTCAGACTTCCGCTTTCAAAACAGTAGTTCACAGCACAATTCACTCATTAACACAACAGTGAGTATCTCATTGCTGACTCCTTGTAAGTTCCTTAAAAGTAAACATTATATTTAGTTTTAGACCATTTTTATACATTGCGGTTTATAATTGTGGGGGGGCAGAGGTATCATCTTTAGATGAAATGGTAATTCTTAGTCAACAAAATATTCATCATATAGCAAGGTTTTAAGTGCCTTGTTGATTTTTATAGAAGAATTATTACAAATATTACTTTTATTTAATTACAAAATGACCCCTGAAAAGGGGTCTGGTTTCAACCTGAAGGAAATTATTTTTCCAAAAATAACCAGCTGACTGTACATTATCTTACCTATTACACAGTTAAATGCACCAAATAAATAAACACAATAACATGAAAAATTGATTTGAGACTAAATTATTTTAAGTGACGAGAGCATGATATGATAGACAAGAAAATGACACAGCTTTGCAAGAAAACGGTTGCCAAGGTCAATGATCAATTACACATTACTCTGACTGAGTAATCACAATCAAATATTTAATGTACAAGATATAACACTAAAAACTTGCATCTAGTGAATTGGTCTATAAATAGCTCTTTAAAAAAACCAACAAAAAAAAAAACTATTCTCTTTATCCAATACTAAAACTGAAAAGATCTGGGAATATTTCTCTTCTTTCAAAGTCTCATTATATCTAAAAGATCCAACAGCATAAAGCATAACTAAATGTGAGACATTGATGACCCAGCACCTTTTAACTGCTTGAAAGCAAACAGCATTTCATTATTTCAATATATGCAAATTTATTCGTTATCCTGCTGTCATACGCCAAACTTTGATGCACTCTTCAGTAGATGACCCTTGGTTCAGTCTGGTAATGTCCCATGCCAGAAATACAGGTTTAATGCTGTAAAATTATCTTCTCTCAGGAAAAAACTGTGCGCTCAGCACTGCATGAGCTCAAAAACCCCAAAGAGAAAAACTTGAAAATATGCATTTATTTAATTAATACGCTATGATGTTTGAATGCTTTTGAAATCTGCAATGACCCCTGTGACACATTCTCTTTAGGTGTTAAAATATGAAAACTTTAGTAAAAGTGGAAATTGGAAATGCTTTATTGCAATTAGGTTTGCAATTCAGGATGTCCATTGCCAACTATGTTACAGTTATTTTCATTTAGGCTAATGGTCCTGTCCCGGGAATATTTATTTGTTTATTTATTTTCTTGTTTGAAATGGTCCATAGATGTTAGATGTTAGCATAAGATTGTAATGTTGTATTCTTTTTTCACAGGACGCACTAATGTTTTCATGATCTTTCACTTTTTTTTTTGCAAGAAAAGTACAATAATAGCAGAGTAGAGCTAAAGCACACACACACACACACACACACACACACACACACACATCAGATTCCTACAGATGGGGAAGTATAAAATCAACACTGATCCATAACTTCACTTGTAAATGTTTATTTTTACTGTGGTGATTTTAAAACAGTGCAGATGGTTGCAGAAAATGTTCCAACAGAAAGGAAGAAACATTCTCCAGAACATTTTCATCCACTGTTCCTTGCTGGTGGAATAATCTCCCTACCTTCATCAGGAATGCAGAATCCCTAGGAATATTCAAAAGACAGCTGAAAACTCATCTCTTTCGTGAACACTTAGCCCCATCATAAAAAAAAAAAACTGTTCTATCCTTTCCTCTAGTCCCTCCCTATTCTAGCTTATGCTACTCTGAACAATGTCTGAAACTGTATTGTGAGCACTTCATGTGTCTATTTCCCTCTTCATGATGAATCCCTTGTTGTATTCCTCACTTGTAAGTCGCTTTGGATAAAAGCGTCTGTCAAATGAAAAAAAAAAATGAATAAATGATTAATTTATATTAAATCTACCTTAGTTGACTGCAGCTATCTCCATCAAAACCATCACCCTGGGATATTATGCCAAAAATAACAGATTCTGCAGGAGTAGGTGAAGTTACACAATGTGCTTACCTTGGAGACAGAAGGACTCTTTCCCCACTGAGTCAACTGACTATGCAAGTTTGTCATCATTCCTTCATTCAACCCAGAGAAAATTGATTGCAACTTCAGCACCAGGACTTTCTACTGCAACCGTATATTCGGACGCTCTTCAATCTCTGAGGCAGAATGCAGGTATCGTATGATATATTAAATTGTTGCTAGTTAGTTAAAGTTTTGTAAGTTAAATTAAGTTAGTTAAAGTAAAGTCCTTTGTTAACAAAGGAGCTTTGTAATGAATACTGATGATTCCTTTTGGGTTGTTGACTTTACTCCATTGCTCCATTTCCTGTTCCCAGTTACTGAGTTCACTCTCACTTCTCATTTTACCTATTAATGTATGATTTGTGTGTATGTATGTGTTTGTTAGTTTAGTTATTCATGATATAGTTAATACAACTTCTGCACAATACATATTTGATTCTGTCTCCTTGTCTGCTGATAAGTTGTCACTTAAATGATCGATCTGGTTACACGCTCTAAGAGCTGTAAATGCTATTAATTATTTTTCTGTGACCATGAAAATACCATTGTCTTAGAATTAATTAATAATCAATACTGAGTGTTCACAGGATGAACTGATTGATTATTTGTAATTTTAATGTAGCTACATCAAGTTAATCTGATTAAAATAATTAACCATAATGAATAATCATAATGAGTTATGAATAATTATTAATATTTCCCCTTTGAGCTATTTTGCTACAAACTCCTATGTGAATGAATGTACAAACTCTTCATTGATTGTGTTCATGGTACAAGCTTTCAAGTTTGGTTTTGCAGGACTATGAAGAAAGCAAAAGTCTGTTGGAAATCCTATAAGGAGATGCTCTTTGAAATATCCCTTCCTAACCTGTTCAGGAAGAGGAAATATGTCAACACATGGAAGAAAATTGTTTTTGTCAAGCCATGTTTGTCATTGCTTCATCAAGCTGATCGAAGTCATCCTGTGTGCACTACAATGTTTTGCATGTTGCTGCTGCATAATGCTTTAATGAGACAAACAATCTAAATGCCATCTTTTAAATGATTTATGAATATACCCAACAAACTCAAGCACCCACTACTCTCATGCAGGTCTTTGCTTTGACACAATACAATGCATTGTTCACGTCCATGTAAACAGGGTGTTACTGTTTTTCCAGCGTTTCAGACCACAAATGCCCCATTTTTAAACTTATAAGAATCCCTGACCCAAATAGAGGGTGCTTGTGTTTTATCCTTATAAATTTAAGCTAGATCATCCCTTGTGAAGGCCTTTCCAATACGACAGCCAGTGGCACAGATCCCCAACAAACCATCCCATACCGGCGTGATGAATCCGATCTTCAACTAGATGGAACTGGATTAAATATTTTGACTGTTGCGATCCCAGTTCGGACTTATGACCTGTAACTCTGCCTGAATCAAACAAGCACTGTTTGCTGTTAACCAGAAGAGAACTGGCACCCAGTTCTGGCACGAACTGAACTGAGCTGGATGATTACATCACTGTTTTCTCCAGTGCTGATATACATATAAATTAACTAAATGAATAACTATTGATTTTTACAACTGAATGAATCAATACTGAATTTATTTAAGTTGGACAATGACACCATTTTCTTTAGGATCTGTGCAGCTAAACATTATTTGCCAATTATTACTGTAAAGCTCCTTTGACACAATGTGCATTAGTTCCAGTTCGAAAGGGAACTCATGTCCCCTAGGGGTCACTATGAGTCTGAGTGTAAACACAACAATGAACTTGACAGTGGCAGGCAGCAGAACTATGACGTCATTACTGGTGCAACCATGAGTATAAAAGGGCATCTGTGAAATACGTCATTCTCTTTCCTGTCTTCAGGAGACCGTTTGTTTGTACATGAGTTGGAACACACGGTTTAGATCCTGAGGGAGCTGAATGCGTGCATTGAAACGATTTCTCTATTTCTCTTAAAGTTTTGTTTGCATCATCCCTATTCTCGATGGATGTGTGACGCACATTTGGGTGGAATGCTGTCTTCTCTTCGAGAAGACACAGGTAACAAGACTACAAGACTGCTCTCTCCTGAGGGATGGTAGTTAGTGTCTCCATGAGCGGGTTCGGCTCTCGGAGGAGTTTAAGGCACTCATAGCGATGCATTTGTGTCTGTTCTCGTATGATTCTTTTCAGAGTGATAAAATCTGTCGTTTGAACTAGCCCGCCTTAGGTTAAATGCACACTTTTTGCGATGCAGCCATAATTGGTTCCACCTAGGCTTGACTCTCTCTTGAGGGATGAGAGTTGAGTGCCTTCACCCCGTGAGTCCCACAACCTCCATTACAGGGAGGTGGGTTTGAGCTCGGGAGTTGTACGCAGAACATGGGTGAGTCAAACAGGAAGTTTTCCTTTTTTCAGGGAAGTTATAGCTTGCACCAATGACTGATGGTTTTTGGCTATATGAGACAGTTGTTTTGTGGAAAAAAACTGTACAAAACTTCCCTGCTCCTGTGAGCCTTCTATTTTTCTTTTTTTTATCTCCATGCTGTGGCAGAGATACCATAAGGGATTCCATATTCAGTCTGCATTTATCCTTTACTACAGAAAGGTGTAAGGATTGCGTGAGCATGGGAATGTGTTGATGCCTTCCTACTATTTCTCAGTAGTTGTGGCGGTGTAATTGAAGGCTCCGACCTGGCCATTTGGATATTTATGTTCTACTGAATGGCAGATTCAGTAAGCAGAAGCTGTGGTTTCTGAGCCCTGTGTCAAGTTGTTAGGCTTTTTGCAAGCCTTCTTGATAAGTGTCTTGAGTGTACGACATTGTTAGGACTTCTCTCGCCTTACTGAGTTGTCATCCTGTGGTCTCCATCCTCAGAGCTTAGCTTGGCAGTTTGCTAAGTTGCTAGGCTCTCTGTGAGCCTCCTTGGCTACTGCCTTTATAGTAAAGCATTGTAAGGCCTCTTCTTGCTATAGAGAGTCATTCTTCTCAGACCTCCGCTTGAATAGCAGTTGTGAGTTGTTTGGCTTTGCAAAGCCTCCTTAGCAACTGCTTTCAGAAGGAAGCATCATTAGGCATCCTATAGAGAACTGTTCTGTAGAAAACTGTTCTGCTGAGGCCTCCGCTCCCCAGAGATCCGCTCTAATAAATTCATCAAGTTGTCTTTCTGTTAGCCGTTCTGAGTATAGGACATAGTTAGGCCTCCTCTCCCTTTAGAGAGTTGTCATGTTGAGTCCTTCGTCCTCAGAGCTGCACCACGCAGTGGTGTTGAGTTGTTAGGCTTTCTGAGCCTCATTGGTGACTGCCTTTTGGAAACAACTAACTCTTGTTAGAGAGTTATTTTAGCCTCTGCTCCCTTGAGCTTCACCTGCATAACAGTACGAGTTGTTAGGCTCCATTGAGGCACTTTGGAAAGCTGTTTTTGGAAACAGGTCTTAGTGATGCACCATCTCAAGAATTGTTGCATGGAGAGGTTTTTCATCCTTTTTTGGACTAGGCAGTGTTGCCAGGTTTTTAGGCTCTCTTTGTTCCCTTTCAGTCGGTCACGTTCGTCATACGTCAGAACTGAACCAACGAATTCGGCTCTCGTGCGATATCCCAATTCGTCGGTTCAGTTCTAACGTACGTTTCCGTTCCCTCCTTCAGGGAACGATTGTTACTTACGTAACCGAGACGTTCCTTTTCAGTTGGTCACGTTCAACGTATGTCAGAACTGAACCGACAAATTGGAATTGGGATATTGCACGAGAGCCCGATTCGTCGGTTCAGATCTGATATACGTCTCCGTTCCCTCCTTCAGGGAACGAGGGTTACATACGTAACCGAGACGTTAGGTTTCTTCTCGTTATGAGAATCATTTTGTGAGACCCCTGCTTTATAGATCAGCAGGCAGCAAGTTGTTAGGCCTCCTTGGCTACTGCTTCTATAAAGAGTACTGTCTTTTTTGCTGGAGGGCTGCTCCTCAGTGCTTTGACTGGGGCAGCAGCATAGAGTTATTAGGCATGCTGCGTGCATTCTTGATGAGAGAATGATGGGTTAACAATGCTTCATTAGGCTCTCTTGAGCCTCCTTGACTGCTCCTTTGATAGAGCAATGTTAGGCCTTCTCTTCTAAGATATATTATATATTTAGGCCACCGCAGATCTGCCTTTTTATGCAATTCTGAGTCGTAGAGTCTCTTGAGCCTCCTTGGGAGCTGCCCTGAGACTAGAATGTAGAGAAGCCTCCTCTCGTCTTAGAGAGTCAACATATTGAGTTCTCCGTTCTTGGAGCCAGAATTGAGCAGGAGCACTGAGTTGTAGGCTCTTGTAGGTACCATTGTCTGTTTGCTCCTCTGAGTTCCACCTGCTATGTTAGTGTCAGGTTGTTAGGCGTTCTATGAACCTTCCTCCTCTGAGCTCACCCACGGGCTAAGTAGCTAGGCTACTAGCTCCTACTACCTTAATCTCCAGCACTCTCTCCACCTTCGATACCATGACTAAGGTGCCCTTGAGCAAGGCACCTAACCCCTAATTGCTCCCCGGGTGCTGTAGTAATAGCTGCCCACTGCTCCGGGTGTGTGTTCACTCTGTGTGTGTGTGTTCACTACTCACTGCTGTGTGTGTGCACTTGGATGGGATAAATGCAGAGCACAAATTTCAAGTATGGGTCACCATACCTGACAATACGTCACGACTTTTTACCTACACGACTTTCATGACTTTCGACGACTTTCACTACTAGTGAGCCTCCTTGGTCACTGCTCTTGAACTTGTTAGGCCTCCTCTCACTATGCAAGTTATTCTATTAGAGGCCTCTGATCCCTGACCTCTGCCCATTATTGTGTCAAGCTCCTGGCCCTGATATGTAGCCTCCTTGACAGGCATAGGGCGTTGTATATTCATCTTACGAGCTCAGCCATAGGCTAAGTCGTTAGGCTCTCCATGAGCCTCCTTGGCTACTGCGAGCATTGCTAGACCTCCTCTAACTATAGAGTTATCTTACTGAGGTCTCCGCTCCCCAGAGCAAGCGATGTAATCGATGTCTTCTGTGTTGAGTGAAGGAACGATTACAGGCTTGCATGGTTAGTTAGCTCAGTGGGGAGTTACCTCAGCGAGTAACCACTCACTTCCAACACACCAGAGACCCAGGCATCTGCCAAATGAAGTGTCCACCAAATGAATAAATGTTAATGTAAATGTAGTTGAGTCTGCAGGAACGAGTCCTTCTCTCTCCTATGTAAGAACATGGTGTGTGGAGGTGGGCAGGTCGAGGCCTGCCGGCCTCAGAGGCCACCAACAGGAGTTGTCTTGGACTGTCAAAGATGCAAGAGAGAGGGGGAGGAGACTGTGCGTTGACTTATATCACAGCCCCCAAGGTAGAACTGACCAATTAGGAAAGAGGAAGTTCTGAGCTGGAACTGGGAATTTATGGCTTTTGTTTCTGAGCATGATAAAGCTGGGCCTTGTGGGTTTGTGTCCATTTATGCTCCAATTAATACACGCAAAGCATCCGATGAGGAAGTCACAAACATGAAAATTTAAGTCGTGAAATAAGCATTAATTTTACATAGGAGACACGATATATGTGAGGTAGTTAATTCGTAGTTCTTATCATAAAATATGCATTAAACCAAGATACCATACAAAAGACGCTACACACAACAGTCATAATCTTAAACACAATGTCCTGGGATGTATGTTCATTTATAGATCAGTTCATCTATACATTAATGCAGGAGAGTCCTTTTCTTTTTACAGGCTTTGTGTCTTCCTTGTAGCCTGACTCATAATGGCTAAACTATGCAGAGGTCTGCAGAGCTTTAGGTTGTAAAACATGGCAAGCAGTTCTTACCTTGGGGGTTGGGTAGACACCTTGGTTTGCATTCAGTGAAGGGTTTGTTAAACACAACAAATATTTGTGTCTGATTTATCTCAGTCGTTACAAAATGAGTCCATGAAAATAGCAAGAACATGATCTTGGATTCTCAGGGCCGTTCACCAGTGTTGATGGATTCCAGTGAACGGCCTTTATAATTTGATTTACAGCACACATTTTTTAACCTACTAGAAATGTAAACTATTGTGCTGTTTCACTACAAATATAGTATGCAAATTTTGCAGCTGCTGGAATGGAAGCAGCTCAAGTTAACCTGATAAAGTTGCAGTCAGAGATGGTATTAACCTGGGCTGATTCACTTAAGTGTAGTGTGCTGCTGTATTATGCATGGGGGAAGAACACAGTAAGGGAAAAGCGCTTGCTCGGAATTGAAATAATTAGCGTGAGCGGTGTACGGGGAGTCATATTTACTCAGTTTAAATGTCTGGAGCTACACATGCCTAATTACTTTCCTCCAGACCAACCGCTGGTTTGTTGTTGTTCAGCACAGACTTCCAGCAATGAATTTACACTCATTCATCATAGTGTAAATTATAGATTAGTGTGGTATATTGAAACACGGGCTCAATGTGCAGAGTGGGGTCCATTCAAGTCATGCATTCTGACTTGTTTGGAGACAGAATTAGAATTTAATAACTAAAACCTCCCATTGGAATCATATAATATATTGGCATAGTTTTTTTTTTTCTTCAGTGTCTGCATATGTCATGAAGATGGAACTTTACTTAAGGCATTTTAAAGGGCTCGTTGTAGGCGAATTTACAATTGTACAACAGGTAAATGTGATTTATTTGAACCATGTCTGTGTCTAATGAAACTGCCTGTAATACTGACACTGACCATAAAGTAACATTAGAAACTGCTCACTGAAGAATTCTGAATTTCCCTTAAACTAACTGTTATTTTCATTCCTATCGGTTTCAGTAGTAAATTACTTTTCTACTGGTGCACCCAAAATCCTCAAAGCCACTCAAATATTCTCTGAATCTCTAGTTCAGCGCCCACTGTGATTGATCCCAGAGCTGATCGCAGCCCCGTACGTGGCAGAATTGGGTTGTTCTGCAGCCTATGAGAGCGTCTGCTCTTTGCCACAGAGGTAATTGTACAAGGCTCAAGGGACTAGCTGACTGTAGTAAGACATGTAAGTCTGTTTGAACCAGAACTCCCATCTTCTAAGAACAGCGAGGTACTCTTAGTTCACCATGTTCATTTTTTTTACAAGACATGGACTTTTTAAAACTGATAAAAAATTGTGTTTATGGAGCAATAGTATTATTATGAATAGAAGTAATGTGCTAAACACAGTTATTTCTTAGATTACCATATGGCTAAATGTAGGGTCAGTCAATCGTAGCATCAACTTGGGTGTTAGCAATCACACACCGACTAACTGTCAGACGTACAAAATTGCAGGAAATTATTAACTCTTTCACTGCTACTGATGATATCTTCTGTCATTTATAACACAATGCTTTCGAGCCATTGATAAGTTTTTCCAGCAATCCCTGTTTTCACTGTTATACGATAGGGGGCGCTGTTGCGCATCTTCAGAAATAGTACAGCATCTCTGAATCCAAAAACAAGCGAAGAAGAAGATCTGAGTAAACAAGGTTGAGCTGACAAGTTACAAGCTAATGTGACAAGCAAACATTCAACAGCCTTTAAGCAAAAATCACACCTGTGTTGTATCGAGACAACACTATTTGGTAAATACTTGCTATTCCATTGACTATCATTTCTAGGGCTTTAGATGATTTGTAGGTTGTTATAAGGCATTTGCTAAAGTCTTAGTAATCAATCGCGGTTTACATCAGCCCAGTGACTTTTTTTCAGGCTACATTGCTACTAGATGAAAAATAGGTTGGTAAAGCTAATCTATTTAAACAAAAACAACATTTTGTGCTCCTTCAAAACTTAGTTAAGATTGTGTGCCACTTTTGTTAGTTTGTTCACAACAGTGGAAACTTTTCCAACTTTTCCAACTGTGACAGAAAGTTACGCAGGTAAAACCTCACTCTCTGGCCTCACAAGGCACATATGCTAGTGGGCTTTGGACTTTGGCGTCCTTGTTCGCACGCACACCTCTTAGGCCAGTTGACGCAGGTTTGAATCCCACGCAGGATTGGTGGCGTGACCTGGATGGGAGAGATGCTTAGGAGGATGTGTGTAGCAACTGACTAGTTATTTCCTTGTTAACGCATGCGTCCCGCATCAGTTGGTGCTGGTTCGGAGCTCTGTATGGTGCGAGCAGGACAGGTTAAACTTGCACTGCCAGCAACTTTTAGCTATACAATAATAATGAAATTTAAAAAAAAAAAAAAAAAAAAAATCCATAAGAAGAAGTCAATAAATAAATAATTAAATAATTTAGAACCATGTTTGTGAACTATGTAAAGAAAAATATATATCCAAGGGCAAAATCAATCCTCAAACAAGTCACAATAAAACACAAAGATTCAGTTTTGACATGAATGCTTAGCATACAGCCTTTCAAAGTGTACTTGATTTGATACCGTGCATGAACCCACGTTGTGTTGTTGTTTGTTTCATGAAGTTATATGCTAAAATTCCACATGATAGCTACATTTTAGCTTTAGTTAGCAGCTGTGCGCCTGTGGGGTTTTATATTTCGCAATTGCGTGATCAATATCACCATATTGGATTATGTTGATGTTGACGTCGAGTCATTTTAATTGTGAGAATCTGCTGTAAACAGTGATGGCCGATTTTCCTCAATGTTTCATGAAGTTACAAGCCAAAACGTGACATACATGCTGCTTCTTGTGGGGTTTCACGTTCAAAAGTCGCTCAAGTTTAGTCAAAGCCCAAAACAGTTATGCTCGTTGTATTCTACTCCATCAGACCTTTCAAATGACATAAAATATATGATTATCTGAGGTATATGATGCTTTTGACATGTTGGGGTACATAGTAAACACAGGACGTTAGTACTACTACAACTACTACTACTACAACTACTACTACTACAACTATTACTATTACTACTAAGGTATACTTATTGTTACATGATAAGTGGTGTTAAATGCCAACAAAACTCACATTAATCTAGCCAGTGTGTGTGATAGATCATGTTATCTGCTTCAGCCAATGGCAGCGCAGAGCACATGTTAAGCAAACATTTCTTAACTTCAATACAAGTTACAACAAAGTAACACCTGTATGAACACCAGAGGGCGTGTTAAAAAATACAGTACAACTTACAATCATGTACATTGATTATAAAGTATACACACCCCAGTTTGTTTTTGTGATGTAGATAAAATAAGATATTTTGCACCTTTAAAGTGAAATTACAACCTTTGCAATCCCACTGAAAAAAATCAACAACATTTTATTACAATAGTAATGTAATACTTATTATATTGTGTGCAGTTGTTACATCATGAGTTGCTACAATGTAGCATAATTGTGCTGATGATCAAATTTGCATCACGGCCATTGTAAGCATTCCCTAGCCTATACGTGAAAAACAAAGTGTACTTTGGGATTTAATCTACTCATCCTTCTAAAAAAGCGTCCATTAAACTAGTAGAAACCGTGTCATGTTTGTGAATAGCATTTATTGTTGTGTTGTTGAGTCTTGAATCATTCTGTAAATATGTCCACAGCTGCTGACAAACTTCAAAAGCACAATTATTTCACCTTGATTCTCTCGTGTTCCCCTGCTGACTTCAGCTGTGTTATCTGCTAAATTACAGAGCAGCTTCTCAGACGCGACTCCTCTGATTTACCTTCATACAAATCGGTCACTAAGGATGTGCAGTTTGTTTTTATCGCACAGCTGTGTTGTTAATGAGAGGGTTTTGAGAACCACACATGAAGACATGAATTCATATAGGGCCTTACAGTGGATACGGGTTTGGGTACTCTTCTTTCAGGGCTGAAAAACAGAAAGTCTCGCCCGAACTCACTCCATTGGTTGAGCCAATGTTGCTTCAATGGATTGGTTAGGATGCTCCAATAAACAGCCTGTTTTGATAGTACCACAGAGCCACAACATCGAATAAACTATAATATGCAATATATGTTGTTTGTACCTTCATGCATCTCAATGGAAAATTATGATTTATGTTGCCAGATGCTGTCGTTACAACATCTATCAGCAGGGGTTAGTGCTAACCAGCTAAACCATGACCCCGTGCCTATTACCTTCATAGAAAATAGCTTTCCAGGGACATTAGCATGATGGCAGCCGAATGAAATCACTTGGCTTTACTGCAGGCTTTGTAGCCGATAGTAAAAACATAGTTCCTTCTTGAAGAATGGTGCACTCTTTCAAACTTTGAGTACCAGAATCCAACAATGTGCTCTAACTTTGCAATTCCATCCTCACAAAGACAAATGAAAGAAAGAAAAAAAAAAGATGTTTGATATATAACTAAACAAGCAGGATTAATATTATTTCAAGGTCTTGTAGGACAGAAATAATGAAATTTCAATGTCACGATAATGTTGATGGTCACAGGTGTTTTGAACAAAAATAGATTAATGTGGAAGCGATGTGAATTATTGCAGACTTTGTTGAATCATGCCTGGTTGGGACAAAGTGTGAATGAGCGACCAAATTGTTTCTAGTCTCATAAGCTAGATTTCTTTTATCTGAATCAACCAAATCTGGTGCATTATGTTACCAAGAACTACCTCAAAGTCCTGACCATCTAACACAAATATATATTTAAGAACATTTAGCTAAAATTTGTTAAGTTATGAAAACATTTCTGAATGTTATAGAATGAGGACCCAGATGCAAATGAGCAGACAAGGGGTTTTATTAACAATACTGAAGACTAGAGACAACAGGGAAGGTGAGGTGAAAGTTCAGACGATACTAGGAGGCCGGGAGGATGACCACAGACACCGATCTGAGACTTGACAGCTTGAGAAGCAGCACCAGGCGGGATGATGGTGGACAGAACCAGACAGGAACACAAGAACCCCGAGTCTCGATGCTTAAACTCTCAGAAGTAGCTGCGGTGTTGGTTGCCAGGCAGTGGGACATGGTGGCCAGGAAAACTCAGGGCAGGAACCAACACGAGACACACACGACAAAACAGAAACAAGACTGACAACTATGACAAAAGAGGACACTAAATGAACTAAATTACTAAACTAGCCAAAACTCTAGAAATAACAAACTTAAAAACAAAAGTGAATAAAACATGACTGCAATCTGACAGGGAACTAGAGAAAAGATTAGAATTAATTAATCAACCAAATCAAAAATGAAGACAAACACCAAAAATAAGGCTTGGAGTCACTAGAGCAAAATAAAGACAAGAACTAGAGTAAAAGCTCAGGAACAAAGAAAAACTAGAATAAATCAAAACAGGAATAAACAGACACAGAAACTCAAAACTTGCACTGACTGACAAGTAGCTAGAGAACTATACACACAATGACTACAACAAACCAGCAAAGACATGAGGATCAGGTGAGCACAGTTACTAAACAAGGGCCAAACACAACAAAGACAAAGCCATGTGTGACACACAACACACACACAGAGACATGAAACAAACACAACACACACAAGAACCCTCACAGGTTATGTGAACATTTAGGAATCATTGCAACAATACTTTTGACTGACCTTTGAACATTCTGACATTCTGACATAACATCTAAAAAATGTTAGATGAACATCCAACTAAATCATTTCTGGAAAAAAAAAAAAATTAATTAACAATGTAAATAATGCTTTTGTGCTAATGTTGGGGAACATATTAAAGACCAGATAACTCTATTACCGTCACCGAAGGAACATTTATTAATATCTTGTTAATATGAGAAAACCTTGTCAGAACATTAGCCCAACTTTTGAAACCGTTCCCTGTTAGCTGGGGTTCCACTTCTGTCGACAGTTTGTGATCAGAATTTCCATTGCAGTCTCGTGACAGCTACCTACATATATATAATATTTTTTTTTAAGTGACACATTTGCATGCATTCATAATCTAATCTAATAATAACCAGCCCCACTAATGATACGAATTACATCGCACAATTTCACATGAAATTGAAAACTCATAAAATGTATTTACTTGTGAGATCAGGTTGGAATTTCTGTTCTAAAGTAATGATTTGCCAACATTTAAAAATAAAGCAGAATTTATTGCTAAACTACATGTTATCTCTTTTGGATACAGAAAATCTGGTTCATGCCTTCATGACCTGGATTATTGTAGTGCATTACTAGCTGTTTTATATGTGATATGGATGAAAGAAGATCAAACTGTCATCAGACGGCCATCTGAAACTGAGACAATAATCTTTACTTGATACCGAATGTTGAGTGTGTTTTGTTTTCTTTTTTTCTTTTTTTTTAGTCTGTGTCCATTTAACAATTGTTAAAATGGATCTAGTGGTTCTGCTTCAGATCATTGTTGTTACACCTCAGTGTTCAGAAACCTTAGATCTTGCATATTTCATCCTCTCATTCAGTAAGCTCGCTAATTCCTCTGTTATTCAATGGTCTGTTCAGAATACTCATCGCATTTATGTTAATTACCATTTGTATTCATTGGCTCAGAAGCTCAGATGGGCTCCATTAGTTTTCTAAATGGGATATGGAAATCAGCATTTTTGATTAAAAACAGCTGGACTATATCTCCCATACCATCAGAATTATCCTCAAACAAAGGCATTCCAATGATTTTGGAAGATTTACACTCACCTTGGGATTACATCACTGCCATGTGTCAGTCCGAGTCATGTGCTGAATTAGACTATTAGAGATTTCTCATTACTTTGAAATGAACATGAGATTATAAATATCACCATGATGAGATCTTGCACGGCAGAATGTTTAAACTGAGTGGATATGATGCCCTAACAGGAAGTTTAATGAGGGTGCAAGAGTCTGGAAACGTGGCCATTAATGGCCGTTTAGGGTGTCCAGGTGAGGGGAGGAATGGAGAGCGTAGGGTCATTTATTCATGGTCTTGTACTTTATCGTAGAGGCCTGATAAACATGGAAAATGTTTGATGGGGTTTCCGGGGGAACTGCCACTGGAAATAGCAACATGAGTTCAAACTAATTTCCAAAGGAAAATACAAGGAAAAACAAAATACAAAAATACAAGGGAAAAACAAAACAAAGAGCACATGTGACAAAATGAAACCAAACATCCAGAACATGAAGACATGTAACATTACTGGCCTTCTTGGCCTTTATGGCCACGGACATATATTCAGAGAGCTCTTGTGTGGATCCAGGCGGAACTGGAGTGTATTCAGAGAGCTCTGGAGTGGATCCAGGCGGAACTGGAATGAATCCTGGAGCAGATTCAGAGAGCGCTGGAGCGGATTCAGGCGGAACTGAAGCGAGCACTGGAGAAACTGGAGCAGCCTCAGGAGGATCGGGAGCGGCCTCAGGAGAAACTGGAGCGGATCCAGGAGAGACTGAAGCGGCCACTGGAGGAACAGGAGCGGACACAGGAAGAAAATGGAGCGGATTTGGGTAACTCTGGAGCGGAGTCGGGAAACTCTGGAGCGGACTCCGGAAACTCTGGAGCGGACTCCGGAAACTCTGGAGCGGACTCGGGGGTAACCAGCACTGTCTCAAAGTGAATCAGCCATTCATCCTCAGCCGGTGCAGGCGGAAGCCGGCGAGGTGTGTGGCTCAGCTGCTGCGGACGCTTTGCGCTGCGGCTTGGGCTTGCTGTCGGAAGTGAATAACCCGCCATTACGGAGGATACAGACCAGATACTCCATGTATGGTCTGACCTCTGGGAGGAGAAGGAGACGCAGCGTTTCTGAATCCATTTCTGTTTTGGTCCGTCCTTCTGTAATGGTACGAAGGTGAAACAGGAATAAGGTATTTTTAACGTAACACAGAACACATCTATACACCAACAAGGACTGAGGGAAAACTCAGGGAATATTTACAGGTGCAAACACAGGGAGCGTGAGGTAATGACAAGACACAGCTGATGATGATGATGATGAGTAATGAGTGGCGGGAAAAAAACAAAACAAAACCAAACAGAGTCCAGAACATGAAGACATGTAACTAATGGCTAATACTGCCCACAACCCACTGCTCGATTCGAAAACTATAAACACGAATAAAAAAACTACAAACATGGCGAATGTGTGTGTCCGACAGTTCAGTAGAGTAGAGGTTTGAGTGATTAAAAATCAGTATCTAACCTGACAAAAAGATATTTATTCAATGTCATCCACATTATATTTCATCTGCAACAGCATTGTGAACTTGTGTAAAGATGTGTTTGGTCATTAACTTTTAAATACAATTATTAGTATGCAAACACACGAGGAGAGTCTCTGCATGAAAGACCCACGACTGGCAGATTAACGTGCTCCAATATTTCTCTCGAAATGGAAGGAACATACATTAAATTGAATGTTGTGGATTTTAACTGTGACAAGATGACTAACGGGGCAGTTTAAACGGTGACAGAATGTACGAAACTAAATGATAGAGCAGTCCATTAAAGACACAATTATGACGAAGTAGTTTGTCCCAAAGCTTGCCTACTATTCTGCTATTCACACTCAAAAGTATGTACTTTATCTTCACTAAAACAGTACATACGTTTAGGGCATAGTATAAGCAGGCAAACTGGGATGCAGCAATAGTTTTGGGATGACAGAAGGGTGAGTAAATGTATTCGTTTAATGTCTACATTTAATGAAACATTAATTCGCAACGCAATTTTAATACTCAGTGAAAACAGAGCGCTTAATAAAGAAGCATCTCTGTAGCACAAAAGTGTTTTGGTTTGCTCCTTCATTTGGTACATTGTGCAAGAAAATATTGCAATCAGCTTCCAATCAAGTAATCAAGTTGAAAATTTATATATATATATATTTATATATAGCACAGATTATTTTCAGAACCTGCAATTCTGAAGACAGCTGACAAATACATTCCACAATAGACAACATCTGGCATGCATGCCATTAACTCGCTTGAATGGCACTCTGCAGTAGTTTCAGCATCCATCAGTGTTCATCTTTTATAGTGGCACAAATCTTGCATCTTTCCTATCATTTCTCACAAAAATGAACGCACTCTGTACCGTTGCCTAATTATTTTCTAGGGCTTTTTGAGAGGAACCAAACTGTTTTGTTGTCGATGGAATGCTGCTTTCTCAGCATGATGGTTCCCAGAGGTGGCCATGTGTGCCAGGAGGATGATGGTAAGCCTGAAACCTCAATCATATGTGCTTAAACCCTCCATGAGTTCAATGAGCAACAGGGTCTTGTTAATGATGTCAAAGTCCAAGACTCATAAAACCAGACCAGACCTCCGACCACAGCGAGAGGAAATGGAAGATGGCCTGTAAAGCAGCTTTGCTACTTTTTCATCATTGCTCACGACCCGTGCAGCTGAGAAGGATTGGATTTGTAGATGTTCAATAATAGTGACGCCATGATATGTCATAATTGGTCAACTTGCTTCCTGACCCCTCTTCATTCTTGAAAATAAGGTTAGAGAAGGAGGTTACGGCATTAATGCCACGGAAGAACTTGTTTCCCTAAATAACCTTTGAAGAACATTTTATCACTGTACACTCTTAAAACTAGGGATGCAAGATATTTATCGGACCGATATGGGTGAAAATGATTTCATCAAAAATAATTTTTATTGCTCCGATAAATAAATGAAATCCGATAACTAGATCGGATAAAGTACGCTGGCTGGTAAATCAATCCGTCTCATTTATCCATGATTCATCCACTTTCCAGTTGCAATTGACTGCAGCTTAAAAACTGTGTCGCGTCTCATCACGTCGTTATCTGTGAACACTTTGCCGGTCTGGAAGTTTTTCTCAGTGGCAGCAGAGGACAAAGCCATTTACAAAGCATGTTTAGCAAGGATTCAGAGAGAAGGAAAGTTTTAACACAACAAATCGTATACTTCACGTGAAAGGTCGTCATCGCAGCGAAGCTGTATTAGCTTCGTATGAGCTTCTTTCCAAAGCGTTTGCGGTCCCGTGGCGTCTGTTCATGTTAGCATGAACAGCCCCTTAAAAGAATATGAAGCAGCATTTGTTAGCACTGAGACCTAAAACACAGAGCGTCGATATCCCCATTCAGTAGGCAATGTAAGAGAAATCTCAACTATGCCCTATGCTCTTTTGTTGAGGATGTACTTTTGTTGTTAATTTTTTTTTTCTGAAGTTGAAAAATGTTCATACATTTTATTTATGTATTTAAAAAACGTGTATACTTCCTCATCCTCATGCACTAAAGGTTGAATAGATGCATTTGTTTGTTATGCATGAAATGCTTGAATATAAATGTGTTGTTAAGTGCAGATAAACCTAGTTCTGTCATAGTTCTGTTAAACTGTTTCTGTAGTATCGTGGTGCCTTACACAAAAAATAATGGACGAATCAGGACTGATGTTTGCTATTATAGTTAGGCCAGGGCTATTAAATATCAGTTTCATCGGTGCATCTTAGATTTTCTATTCTCCTGGGTGCACAAACTGCAGATCATATGGAAATTATGATATAAAAATATGAACTTTTTGGTTATCTGTATCGTCAATGAGAAGGACATAATTGTCGGTTATCGGTATTGTAACGCCGGGACTGACAGGAGACAAAGGTTTATCAAAACTGACAGATTTATTACGCAAATCACAAGAAACATGCAGCACAGTGTGCATAAGCACAGACAACAGACAATGAACACAAGACGAGCAGGAACTTAAACACACAGATGATAATACACAACAGCTGACAAGACTTAACTAATTAGGAAACTGATTAACAGAACTGAAACAGAACTGAACTAAGGACACATACGTGACAGGTAACGGTTAAAATTTTCCATATCGTGTGTCCCTACTTAAAACTAAAGGTTCCAAAACGGCGGTTTCGCAATGATGCCATAGAAGTACCATTTTGGGTTCCCTAAAGAAGTTTTCAGAACTTTTTCCACTATATGAATCTTGTGTGTAATGAAAAGTTTCAATGGATGTTAAAGGTTCTTCATGGAACCATCAATGCCACTAAATAACCTTTTTATATTTAGAATATAGAGTGTAAAGAAAGTGTGGAAAGTTTTTTTTTTTTCTTTTTCATGTAACCACAGATGGCAAACAAACAAACAAACAAATAAAAACACTTTATTTCAGAATGCTTGCTTTTAATTGTTAAATGACTTCAGCAATAACTTGAAGAACCAGGCCAGAACCAGGGACCAACAATCTCAGGCAGAAACACAAAATTACCATGATATCCAAAGAACTCTTAGCAGAACACACAATAAAAATAATTTTGTATAAAACTTGAAATTTTGCTTACAATCTACAACAAAAAAGAAAGTAAAATAAAAGTTATTTTCATTTATTATCATTTTTTTTTTTTTTGCCTACAGAAGCATATGGTTGGTGGGAGACATATGCTGTTGTGCGTCCCCATCATTTGGAGCTGGACCAGGTAGACATCATCTGAAAGTCAATGTTATTTTTAGCTGCAACCGTAGAGGCACAATTTCACATGTTGGGAAGTGAAATCATTCACAGCTTCCTCTCTGAACTCAAGCAACACTCACTGAAACGCATTCTGATGTACACAGCATTACAAGAATTTACAACATTTTGATGCACTGCACCAAAACCTCGCTCTGCATTACACAATCTGAGAGCTGGCAGAAACAAACGACCTTGCTCCCGATGTGACGCGATGAGAGTTACTAAGGCACTTTTTATTAAACGAGTCGTGCGTAGTTGTAGATTCACTTGGTGTAAATCAGCTGGTATGTAAATCCTTATAATCTCTGTTTTTTAACACACGTCTCGGTATACATTCACATCTCCATGAGGTGAAGCGCAGATGCTAATATCAATGACAACACTGGCAGAAAGCCACTTTGTTGATGGCGTGAGCCCAGGCTGTTGAGTGAAGTTACTGCAAATGAAAATTCACCTGCCCGTGAAGGTGGACCACAGCCAAATCATCGCCAAAACCGAAAGCGGCTGCCCGTCGCTCCCAGGGCTGTCAAGACCCTTTCAAGTGCCTGATTGGTGTTGTTACAGGTGGTTGTCATCTCTTTGTCTCCTGAAGCTTGTGGCTTTACTGGAGCAGTGCAGCTGGTATCCAACAGTCTTGATTTAAAAGCTTCACAAGAGCTCCTACAGATGTCCCGAGAAACGCTTCTGGCAGGGGCCCCCGTACGGGCGGCTCCTATAGCGCGGACGCTCCCGGCCTGCTGTCGCTAATGCGGGAGCAAGCGCTAATAACTAATCATGACCATTAATATATACAGCCTGTCACCTCAAGCTGCTAAGCCAGGCTTTTTTTCCCCTCAACTTTGCAGAAGTACAAAGCTAATCAGACACAAGTGGGAGTGCAATACGTCAAAGAGAGAGGTTAGAATGAATTACCAGGGAACAGTTCACATAGCAAATCAATTGCTGGAATTCGTAAGTATTATTACTATCTGCACAATCATTTTGAAATACTGGTTCGGAATTGCATCCTTCACTAGAATTTAATGCAGTATACGTAGGTGTGCTGTGCCAACAGAAGACATGAGACTAATACATTTCGCCCTGTAACAGCATTAGCTTTATATATGCACCTTTTTAAGGAAGTAACCAGGAACACATTGCTCATAAAACCTTCCTTCCACTTTGGCCCCTGGCCCTTGTCATAGCCTGGCAGCTTCTTGTAAAAATCGACTTATATACACAATGGTGGGAAACATGTGAACTTTAACCTTCACCCAGGTCAGATCCGGGACAAAGCCAACCTCTTTGTTTGATGAAGACAAGTGAATTCAAAATCCCACTGTAAGGGCAAGAGAACGCATACAGTAGCTTCACAGCATGTGCAGAAATCAATCCGTTAATTTGAAGAAAGGGTCGTAGACTAGGCTGTAGAAGCATTTATAAGGCCTTATGCACATTGTAATACTTTATTTGCATTAATAATTATGCCTACTATTATAATAAATTGCAATATTTGCTAATTAATACACTTGTAAAGATTTTAATGGACTGTACCATCATATCAGTGGAAATAACTTTAAATGTAGTGTTGATCATATGTTGCAATGCATGAAACTTTCATATAATTACTTACAGGAACATGCAACAGATTATGATATTATTATAAAATAGACCCCAAACACAAAGTGGGTATTTTTATTAATATTATTATTATTATTATTATTATTATTATTATTATTATTATTATTATGTGGCTGCTTACCAAATCAACTGTGAAATAGAAGAAAATATCAGGATGTCACACAACAAGCATCTGCACCTCCAGGTTCTTTATGATATGACCAGCACTATCTGTGAACTATTAAATATTACAGTATATAAAGTAACGTTTGTTAAGAAAAGTTATTATAAACTGCATTGTTGATAATGATGAAATACACATAGGTTTAAACATGATTCGGTTTATGAACCTGTGTTGTTGAATCTATAAACTTGTATTATGTAATACATACTTGTAAATTGATCTTTGAATACACTGGTTTACATAAACAATATTTGACATTTATAAAACTATACAAAAGCCAGTTTAGATACTTAAGTTGCTTACTACATTTAATCAATACAAAAATGTAACAGTTACTGTTATTTTTAATGAATATTCATAGTGTCAGGCAAACTTATGCATGAAGGTTTTTCTTTGATTTATTTTACAGTATTACAGTAAGTTAAAACAATAATTGTCTTAGCATTTTAGAGTCATTAAAATAATTATATCAAATATAATAATAATAAAGAGGCTGTATTTTTTTCTTCTCTCAGTCTCACCCTATAATTTTCTGTTATTTCACTGTTACATGAGTGCCTTGTGTGGGAAAAACCATGTCCACAGTACACTGTGGGTCAGCACAACCCAAACACCATAATACATTTCCCTGTGCCTTTAGGTCCACCTTGTTTTTGCAAAACACAAAAAGGATTGTACCCTCAGGTACTTACACTATCATAATATCCCAGCCTAAAACACCAGATCCCCTTCTCCGTGAAAATGGAGTCAGAGGCGACATGGCAGATGGTCAGCACTGCAAGGTAATCCCATCTCTTGTTTCCCTCACTCTGACATCTCTAAGGTTTATTTAGGGACTATTTCCTGATGTGTTTCTGAAGAAATCAGAAGGAGTAATTGTGTTTGTATCGTAGTAATGTTTAAATACAACCAGGTGTTTTACTGAAGCTGATTTTGTCAGTTTGAGATTGACAGATTGATAGTTCATGTAACCATCCTGCATTGCATAACTTGTGAAAATCACATGATGTCCACTTATTCTTCAAGTCACTTTACATCTTAAACTTTCTCTCTGTCATGACCTACAATATAGGTTCATTATCTTGAGTTTTCAGACTCTAAAAGGACAATCTGGAAGACAGTTAGTGACACGAGGAACAACAAACAGAGATGTTATTCCATTGGGATGAATCCACCTTTACCAGAGACCTTGAAATTCCAGTATCTGCGCTATGAAAGGAACTAAATCACAACTCCCCCAGATATCTAGTCCATGAGGCTTCCCAAAGGAGCAGTCCTTCTGAAAATTTGTGAGGAACTAATGCACACTGTCAGCGGTACAAGCAGACATCCTAACAGAGATCCACACAGTCTTCTGGGAACTTACCGTGATGTTCTTGGAGAGTATGTATAAATGTTCAGAAGGGTTGGTTGACACCTTTAGAACCCCTGAGACTTAAATTTCATCCTTTGGGCTAAAGTTTACAAATCTTTGGGGAAAAAATTCTTCAAAATGAATGACATGAGTGAGACAGAGGGACAGCAAAGAGAGGAGATGTTATTCCATTGGGATGAATCCACCTTTACCAGAGACCTTGAGATTCCAGCATCTGCGCTATAAAAGGGCCTAAATATTATGACAGCCTGATATCTAGTCCACGAGGCTTCCCAAAGGAAAAGTCCTTGTAAAACTTTGTGAGGCACAGTTGCAAACTATCATCACTATAATGCAAATATGAAAGTTGGCTGAAAAGTCTATGTATATATTCTTAGCTGTCTTCATTTTACATATTGCCTATTACTAATAAACACTACAACAGCTCTATATGAATGAAACAATACAATTTAATTAGGGCTCAAGCGATTACAATTTTTAATCTAATTAATTTGCATTTGAAATCACTTCAAAAGTTGTTATTGTGTAAAGCATCAAATAGACGTTACAAAAAAAAGCTTAAGCAGGAAATATTTTATTTGATTCAACCTAGAATTTATTACATATACTCTTTTGGACCACGAGGGTGAGTAAATGATGACTGAATTTTCATTTTTGGTTGAAATATACCTTTAAAGTTTATTATTATTATTATTACTATGGATATATCTACAATTTATCCATTAAAGAAATTATACTCTAAGAAATAAAACCAGCCAGTAGGTGGTGAAAAATGTCTCAATTGATATTCCATTGAGTTGTTCATTCATTCGATTCGTTTAAATGGCTGCTTCATTGAATCTTTAGGCTTGTTGGACAATAATAGTTTGCCCTATTCGTTCAAAATGCAGATTCAGAAATGAAATGCCACTAACAGACTAACAGTTCTGCTGTCTTTATATTTTCATTGCCAAAATTTAGCAAAACAACATTGTGTCTAAAAAAAAAACAATATTAACTTCTTATTTATTGAACTGTGTATAAAATCTGTACCACATATACATTTGTGCTATTCTGGGTAACAAAAAAAAAAAATCAGCACTCGTGTAATATTGCACTCGTTGTTCATGTTATAGCTTAACTATATCATATGATTTAAATGAGAAAAAAACGACTCAAACAGGGGCACTTTTTGTCCCATATCTTGAATTTTAGGGACATTCTAACAACGTTCTAAAGGCTCCATCAAGCTGTTTTCCATCAAGTTATTGCCCTGCTTCTTATTCGTCATCAATCAACTGTATGAAATTTCAGATGACCCGTATGTCTGGGGCAGGGCAAGTGCGTTAATAATTTTAAATGTTATTTTATACAGTAATTAATTAATCTAATTAATGCTTTAAATCAACAGCCCTAAATTTAATATAGTACAAAATGCAATGTAATAATAATGTAGTAACAGTGTAATAATAATTTAAAATTCAGTCATCACCAAAACACAGACAAGAATCCTTTCATCAAAATGTGAGAATCATAATATAAGTTGAATTGTATGCCATAAATATATTTCTAACAAAGCTGAATAATGAAGTTTACTTCGAGTGTTGTTGAATTGTGAAAGAGTTCGACCGTCAAAGTGTATTGAGAAAGTAAATAGATTGGATTTGGATATCATCACACCTTTAAATATGTATCAAAATGACTGAATGAGCAGGAGTCTGTTGTGTCATGGCAAATGTAACATTTGATGCAACAAACCACATCTGAAGATTAATCGGACGCAGTCATGCACATCAAAGGTTCTCGTAGGTGTAAATCAGGCTTTTGTCTCGCCATGTTTGTCTCCAGAATAATCACTATTCTGATCAGTGCTGGAGACAGGACACTGATGGGATGTCATTCTCGCCGCTTACAGGTTAATGTTACATTTAAAATGCAGAGTCTCTTTTTGCACACATGGACCTCATTTGCCCATTCAGATAGGCAACTTGAGCAGGACTTTTCCAAGAAAAGTTGTGGGCCTGCAGCCACTCAAACAATTTCCTGTCATTTACTGGATCAATTCTGTTATGCAGTACCTTTTGAACTCTGCAACTTAAATCGCATCTCATGAATACTTATTTTAAATAGGTAGCTTGCATGATGGTGTCAGTCTGAAATTATCTATTTTTAACCATTTTTGAAACGTTGATACAATTCTTTGCTGAAAAAAAAAGCTGCTTAAATGAGCATGTTCCTTGTCTTAGTTGGTTGAAAAGCACTCCTCTTAAAATGAGCCAACAGACCAGCCTAACCAGGCTTTTCAACAGAGATTTTAGAAGATATATAATAAAGACTCTAATGCATAACAAGAATGACCCTACTGTCTGCGTAAAGCGTGTTGTTGAAGCTGATATAGACCTGTGGTCAGCCTCATCTCTCTGAAAACATCTGCTCTGGGGTAAAATGGAATTGTAAAATACGATAGTCCTGCCTCATCTGTCACGTCACGTGAGGATGAAACTCACGGAAACGATGATGAACAGGAAACAGGTACTTTAATGAAGACACTGGAACACACGTACACATTGACGAGATCGGACAAAGGACTGAAAGACACAGAACACACGAGGAGTGATTAACAAGGCACAGGTGAATGACATTACTAATTACACAGACTGGGGAGAAACTAGGTCACGGGACAAACCAAAAACCACAATGAAGAGGGGAGACAAGACTATACATGTAACATCATCATGTTGAGGCAAGTTTGGTAATAGAATATTCATGGAGGAAGCATTCATTGGCTATCTTCAAACTTTGAGAGACACTATAAAAATTATTATATTTGAGCATAAACATGATCGAATGTTAACATAATTCACTGATGCAAACTGTTTACCAAATTTTGCTGTTATGGCAGTAAACAGTAGAGTCCCGGAAAGTAAAGCAAGTATACAAGAACATCCTCATGTTGTTTGTGTTCAGACCATATTAAAACAATTAAAGTGGACCATACAGATGTACGAGAAGTTTGTAGAAGAAGTTAATTCTGTAGGTTTGACAGGCTAACGCTTTGACCTAGGAAGTGGTTTATTTGTTGTCATATTAAAAACAGCATCTACACCATCCAAATGTGAGATATGACTCAGTTGTAATATTACACTTTGCAAAGTTTAGTCGATTCCAATTGTAATGAATCCGCTCTGCCTGTCTTTCACTTGCCACCAGATGTCGCCCTCTCACTCTATGGACCCTGTCACACGGACTACATTTCCCATAAGCCCCTCACCCAGTCACTAATCACCCTTCCAGCTGGATCATATCACACTCACTATATAAGCACCGCTCTCACTGACACTCACTGCGAAGTATTGTACATCTTCTATTGCAATTCTGAGCGTTATTCCCCCGTATTGTTTTGCCTGTTTCCGGATCCTGCCTGTGTCTTCGTTTTGTTGTTTATCTGCCTGCCTCTGACCATTCGCCTGGATATTTACTACGAGCCTGCCTGTTCCCCGCCACTACTGTTTGCTGTTGTGTTGACCATTGCCTGTCTGACTGATCCGCACTTGGATCCTATTCGCTGACTCCCTCATCATTACAATAATACCCATAGGAAGTTAGCATTAGCATTAGCACTGATCTCAATGGCAGTACTCAGCTGGTGCACGACTCCCTGGAAGCACAGAACATGTGCTGCCCACTTCGCTCATGGGCACTGGCCACGTAACTGACTATCAGGGTTTATCCTTCAGTATTTGGAAGTTTACAATGCACATCAACAGATCCACAACATGTAATTCTGAGTGGGAAAAAAACAGCGTTTTTGAGTTGGGGGGGCATCAAGTCCAAGCAAAATCGTTGACTGAACTGCTGTGACATCATTTAGAAGAAAATTAGGCCAAAATGAAGTTCATTTGGAGTTCGTCTCAAGAGTTGGTGTAGAGTTCGAAATAGCTTGACAAAGCGAATTTTCCAAAAAATTTCACTCTGATTCACTCGAACTGCCATTCGTCCGTGGCAATTATGGGGTTGATATGGCTTTAAGGCTCCACATTCTTTGCTATGGAAATCTTCTGCAGTTCATTTATTCAAGATGCGTGTACAAAATAGTATTGATAGTAGATAGTATTGTACAATTATGATGTGATATAAAATGATTGAGATCACAACATCTTCATTAATTAACTTTAATACATAAAATAAAAAGACCAGATGCACTTTCTTTATTCATCATTTAGGTTTTTTTTTTATAGAAAAAATACATTTGTTTTGAGCAAAATGATTTAAATGCAGCTGATGTCGTAATTATGACTTCCCAGGTGGATTCGAATGCACCATATATTGCAAATGCAACAATCTTCCTCCTAAGATTAATTAAATTTCATAATTTTGTATTTTTGTAATTTGTAGTTTATTATGCTGCTATCTCCAAATTAGTAATTTACAACAGTGAATCTGCTTGAATGAATGCTTGGTCCAAGTCCTTTGCATTGTCCTTCACAGCTGCTTCCCTTCAAATAATTATGGAACTCTTAGGGTTCTAAACATTACAGACACCCATCAAACACGATCAATCACATCAAGCAAGGACTTCATGTGGAAAAACACTGGCCAAGTTTTTGAAGGCTGGAAAAGTTCTCGCATTGTGCTAAAACTTAAGATTGCCATCTGTTTGTCGCTAAGTATTTGAATGAGTTAATTATAGTAAATGAATAAATATTTGCTCATTAGAAGTTCTTTGAGACTTCTCATTCTTAGCATGTGTTTATGAAACTTCCAGCCTTCTATCACGTGCGTGAGCGCAGCTAACACTGTTCACTGGAGAGCGTGGGCCGCTGAAACACGTGTTGGTGAGAAGGCCAAAAATACGCAAATAGGAACCCTTTAATCCAAGGAAACTTCCTCTAAGAGTTACCAGAAGAATCTGGATATTTGAAAGATAGAGTCTATGAAGGTGTGAATTGATATGAAGAGGTCATATGCAAAATGCATTAATCGCGACCTCAGTCAAAAATGAGAATGATATTGAGCGAATGCTCTCAGTATATGTTCATCAAATACTTTCGCTTCAAATCTGCTGAATCCCAGAGTCAGCCCTATAAGAAATACCGGTTCATTGGCAGAAACCACTAAACGCCACTTCCCTATTGTCAGGAAAAGTCCACAGAAGAACCACTCGGAAGACTTGGATCGAATCTTATGATTCCTAGATGAATGACGGTGTGCGTTTGAGCGGGCTTTCAATTGTCGAGCTGCAATATATCATGTTTTGTCCGTCGTTACTGTGGAAATGACAGGATTTCTGTGACACACAGTGTTCCTTTTGCTGCTGTAAAACTGACAGAAATGGATGTTTTACTACGTCTTGTTTTTCAAAGAGATGGACTTAGTGTTTTTTTGCAAAAAAAAAGAAAAGCTCACATGGACTTAGCTGGTTTTGCAGTAAAAGATACCAATGGATTGACTAAAGTGCATTTTTTTTTTGAAAATAAGGCATTTCAATAACTGACTAATAATAACATTTTCAATGCAATTAAAGTGAAATTACTGAACCTAAAAATCCTAGTAAAAGTCTAGTAAAAAAATGAAAAAGAAAGTAAAAGAAAACATGTCAGATGGACTTAGAGATTTGTGCATCTGAACGCTTCAACATCGGCTCACTGGAAGAACTGCACTGCAGTTTCCATCTGAAATGATAGTGGCAGTGAAACACCAACTTTTATTAGATTTCACAAACTTTATGATTACAAGGACAGATTACACCAAGCGTTATGAGCTCAAAACACTTTTATCATAGTGCATGATTTGTAAAGTAATTCATTTTGATGTTTGCATCACACAACTAACTTTCTATGTTTTTTGATTATATGTAGTAAACTTGCTCGGCTGCTCACCTGATACAGCATTGTGAAGTGAAACACGAGTCACAAAAAAAAAAAGAACTGAAACACTTGGATAAGCAGCAAAAATGCTTTGGTTGCTTCAGCAAATGTGTTTTATCTCTTGTATGCTTTCGTTATCTCTATCAGTTTATGGTACGTTATTTTCAAAAGCAACAGAGCATTAACCTTTCAGTACTCGTCGGACATTTCATAGCTGAACTTCCATAATACGTTCAACAACCAATGCAATGAAATGTTGCCAGATTCACAGTCATCTGTTTCAGATAAAACCGAACTTGCTTTTAGTGCCTCTTACTAAGCGTTTCACATTAAAAGTGTCGCATGCAGCAAGCAGCAACATAATGATGGCAGCTTTATCTGGCTCTTTCCCAGATGATGATGATGATATGAAACAATTCTAATTTGCTTAGTAGAAATTACCTACACATAATAAAATATACTGATTATAGTTATAATCATTTAAAAAAATAATAATATAGAAAATCCACTAAGGATGCCCGGATTGTTTGATTATGCAGAGGCTTTGAAACAGAAAGGGGAAAAAATACCATTAAAAAAAAAAAATGCTCATATGGTCGTCCAAATGACCTGTGACAAGAAAGCCTTGGATTTCTGGCCAATAAAGGCGTTTTGATAAATGGAAAACACACTTCATTAAATGCACAGAAATGCCTTCATGCAAAATGGCAGTTATGTGAAGGAATGACTTGCATTAAGTTGGCTCAGACATTTGTATTAGGTTTGGGAACAAAGTGCTTAACGATCTTCATGATTTTACTGAATAGATGGAGGACGTGAGGTCACGTTTCATTCTGAAGAGTGCGCAGTGGGTGGATTAGTTTGTTAATGAGGCCTTTGCAAGCAGAACAAAGGAAGCAAATTGGTGCTCTAAAACGATGAGTGTTTTGTACTTTGCAGACACGTCTGTCTTTTGCTAACAAAGGAAGTGCCTAAGCCTGTGACTTTTATTAATCAATTATTTATAAGCTTACAAAATGCATGATTTATAAATACTCCCAACATAAACTAAGGCTACCACAACTATTTGAGTTTACATTTTTCATTAGTCTGGATTTAATTTCTACGACCAACATGATGAAGCATGCAGAAATAAAACACATCAAGGAAATCATAACTGTGTATCAAGGTCTCTTAAAATATCGCATAATTTGTAAAATGTCACGTAGTGTACCTTCCCAAAAATGTGTATGAATTAATAATTCACATCACTTTGAACATTTACTTTTTTTTCTTTTGAAAATGATTATGAAGATAATGAAATCAATGTGTAAAGAAAATGATAATCATTTTTACTTGATGGCTTCACCACAGCATTTTAGATTTCAACTTTTCTTTAAAATGGAATTTCCTTCAAAACTATGTGAAACCTTCATGAAAATAGAGAGTAGAACATTTTTAAAATATTTTTCCTCTTAATATTTTGACTCCAGGAAAGTAAATTCTCCTCTTGTGATTCACAACCACACAGGCACAACAGGCATCGACTATCGGTAGATCTAAGCAATTATTTGATGTACAACCCCTAAAATGGCGTTTCCCAATCCTGTCCTTGTGTAATGGGTGCTGGAAAGAGAATAGTTGAGCAAAGGATCTAATTACAGGCTGTGTTTATTGAGCAAAACAAGGTGAAGAAAATCCAGAATCAAAGAAGAAAGGAATACGAAACAGCTTAACAACATAATGTTTTGTTCAGATCAGACAGCTTAAACAAAAGTGCAAAAATTATATTAATTCACAATTAATAATACAATTTGCTTTTAAATTAATATAAATATAATACATGCATTTTAAACAAATTAAGCTTACATTTGAGCTCTCTGTGAACCTATTTAAATCACTAGGCCTATTCATAATGCATTGATATAGTCAGATATTTTTTTTTAGTGGCCTTTCAAACTTTTGCTGCAGTGTTTATTCCTGCCTTGTAAATGCATTTAATTTGAGGACTTTTTTTATAACGATTTCTTAAACTAAGCAGTGTCCACTGCTCCATGATCATGGCTGGCTATACACTCATTTGCACTGCAAACTTTGAAGGAGTCAACCACTGGGTCGCATAAAGATTGTAATAATAGCATAGAGATATTGTAATTTACTTTACTTTCGAATATACACATACAAAACACACATTATAAATCTAAGGTAATATGATTAAAAACATATATATAAATATAATGTTTATTATATATGTGTATGACTGCGGCTATTAATTGACTATTAACGGATTTAAAGCTGTACTAACTGTTATGCCATGTGAAAATAAACTCTGATTTGGAAAACTATTTGTAAATGTGTTCTTAATCCATGGTCTGGGTCTCATCTCTTGTGCTTTCCTTTCCACGTGCAGTCGCCTAGTAAACAGAGTTGACAGAGTCTCAGCTGCATGTCTACACTTTGTCCAGACTATTCATTATAACATATGCAAATGTAATATTCATCACCATAAACATTTTTAAATACTAATAAGTTTGTAAATCAATGATACATTTTATGAGTACACAAAACCCATACGTAAATTCCTCCATCGCAGAGTCATCTCCATCGTCAGTTCTGACATAAACTGCAACCGACTTTATTTCAGAGTTGTGACATATTTCCAAGAGAAACAGAATACTGAATTGTAGAAAAGTAGAAGGTGTGGCTTGTTTTTTCCAATTGGGACCTAATTGGATCTAAAAGTTGAAGTTTCATTCAGAAATGGAGTCAGATCTGAACGCAAGTTTGCAATAGGTTGTTGAGGATTACTAGGTTGTTGCCTTTGGCTTGCTTAAGTTGGGGACACTTGCTGGACACTTGGGGATCTGAGCTGGATGATTACGTCACTGTTTTCTGCAGTGCTGCTATACCTAAATTAACTAGACTAATAACTATTGATATTTGCAACAGAATGAATCAATAATATATAGAATAAGCTGCACAATGACACCATTTTCTTATTAATGTAAAGCTGCTTTGCCACAATTTGCATTGTAAAAAGCGTTATATAAATAAAGATGACTTGACTTGACTACTAATACGCCGCCAGCAGTCCGCTTCAATCGAAAGGTAGTTTGGAGCAGGAGGAGGAGGAAGATGAAGAACAGGAGCACACGGAGGATAATTTTGTCACGGGAATCAGGCCTTACGTTTGAGCCGTTACATGCGGAGAGTCACCTGGATCTGGCGGCTCAGGAGCAACTTCACCCTTGAGAGCATCTCAATTTGTCACAATGGTATCACAAATTTTAATTATAAAACTATTGTTATTTTTTTATTTCTGCAACGTTATGTTTTCATACATTTTTGAATGGAGTACATTGCGTAATAGTTGTCTACAACTGTCTAAATAATTTACAGATAATGCAGCTTACCATGACTAATCTGAATCTTTCAACATATCCTCTGTAAAGAGAAAGAGATGATCATAAGACAAATCTCGATCTTGATTTAAGTGGGGATGTTGGTTGTTGGTGCACATGCCAAAAATCATTTATTTAGTTGATAATGCATAATATGACA
The DNA here is from genome assembly GCA_038088235.1 of Zacco platypus. Classification (NCBI taxonomy): domain Eukaryota; kingdom Metazoa; phylum Chordata; class Actinopteri; order Cypriniformes; family Xenocyprididae; genus Zacco; species Zacco platypus. Next base: position 720,948 of record CM076086.1, on the reverse strand, counting down.
TCAAGTTATGTTGGCAGCCCTGTATGATGTTCAACATCTGAAGAGCTTGGTTCTAGCTAGTTCCTGTTAACGTCAAACTTTGTGAGTTACCGACATTGACAGCCGTATCTATTCCAGTTTTTGAAGCATCCGCATGTAAAGTGCTTCGAGCTCAACCCCTGACATCTCTGATATCTCTTTCCGGAAATGTAAACTAGAGCCATTGCGACCGCAACAAGGGAATTTTGGGGAATGGGAAAAGTGTTTTGGGAGAGCCACAACCTAAAACACACCTCCACGCCATCTCTGTTTGTTATGCGTTTCTTTCACTCGCAGGCAGCAGACTGTCAGAGGGAGAGGATGTTAAACCAAAGGTCGTTCAGAATTAGCACTTTTCTTTACTTGAGACAAACACCCGATGTTATACACACACACACACGTGAACCCTAAATATATACAAATAATAAACAAAACACGGAACACAGGAGGGAGGGAAAAAGAGCGACACTAAATCAAAGAAATCAACAAAACCAAACGTATACCAACTTACTCCATTTAAAGAATTAATCTAACAAAAGAAACTAAAGCACCAAAGTAATACAAATTACCAACTAAACTACACTAACTAGGGTGGCATCTGCTCGTTACCTGGTGTGTTTAAACAAATTCATCACTACGTATTGTGTAGGTCACGTGACATCCTAGCTACCTCTCCTCTCTGAGTCCGGGAAAAACTTTGAAGATGATCTCCAGTTTACAAAGTTTGCAAAGATTTCACACACGAAGAAAAAAAAAATAATCAGATTAATAAGTCGGGATTCACTAACAATCAACAGCAAGTCAAACGCAAACACGTATCCCTCTGTGTCTTCCTCTTGTCATTTCCGGATCTTTATCCATGATAGAAGCATTGCGATTGGTTCCTGCGAAGGACGTCATCTCATTGAATAATGAGGTGATTATAATTGACACATCAGTCAACCAACCGCGAACCTAAGAGCGAATAGAAGAGACAAAAAGAAAGAACGACAACCAAAACACAACAGACGTAACAACCATAGGCAACACATAAAGATTATGAAGCCAAAAAAATTTTGTGCATTGACTTGCACGGATTAATTGTTCTCCACAAAACTAGCAGTTTGCGCAAACAAAGTAAATAAGGTCAATTTTGATTTCATGTGTACTTTAACGATGCACTGATGCGAATCGGTGAATCTTACCATCCATAAAATATACAGAAGATAATGAGCAACTTAACAAGAAACTGGAGTTCATAGTCATGTTACATGTATAGTCTTGTCTCCCCTCTTCTTTGTGGTTTTTGGTTTGTCCCGTGACCTGGTTTCTCCCCTGTGTAATTAGTGATGTCATTCACCTGTGCCTTGTTAATCACTCCTCGTGTGTTTGTGTATATATACTCCCCGTGTCTTTCAGTCCGATTTTGTTAATGTGTACGTGCGTTCCAGTCTATGTCAAGTGTTTCTTTATTAAAATTACCTGTTTCCAGTTCATCATCGTTTCCGTTAGTTTCTACCCCGCGTAACGTAACAGAAGATCGGAGCAATACAGAAAACAGCATGGCTTCAGCTGCCTGGAGCAGAAAAGCCTCCAGACCCACACCTGCACGTTCATCTATCTGGTGAGCCTTACAGACTTTCCGGACCGTTCCCTGTGCGCGTTCTATATGGCCGGTCTGAACGAGTGCACAAAGGCTCGCCTGCCCGGTGTGGGTCCTCGGGGCTCTTTCGCCGAGTTCGTCGAGTGGGTGCTGGTGAGTAACTGAGGATGAACTCACCAGCCCCACTCCGACTCCAGCGCCGCCTGAGATCCGCCATCCACCACCAGCGAGTGAATCGACGGAGATGTCGCTTGAGCCCACCGCAGACCGAGGAGGCACGCCCGCCGCGATGTACGAGCCAGGACACGGAGGATAACATCGCCCCGGAGCCCACCTCTTCGCGAGTGTCTGACCAGGTGCGTGAGCCGGTAACATCTTTCGTTGAGGAGGGAGTGATCGTGGAGCTGGAGGGCTGGGAGGAAAGCCCCGCCCACAACTCCACCGCGGTGGATCCGACATGCTTTCCTCAAGGGAATTATTATGAGCAGTTAAAGGACATCGGAAAAGCTCCACGACCCCGCCGTTAAAAAAATATATACCTACAAATACATTTATTAACAAGTTTGTAAGAATTTAATGTGAATTATAAGAACTATGATGTAAACATTCTTTACAAAAATATTTAAGTCCATAACACTAACCTTACATACTTTCAAAAAAATCTAATTTAAGAACAATTGAAATTAATTATTTTAATATATTGATTTGGACTAGCTACGGCAATACCTCTACGGCCCACAGTTTGGGAAGCACTGCTCTAGAACATTCTAAAAAAAGTAGGACACCAAGGCTGCATTTAACTCCACTTTTAGACCTACGCTCTCAAACTTCTCTAAGCACTTCACATATTGAAGTGCGTTCAACTTCATCAAGTGAGCGAGTGAAGTTTATTTGGACAGACCCTCGACCCCTCAAATTTATACACTTAAGTACATTTGACTTCAGACAGATCTACAGATCCAAGAGTGACATCACAGCAGATCATGCTTATTTTACCCCCAACTCGAGTGAATGATATTGGAGTTATTTTGACATTCAACCTCAAAATACTTGTAGCTACCTTAAGTTAACTGTTATAGTTTATTGTATTGTAATTTCCGTGGGACTAAACATGTGAAATGTGAACAGGGATACATAGGAACAAAATAAACTTCAAAATAAGAGTCATACGACAACAATATTGATTTTGAACCCATCCATTTTATGTTTTGGAGCCTCTACTAATAGTATTTGATCAGGAAGAGTTTGAAGATGTGCAGTGTTGGTGTGCCTTCAGTAACGCAGTTGGGAAACACGGCCCAAAATAATGTGTTCCACAGTTTGAAGCAGTACCTGAAATGCTTCTCTTTCTTAAATAATTGTGCTCCCATGTTCTTCAAAGAAATTACTCACTACTTTCACTACTTCTCTCACGACTCCCGCTCTTTGATCATGTGGCAGATTGAAGAAGGGAGATATTTGTACCGTACAGATTAAATTGAGATCAATGTAGACTAGCCAAGCATGCCCTTTCTTTTTGTTTGTTTATAGCTTTTTAAAATTGCTTGCTGCCAATACAGCTTTCACAAAGAAGCAGCTCACTTTCAATTATTTTGCAGTGGCCCTTAATGTTTCATCATCAAATGATATTGGGAATGATAGTGGCTTCGTATTTCTGCTCTCTTTGTTCCTACTCATATATTGCAGTGTGCCATGTCTATATTTGGAGAGCTCTTGTTCAATTCTCTTGCTGAATATTTCTCTCTCTCACTGTCAAATAAACATTTGGTAACAAACTTTAGCGGGATGATGCTTCACTTTTAAAGATGCAGTTCACCCAAAAATTAAAACTCATAATTTACTCACCCTCAACACTTCAACCTCTCTTGTGCTTGCCAACGCTGTATTTATTTGATTAAAAATAGAATAAAAATAGTGATATTTTGAATATATACATATATTTTCTTCTGATATGTTTTAAAATGCAAATTATTCCTGTGATGGCAAAAGCTGGTATTTATTATATGTTTCTCTTCTTGTTTTTATCGTTGCTGTTTAGAATATCAACTCTGTCCAACTGCTAGGAATGTTTGACTTCTTCTAGACCTCTGAAGTATAAAATCCCTGTAAAATTTACAATCTACACTTCTACAGGTTCCATTGCAGCAGTGCTGGCTTGTCCAGTGGCTCTCTCAAATCTTATCTCTCCTCTCACTGATGTGCACGCGCAACATCTAAAGCCTTGCAAAACATCTGCTGCTTTGCATGGTACAAGCTGTGTTTCAGATTTTCATAAAAGCAGCAAATATGAGATGAATATTAATACATTTACATCGAAAATTCACCTTAAATGCTATATCTGGAATAAAGTGCCATTTTATGGATTTATATGCTTCTTTTATCATATTTACTTTCATAACTACAACTTTTAAAAGTAACTTTTATAAGTTCGTTTTATTGAATGTGCACATAGTGTACTTTTATAAAGTATTTTTCCAAAACTGTATTCACAGAGAATGGTAGTAATGAAATAAAAGGCCACTTAAAGGGTTAGTTCTCATTTCAATCAAATGAAAATTATCACACAATTTCTCGCCCTCAAGCAATATATGACTTTCTTCTTTTAGCCGAACACAATCGGAGTTACATTAAAAAAAACAACCTGGCTCTGCCCTGCTGTGTAATGGAAGTGAACAGTATGGGATTTTGAAGCCCCCAAAAAGTGCATCCATTAATCAAAACCGTAATCCATACGACTCGAGGAGATTAATAAAGGCATTCTGAAAGTGAAACAATGCATTTTTGTCAGAAAAACTGTAACTTCTGGTAACAAACATTCATGAGTTCCGGCTTATGATGAAGGATGTTGTTTCCTACAAATAGTTCTGGGTAACAAACTGAAGCCCCTCCAACTTTAAATATTTGATCGTTGTTTTGTTTTGCTCTATCCTCTACGTTCGTCAAAACGTCATGCGTCAGCTCAATGTTCACTCATCCCCCGGAACTTGACTTTATTTGATTTTAACTTATTTTTTCTTACAAAAAAAGTTTTGGGTGACCTAAACCTTTTGGAAGGGTGCCGCTCCAGTGACAGTCAATGACTGTTTCTTAACCCACTAAAGTACACCGTTAAAACGTGCACTCTGTGATTGTCAAAATGTCAAACTTTTACTTTAAAGTAAATTTTAAACCCTTGTTTTAATTATCTTTGATGTGCTTTAAAGAAATACTCAAAGATTTTCACTATTCACTGGTTGCACTACTACTGCACTATTACTGTTTTTGCGCTATCATCATAAATCACTATTTTTTGTTGTTGTTGTCAATTGTTACCTGTTACTCATCTAGGATCTGAGAGCAACGAAATTTCAATTCTCTGTATGTATGTGCTGGATATATATCAGAATTGACTAAGTAGACTTTGACTTTGATTATTTTAAAGTATGTTTTTATCATGATAACTATACTAAAGTGTACTTTCTCAAGAGTAGCGTCTCTAACATGTCCCTTTGTGTTCCATTGATGCCAGAATTTTCATTTTTCTGTGAGTTTTACTTAATATATTTCACATCTGTTGTTATAAATGCTCTTTAAAGATTTCTAAATAAATGCCCTGATGTTCCAAATCAAAGTCTTTCTTTTGATGAATTGACGGTATGACTCTCAGAGTTCACGTTATTAAGTGATGTCACTAATTCGATGTGTCCCCTTCAATCTGCAATGTGACAAGCTTATGAGATGCAGGAGGAAAATGTTTCTTACTTTTGTCAGATGCTGAATAATTAGCTGTTGGAAAGTGCTCATTTTTGACAGGGAGAGTAGACGATTTGTTTCTTGCTTTCTTCACAAAATACTTCATGCTGCTATCAGATAAATGGCAGAGGTTGTGATTCAGACCAGTAAACAACATACTGAAGCTATCATAAAGTTGACAGAATGGTTGATTCTTTTCTGTTCTGTAATATTAAACATACTTAAATGATTGAAATCTGCTGACTGTGGCCCATGGAGTTTAATTTGACACTTGTGCTTTAGAACTGTTGGGTTGTATATCGCTTCCTTCTGAAGTGTCGGGCACTGATTTGAAAGTGATCTATTACAGACGGATATATTTCAGCAGGAGTTATAGTCACTGATCAAAGCAAAAACAAATGTAAATCAAGCCAATCAGAATCAAGCTTTCAACTGTCTTGCAGTGAATTGTGATTAGAAATGGCTTTGAGTATAGACTGAGAAAAAAAATCAGGATGATGAGAATTAAGTTATGGTCGTTAAAAATCAGTGCTGTTAATTAATTAAAAAAAAAAAAGTAATCACACATTTTTTTCTGTAATTAATCACACCTCACATTAAACTACTTACTACTTACTATGAACGAAGGCAAGTATCACCCATACCAATACAGCTACTGATATAAATGGATTTTTCTCAATTTCTGGGGATGAAATGAGTATTATAACCATATCTTTTTTCTTGTGATATCTTCTAATTGTGATTTTATGCACTGCAGTGTGACTTTAAATCAAGTAACTGCACCTTTAAAGCTCACAATAGCTATCCATCCAAAGTTGCAAATTTAACTTGTGTGCAAAATTGGAATATCACATAAAACATTTGTGTATAAAGTGCCGTGTCCGTCCGTTGTTTTCAAGACCGCAAAATCGTCCCCTTCTGCAGAATTAGTGCAAAATATTTGTCATAAAATTTGAAGTTTGGCAAAGCCCTGAGACTGTCATGTAAATAGTCACTTACTGTACAGTAGAAACTTTAACTTTTACTGTTTGACTTGACGACACACTTATTTAGAATTATTAAGAAACAAATAAAAATCTTCATTTGGGGACTTGTTTATTTATTTAATTTTATTTGTGATCAATTACGATTGTTGTTGTACAATCAATGTATGATTTAACCAATGAACAACCACTGGTTTAGAAGCTGAACCCATTTAATTTAATTATACAAATCACCTTAAAACAGAAGTGTGTGCATTTATTTATTCATTTTAGGATAAAAAAAAATCAATGAATAGATGTAATAAAGTGACTCGTAAGTTTCGTGAGTAAATCCAAAGCATTTATTAAATCTTGCAAAGGAGAGACATAAAAATGTATGCCTCGATCCTGCTGTCAAGCTCTTATGGCCTAAGATGTTCTCAAAGCTTCTGTCCGGGTGGAATTCTAGTTTTTCCAAGTGTTATATCTTTGAAAGAATCCAGAAATACATCGACACCCACCTGACACATACAATGAACAATGTTGCATTGATGAAAAACTGCATTGAAGCATGTAGTTCCTCCTCTCTCATTCCCGTCTTCTATTATTTCCTGTTGCATTCTAGGAAAGTCAATTTACACTGAGTCCGTCACCTAGAGCACGGACACGTCTCCGTTTGTGGAAAGCACCGGCCATATTCCTCTCTCCATGAATAATGTTTCTCTTTCTGCCAGAACAGAGGTCTGAGACTTTCCAAAATATTCTTTGTTCTTTCCTTTATCTCTTTCTTCCCCTTCCACCTTTTCCCATATGACAAATACTGCATTTCCCCTCCGTGTGCATTTAAAGACGACACCTGATTGGAAAACAGCCGCCATCCCGCCAGGGAAACATGAATTTTGAGAGATGGAGATTTGCACAACATAAAAGGAGACGGCAGTAATGAGGCCAGAGGCAGAGCAGGATCACTTGCTCACAAAAAGCCAAGACAAATCTGAATAATGTTTATTGTCATTTGGTTTTTAGAATATTCAGTCAAAACATGTTTTGTTTTTTTTCATGCGCTCAATCAATATGCATACTGAAAAATATTGTTTTCATATGCTGAGCGTTTAATCAGTGTTGGTTACAGCTGTCAATAAATTCTAATCAGTTACAGCTGCAAATAAACATTTTCATCAATCAACGATGGAATGCGGGTCAGACCTTTTCCAACGACATTATTGTTGTCATTAAGACGATATTTTCTGAGTGACGCTGTCTGTGTGAAAGTTGACACCGTCATTAAAATGTCCTGGAAAGTTGTTCGTTTCTGATTGGAATTTTAGCAGACTGATGGGGGAATGATATTTGTCTTCTCTTTTAAGATTTTCTGAGCGAATTTTAGGATATTTCTGTGTGGTTACTGACTTCAATAAACCATGTTGTTCGTTTGGCTAGTGACCAAATTTCTTAATTCATAATTGCCAGATATTTGTTATGCATTTTGCTTTGAGGTTGCTATGATATTCTGGGTGGTTACCAGGGTGTTATATTGGTTGCTTTGTGTTGTTGGTGGTTTATAGAATGGTATATAAAATGCCACGTTATTAGGCCACATGTCCACTGAAGCATTTTTAGCGTTTTTTTTTTGTTGTTGTTCTTTTGTTTGTTTGTTTGTTTTTCAGTTGAGACGCTTGACTATCGCTTGAGTATTCAGTTGAATATCCACGGAAGTGTTGCTAGTATCTGATTTTGCAGATGTTTCTGAATATAAAAATGTCATCTAGAGACCATCAATATCAATTCTCCTCCATTGTTCTGTTGTCGTGCTTTCAAGTCGTTTCAGTCTGTTGTCGTTGTGCAGCAGCACATGTCAGTTGGTCAGTGTGATGTTTGCTCTGGGTGGTTTCTAGTAAAATGCTATTTTCTTGCATTATCATGGGGTGCTAATGTATTTTGAGTGGCTTTTGTCATGTAATTTGGTGGTTAGTGTGTTCTGGTTGGTTGCTAGGACTTGGTTCCCAGTTGCAGTTCAAGATAATAGGATTTTTTTCGCTGTTTTATCACCCACCAGATGATTTCAGATACTCATGATCTAATAACATACTACTTCTCAACAAGCCACACAGTTTGGGGTATCATTTGTGGCAAATTGCAGGACGGGTCACATGCCGAAATGTATGAGCAGTAGTAGCAACCATAGGTTACTTTTAAAATGTATTTCACTACAGATTACAAAATACATGCTTTAAAAAGTCATTTACTCAATTTACTCAAGTTTAGTAACTTAATCTAAATACTTTAGAATACTTTGGAATACTAATAAGTGTGAAACAAACACAAAAAATGTCATTGTGAGTTTTTATCTCACAATTCTGACTTTTTCCCTCAGAATTGTGAAATAAAGTTGCAATTGTGAGTTATAAAGTCAGAATTATGAGATATAAACTCGCAATATTGAGAAAAGTCAGAATTATGAGATATAAACTCATAATATTGAGAAAAGTCAGAATTATGAGATATAAACTCGCAATATTGAGAAAAGTCAGAATTATGAGATATAAACTCACAATATTGAGAAAAGTCAGAATTATGAGATATAAACTCACAATATTGAGAAAAGTCAGAATTATGAGATATAAACTCACAATATTGAGAAAAGTCAGAATTATGAGATATAAACTCACAATATTGAGAAAAGTCAGAATTATGAGATATAAACTCACAATATTGAGAAAAGTCAGAATTATGAGATATAAACTCACAATATTGAGAAAAGTCAGAATATTGAGAAAAGTCAGAATTATGAGATATAAACTCACAATATTGAGAAAAGTCAGAATTATGAGATATAAACTCGCAATATTGAGAAAAGTCATAATTATGAGATATAAACTTGCAATATTGAGAAAAGTCATAATTATGAGATATAAACTCACAATATTGAGAAAAGTCATAATTATGAGATATAAACTCACAATATTGAGAAAAGTCAGAATTATGAGATATAAACTCGCAATATTGAGAAAAGTCAGAATTATGAGATATAAACTCGCAATATTGAGAAAAGTCAGAATTATGAGATATAAACTCACAATATTGAGAAAAGTAGGAATTATGAGATATAAACTCGCAATATTGAGAAAAGTCAGAATTATGAGATATAAACTCACAATATTGAGAAAAGTCAGAATTATGAGATATAAACTCACAATATTGAGAAAAGTCAGAATTATGAGATATAAACTCACAATATTGAGAAAAGTCAGAATTATGAGATATAAACTCGCAATATTGAGAAAAGTCAGAATTATGAGATATAAACTCGCAATATTGAGAAAAGTCAGAATTATGAGATATAAACTCGCAATATTGAGAAAAGTCAGAATTATGAGATATAAACTCACAATATTGAGAAAAGTCAGAATTATGAGATATAAACTCACAATATTGAGAAAAGTCAGAATTATGAGATATAAACTCACAATATTGAGAAAAGTCAGAATTATGAGATATAAACTCACAATATTGAGAAAAGTCAGAATTATGAGATATAAACTCACAATATTGAGAAAAGTCAGAATTATGAGATATAAACTCGCAATATTGAGAAAAGTCAGAATTATGAGATATAAACTCGCAATATTGAGAAAAGTCAGAATTATGAGATATAAACTCACAATATTGAGAAAAGTAGGAATTATGAGATATAAACTCGCAATATTGAGAAAAGTCAGAATTATGAGATATAAACTCGCAATATTGAGAAAAGTCAGAATTATGAGATATAAACTCACAATATTGAGAAAAGTCAGAATTATGAGATATAAACTCACAATATTGAGAAAAGTCAGAATTATGAGATATAAACTCACAATATTGAGAAAAGTCAGAATTATGAGATATAAACTCACAATATTGAGAAAAGTCAGAATTATGAGATATAAACTCGCAATATTGAGAAAAGTCAGAATTATGAGATATAAACTCACATACTAAATTCACAATTGCAAGAAAAAGTCAGTATTGCAAGTTTATATCTCCCAATTCTGACTTTATAACTTGCAACTGTGAGTTTAAATCTCGCAATTCTGAGAAAAAGAAGTCAGAATTGTGAAACACAAACTCACAATTGTGAGGGAAAAAACAAATTGTGAGAAAAAGTTGCAGTGACGAGTGAATTATAAAATGACTCACAAAACATGAAAACAGTGGAAAACATGAATCTTAACTCTTTTTCAGACGGTCAGAGTCAGAGAATCACCAATCGCTGTTTAAATGACATTAAAACTCAAAGTAATCACTTTGGTAATCTAAAACACTTGTAACTGTAATCTGATTACCACCCATTTAAAATGTAACTGTAATGAAATACTCAAATTTTGTGTTTTAAATACGAAGCTAAGTTACTTGTATTTCGTTACTCCCCAGCCCCGGGCGTAACGCTCTAGCAACCATCACTAATTAGATCAAAACCACCTTTATAACTTCGTAAAATTTGCTGTAATCATAAAACAAACACAGTTAGAGCAACTTTCTGACCAAGGTCAAGTTAAAGTAACTTTGCGCAGCAGATCAGGCAGCTCTCCACTGATTATTTGGCAGTACATTTCTGTATCTTCTTTCCTACAGTCACAGCAAACCCTGAAACTGCAACAACAACAGCCGTCCTCATTGTCGGCTTGGCTTATCTCTGCCTGTCCTTGCCACTCACACAAAACCCCAGTGTTTACAGTGCAGTGGATTGGGCTGTCAGCTTCAGGTAATTTAGTCATTTACCCAGCATGCTCGCTGACTTTTCTATACGGAGGTGCCGGTTTGGTTTATACAAAGACACAGGTGGCTTTATGTACCATGCAGTGTTGGAGCATTCATGAGAATAAAATGGAATTGAAATACAGACACATAAACTGACTGTGTGAGTTCTGCCATTCATGACAGACACGAGGCTCTGGTTTTTGAACATATCCTTGTGGGGTTTGCACACATTTTCACAATTTTATTCAGCTCCGAACAATGGAAATTCAGGCAGCCGCTTTGTTTACGCACAGTTTTTTATTTATTTTTGCCTTCAGAAATCACTCTCTCAAACTTCTTGGGAACCTTTCTGTGTTCTCTATTCACTGGAAAAAAAACTTTTATGTGAGCATTCACAGTCCTCGGACTTTTCAAAATACAAAGAGAATAACAAGTAACTGACCGCTGAATGAGATATTGCAAACATTCAGATTTGCAAGCGTTCGAGGAGTCATTCTAGGCAAGAATTTGGCCCTCGTAATTGAACTGCGGGATGTAGATGACAAAGATATGACTTCATAGTACAGCAAGTGTCAAGCTCTATAAAATGTGCAGTGAATTTGAAAGGCAACATATGGTCATCTTCAGAAACATGCCAAGTGTGGATTCGGACCACGTTACTTGTAAATTCTGTATGATTTCAATTGTTCGTGCTGTGGATGGAATCAATTCAAAACAAATCTTTTCTTCCAAGTTTTTTTTCACTACTTTCACATACAGTAGTGGACAAAATTTATGTCCGGAGGGTATTTGTACAATATTTCCTTTTAATGACACTACAGGTTCTATTAAACAATCAAAATATGAGGAATATGTTGGTTAGAAGAATAAACTAAACTTGGTTAAGGTAGTATTATTTGGCAAGAAAGGCAAACTCAAGCACACAAATAAATAAATATGGGTTTTATTGTATTATGTAAAAATGGTATAGCAAAAGAAGAATCTCACATGTGAACTACAATGTAACCATTTATTAATATTTTGTTGCCCCTTGTTTGTTGATTATAGCAGTCAGTCTCCTGGACGTTGACGACTCAAACTTTGTGTCATGCTAAACTTTTTTTTCCAATCCTCCTTGAGTTCTTACCAAAGTTGAAATTAATTGAAGACCTGCAGAATTCAGGTTTAGAATTTTCAAAAGGTTTTTGATGGCTTTAAGGTCAGGACACTGACCCGGCCACTTAGTTTTACACTCCAGGCAAAACTTAAGAACATGCATACGACAGATTTAATATATATTTCAAAAGAAAGTGCAACGAAGCCAATTTTCTTAGGCCGGTCGTCACTTTTGGCCACTATATGTTTAGAATGTTTCAGTGCTTTGTGGCGTGTTTTTAGTGTTCTTATTGTGAACTAAATAAATATACTAAATTTAAATGAATGAATAATTTGCATTAATTGAAATAAAGTATAAATATTAGATGACAAACTAAAAAAAATAAAAAATAAAAAAACAAGTTGAAGCACTAAAATTATGAAAACTAAAATGTTTGATTAATGAATGACTGAATGAATTGAATGAATAGAATGAATATATATATATATATATATATATATATATATATATATATATATTTATAGTATTTATAGTATTTATAGTATTTATAGTATTTATATTATTTATAGTATTTATATTATTTATATAGTATTTATATTATATATAGTAATTGATATGTTTTTGTAATTGTATGTGCATTTGCCATTTAAAAAAATAAAATAAAATAAATATATATATATGTATATATATATATATAATATGTATGTGCTTTTGCCATTTTAATATATATATATATATATATATATATATATAATTTTTTTAAATGGCAAAAGCACATACAATTACAATACAAAAACATATTAATTAATATTATTAACTTATTAACATTAATATTAATAAATATATTAATATTAATATAATAGTGTATAAATAATATTAAAATAACACTATTTATGGTTTTAAAGCATTTGCATTTAAATTGTTACATTCTAAGACATTTATACAATTACTCAAGCTAGCCAAGGCAAAAATCACTGTTACTATTGCTTACAGTAAGAGTTATGGATTTGAACAGATTGTATAAAACCAGAACCATATTTCGTGCAAGTGTGCACATGTTTTTGTGTTTGGTTATGAATCTGTAGAATATATTTCGCTACAATGCATGATATCGCACAGCTGGAAGTTAACTCAATGCAAATATGCACGCTGCCGATCAGTGAGACGATCATGTCTGCCTTCACTCACTTGTGCAAATGATCTGGCCTAACGCCTGGTACACTCCATGTGTGTTTCAGAATGCTGAATGCTGCCTCAAAGCTAACCTGTTGTAAGTGGTTGCCAAGGTGTTGCTATGTGTCATGTATTCTGTTTTTATCATGTGGTTGCTTGAGTGGTTTGGGTTGTTACTGGCCCAAATCAGTCTATGATATTCTGGTCCTTGGACAGGGCTAAAGACTAAGCATTTGTTGATTGCTTTATCATCTTCCAGGTGAAAATAAATTTGCTTAGAACAGAAAACAATTGACCTCAACAGGCGCACAATTTGAGGTATCATCCATGTGCTTTAGCAAGCATTGCTAATAAAAGCACCAGCTGACGGCCTGTGACGCCAACTGTTTTCTTCAGAGTACAGCTGGTATATTTGGTCTGATGGTATTGAGTCCTCAGAATTTGGCCTCACTGGTGGCACAATCAGACAGGACGGCGTAATTACTGAAATGCAAGACTGGTGGCTATTGATTAGACCCAAACCGCCAGGAAAGATTAGCAGGCTGGAGCAAAAATCATCAGATGCCAGTCAGAGGGACACCATTGATCTCCCTGGACTTGTGCTGTTACTACAACAACATCTCAGTGGTTGTAAGAGCAATGGGTGAATTGATCAGAGTGTTAAACCTTTCTTTTTTTCTCTTTAAACTGTTTTGTTTGTTTGTTTGTTTTTAAAAAGCGAAGTCTCTCAAGTTATTGTCTGTTGTTAAGAGTGCAAAATACTTGTGTGATTATAGTTGCTTGTTATATTAACATTATTTTGGGGAATTTGTATTTTATTCAAGTGCAGAAACTGAATACTTATACTTTTAGTTAACTACATTTCCAAAGCAAAAAAAAAACCCTACAATTTTATCTGGACTTGAATAGTATTAATAGCCTTTTTTGCAGTAATTTTCCGATGTTTGATGGCCAGATCATCATTATCTAATAGCAGTAGAACAATAGAATGCAACTACATTGTTCCGGAAGTAAAAATCCAATTAAAAAAATTAAAGAAATTTGAAAAGTAGCATTTATGAACTTTCATGAGCTCAGAGGTTCAGAGATATGCTTCAGTAAAAGTTAACATGACTATCCACTGCAATGTGAATGACCATAAAATCAGTGATTTTAATTAAAATTCATATTTTGATTGCCACTAATAAATTATATAATAATTTAATTTTTAATTTTATATAATTATTACGTTATAAATAAATATAAAATAGTAAATATTTATTGATATTCTTATCAGAAAGTGGAGAAGTGGTATTGTAATTATGAAAGTAAATAAATATTACATTGAGCAACAATTAGGGCTGTCAATCAATACATTTTAGTATAATAGTATAGTGTAATAGTTGTTTTTACACCTCTGCCAGTTGTGAGATGGTTTTCCCTTCGTGCTTTCTTAGTTTCTGTCAGTAACGCTGTCCAAAATCACTCCCCATCCCTAATTTAGTACTTCAACAGTCGAGATCATCTAACGCATTCATTCAATCCTAAAATGCAACTCAATAAGAAATGCACCTCCCATGTACTGTATAGCACTCAACAACTCGAGAATAGCCATAATCTTGTGAAATAATTGTGTAAGTAACAAAATTGTTGTTATTATGATAGTACCTCACCTACCATCCGGTGTACAGTGTTTACATCAGTGTCCAAATTTGCTCTCTCTTTTCTCATGAAGTGGACGATACGGCATCCACAGAATGAGGGGCTAAAGGACAATGTTTGGTTGCTTTAGATACTTGTACTCTTCACTAAAATGATGCTGACGGTGATGGGAAAGAACATACTTTGAGTTTGCAGTAAGACAGTATTGGACATACTATCACATCATAAAATCGTATCTTGATACCACACGGTGTGTTCAAATGCTCCTGGGAAGTTTTGAATTTACGAGTCAGGAGGCTGTAATTAGAGCGTCAGGTGCACTCAAATCACTTTGCTCTGCATGGCAATTTATCTTCTCTTAATTACCTACAAAAAATATGGCTTTTTTTTTACTCCACTTCTACAAAATCACAAACAAAGAATGAGCATTAGGCCTGTTTTCCCATAAAACCATTGCAAAACTGAATTGTCATATTCCATAATTCTCTTTCGATTGGAGCTCAACTGTGTGTCGTGGTGTTGATGGCAGCGCCTCTGTGTCATCCGGTCTGAAGCACATGTTTAAACGCGGCAATCTGGAGTCAATCTAGTGCAGTGTTTCTCAAACTTTTTCAGCCCAAGGACCACTTTATCTTCCAATTTTTTTTTGAGGACCACCTAACAGAATCCCACTCTAACACGCCCCCCCAAAAACAACAAAATAGGAAGGATCAACTAAATTTAAGTTTAATATGCAACTGTTTCAAGTCAAAAACTAATTATTCAAACACAAATGCAATGATATGATCCATTTTTCCGTTATTAAAACACACTGACGTCACCCCCCCCTCCGCCCGCGATCCGGTGCGGGTTAAGAGCTTGCCTAGTTTAGGTCATCTTTTCGCGGACCACTAGGGGGCGATGGCGGACCACACTTTAAGAATTACTGATCTAGTATATGGACATTGTGACAAAGTGTAGCGTGTCACAGGGTCCATAAATAGATGCCAGAAATGCCTCCTCCTGCTTAGACTTTACACCAGGTGATGTCAGAGATATATTGCACACTAGACCAGACTACATCCCTAAAGTTCCTCCTTCCGCTCCTCAACCGGCTTTCTTTCCTCCGCCTCATGAAATGCAGAAGCAATAAGGCCTTCACCTGTTATGTCCTCTCCACGCTTTGAGGATCTACGTCAACCAATTGGCAGTGATCCTCTCAACTCCTAGAACGTTTTGGTGGTCTCAATAGTGGTCACCAAGCAATGGATGTTGCGCTGGATTGCAGATTTAAGGCGTGGGATGGCTTCAGTGTAGGATCTTCCAGAGCTCTTCCAAGGGTCCACCTTTACAGGATGTCTGTGCTGCGGCAGGTCCTTTCCGCACATTTTCAGTTTGGACACAGATTCAACCCCAGAATCTCATGTCCTTCTGGGTTAATTTAAGTCTAGGTTGAGCTCAACAAGTGTCTGTGGTTATACACAGCCTTGAGGGGAGGCTCTTGCCTTAGGCGTGGCAACATTGGAATTAAAGTTCCCATAGCGTCAATGTCATGTTCCACTCAAAAAGGAATGCCTCAGGTTATGCAAGTAACCCGGTTCCCTTAGAGGGGAACGAGATGCTGTGTTACGTTGCCGTGCCCCAGCTACGCCTGTGCGCCTTCTTCAGACAAATTGAATCTGTCAACATGCCATCTATTTATGGACTCTGTGACACGCTATGCCATGTAACAAAGTCCATATGTCTAGACACACGCTTCAGACAGCAGCTCATGCAGAGATATTTCCACAGCATCATGACGCGGCATCTCTCAGGAAACCAGGTAATATACGTAAAAACTGTGGAAGAAGGGCGTATATTCTTTGTCTGAAATGAACAATAAAAACACAACTTCTAAAACAACCCATTTTAACTTTAGGGATGTACAAATCTTTTAAAGACATGTTGGAGACAAAGGTTACTCAGATACAATACACAGTCACGTAGGTCTGAAATAGGCATTTTAGAAGCAAATGTATCAGTCAAATTAATTTTTACTTTTAGTTTTTCTTTTTTACCCAGCGAACGTAAGGATACTGATAAACACAGGGCATATGCATTTTCACTTCTTGCATTCTCAGTCTCAATCGACCTGAGATCCCTGTGAAATAACAAGAGAGAAAATACTGTCAAATTCAACAGTATGATGAATAAATATTAACATCAAAACGGATACTTTAACCTGTTAACTTGCGTACTCGTGTTAAGAGCTTTAACCTATTGTTGCGCCGTCGCCAATGAAGTCACGCAGTAAATGCACTGCTAATTCAGTTTGAGTGTGTCTAGAACGGTACATTGTCACATTAACACAATGTCGATATTTCATGCTTTGAATATCACGATTATCGTCAATACCGGTATATTGCGACACCACAAATATAGATAAATTTGTACTATTCCATTGACTAAATTTAATGTACATAAAATTGAGCATTAATTTGTGTTTTAGAAGCATGTTGAAATTGAATAAGTGTATCATAAAATCAATATGTGCAACTAATAACTGTATATCCACCTTATTTTGCACAGAAAAGCGGACACGGCCGTTTATAAATTGAATGTGAAGAAGCTTCTGGTGTCTTCCACTTCCAGTTATTTTAGCTTTACAAAAAACATCCGTTATGCTGCTTTTAATTGCAAACTGATATTTTTTATTAAACTTTATTGTATTGCCATAATTAAAAAGACACTGGCTTGTCGCACAAACAGTTTTACCATTCACTGCACTTTTTTCTAGTTATTTACCTGTAGAATCCACATTGCAAAATAAGATGGTTAGATTCTTTAGACTGTTTTAAATGTATGTGTACCCCATATTTTGTGGCCTAGATCAAACCACTTAACTCCAGGCTGTTCGAGGGTCATTTTCCTGTAATAAGGGTATCGTAAGTCACTCTGGATAAAACCTACCACCTACTTAGTATTACATTAGAGCGCTCAGGTTTCTACTATAAATAAGTCTAGAAAATTTAGGTTAGAGCTCTGCATGGTATGTAATACCAATATGTCAGTGCAAGGACACAGCACCCTTTCCCAACTTTGATTCAAACAACTTTAAGCTAGTATGAAATGGTAATGGTGCCATAATTACTCTGACCTACACGAGGCATAATTCATATTCACTGTATCAAAGTGCACTTTTGACCTGTCTCATATTCCCTCCTGCTGTAGAAGGTCAGGTAATATTGCAGCCCTCCACTGCCAAGCTATTGCAATATGACTCTAAAACATAATGTTGAACTCATTACATCACAAATGTCAGGTATAACACCTGAGTCATGAATTTAACAAGGGACCAAAAATATATTATTTAATGAGTGATACTTTCGAAAAGGACAGTTGTGTAAAGATATACGTTCAATAATCTGATGCTACCAGTATTAAAAGCTTCTCAAATTCCTCTGAAGCACTTGTTCTAGCAAAGTGTTAGTTTGTAAACACAAACTTGCATTCAGTAGCAGTCAGATTATAACTGGTGATTTCGATCAACTCTTAACTTTTTTGTGTGCGGTTTGCATTAAATTGTCGGTGACTGAACCGTGAGCAGCCTGTTGACTGAGACTAAGCTGATTATAGAGCTAAAGCAGTAATAAAATATACAGAGAGCCATTACAAGTATAATAGAGGACACAGACTTCTGTAGATCAAACAGGAGAATCAGGCAAGGCATGCCTTGATCAAACACCACCAGCAGGGTTTCCTGATATTCAAAGACTCAAAAAGCAATTGGACCTAATACTGGTACTTGTGGTACTTCATCCAAGTATACATCAAGATGTAAAATTTAATAACGCACTTTGAAATACGAGTGCATGTTAGGGTTAAAACCAAATTTGTGAATATTTTTCGATTATTTAAGAATTTGTACTTTGACAATTTATACATTTTTAAGTATTTTCTAAAGTTGTATTAGAAAATGTTTTCAAGTTAATTATAACTAGATTTTTATCTAGATGTTTATTCTTATTGTTTATTTTTTTAACTGTACTTGTGAACAGTGTTGGGGAAAGTTACTTTTAAACGTAATGTTACAATATTGCACTGCTTCCTAAAAAGTAGCAAATTGCGTTTGTTACTTTTTATGAAAAGTAATGCGTTACATTACTTTTACGTTACTTTTTCTCACCTGGGCTTGCTTGTTTGTTTGTTTTTTAAACAGCGTGTCAAGTTCTGGAAGAAATGCATATTTACGCCTGTTCAATAGAGGGCGCAGCTCAACAAACTTCTCAGCTGTGATTTAAAGAATAAGATACAGGAGAAGGAGGTTCAACACTCATATTTCTAAATCTAATCTAAAGTAATTTTTGCTTATTAGTATGGTTGAATTGGGAAAGCAAAGAAATTGGTCAATAAAGTGATATTAAAAGTAAAAAAGTAAACCATGTTTAGCACACACAACACCTCTGCACTTACCCTATTTCTCTCAACAATACCATGTATAATCATTATTTTCACCATGAA
This sequence comes from Zacco platypus, assembly GCA_038088235.1. Classification (NCBI taxonomy): domain Eukaryota; kingdom Metazoa; phylum Chordata; class Actinopteri; order Cypriniformes; family Xenocyprididae; genus Zacco; species Zacco platypus. The sequence goes on along the minus strand of CM076086.1, from coordinate 701,525 downwards.
GTTTGTATTTTTGATTTAGTTACACTAGAAGTCTATGGCTACACTTGTGTAGTCTGTCTTGCGACGTCACTGAAGAAAAGTATCTTAAATAATTACTAATGGCTAAAAATTCTAATTGGCTTCAACCTCTATCTAATATAGAACTGGTATAGTCAGACTGAAAACAAAACATTGATGAAACGTAGCTTAATAGAATGGTTTATTTGAGTCTCAAAAGTTTATTCTGTCTCAAATGACAGAAAAAAAGATTTTAAATCACCTGAAGTGAAATTAATATAATAGATGTAATATTTGTAATATTAAACAAGAATGTATTGCAAAAAATATCCATATTTCTCTCCTTAAGAAAAGCAAACAGATATTACCTCTTTGAGAAGTGGCTGATAGTAATATGATGTGGTAAGCTCAGAAACCTGTGATTTTCAGCAAAACAGGACGCCTTGTTAAATTTGCAGTCTGATAACTAATGACCTGCAATAGTCTCTAGATTAATGACCTGTGCCTAAGAGCATGTCAGCAGAAAAACATGAATTTAAATGACATTTAATGTGATATGCATCATTTCATGTTCATAATATAAAGCATCATTCAGCAGTTGATTAATGATCGTATGGAGTAAAAACGTATGGAGTAAAAAACCTCGACACAGCTGTCTGTGCTGCTACAGAGGTCACATGCTGTGCTCTCGACCTGAAATATCTGACGGTCGCAGGAAAGCTGCTTTTATATTGATACTGATATTATAGGGCCATCTGCGAGAGATGAGTTATGAATGATATTTCTGATTTATTTTTGAAATTTTAGCTTTGTAAAATTCCATATACACAATTATAAAAACACATACAAGTGATGAATAACTAATAATACAAAAAATATAAAAGGCAACACAAACAAACATGTCTTTTTTTTGGTGTTAGTTTTACTCAGAGGAAGAGTAAAGCCTCTGATCTTGTCAAACTGACCAATCTGAATGGATATTCAAATGACGCCACATTCAGCCACGTTTTGGAGGGAAGCAAATTAGGTTACATGAAGGTTGAATTCAAATCGGACACAAGCATCCTATTTATCCACTGAAACCAACGAGCGTTCAGAATCACATTAGTGTGTTATCAAGTCTGCTGCATTCACAGATATACAGTAATCCAGATATATTTTAAAACATTGTTTTCATTTAAAAAAGCTCTCTGGCGTTTTCCAAATTTTGCTTATCCACACTGAAATGTCGGGAAAACACTTCAATAATCATACTGCACTTGTAAAATGAAAGTTGGCTTTGATTTTATCCAATTCATGAAGGAGCTGTAAATTGTATGCTTTTGCAATACTATCTTATTTTGTATATGCAGCTTAGTAGAAAAAAAAATCCTTAATTTCAACAAATTTACTGTTAATAAAGAAACTGCATCTATTGCACCCCCCATATTATTCTCTAAAAGAAAATCATATTTTCCCTCATACAATTTCAGGAATCATGATGTGTTTTCTATAAGCTGTTTAGAATCAGTATACTACAAACCTACAGATATACTTACTGATATAAATATTATAATTATTAGAGTACTTCTTTATTGCACACTGCTCATTTCTTAACATTAAGCCTAAAATGTGTTTTAATATCACTGTATCACCAATATCCATTGAGTACGAAATTAGTTGTTCCAATTTAGCATACCAAAGATACAATTGCTGCGTATTTATATTAAGTACATACAATTGTAAATGTATTTGTTGTATATATAGCATGAAATAAATATATTTCAAATACATTTTGTTATATTTACTTTTCGCTAGGGAAGATTCACGGATGATTCACTCTTTTGAATCAGTTCTTCCATATCTAATCGGTCAAACAGGTTTGCAAACAAAGTGCGATTCATTCGGACAGTTCAATCACATACTGAATTGTTTGCAGCGACTCACAGCAAAAACAAAAAGAGCGCTGGATGAGGTGAATAATTTAGTGATTCATAAGTACCGATTACCGCTGTCATGTGAAATCCAACAGTGTAAATCTCACTAAATATGAAAAAGTCATGCAATGGATGCAGTTCAGGATTTCTGAGGTTTATTATCCATAATCAAAAACCGATGAGGCCTCTATTAGTGACATCAGGCTCTCTGTTTCTATCGATGACAGCTTCTCATGGCAGTAACAACCATTTTTCAGATCAGATAACCAAGTACACGCACTACAAGAGGCGTATTCTATACTTTGATGATCATTATATTCCTACTGTGTCTCAGGTATGATCCTCTTTGAAGTTCTGCAGATGAAAGTTTGCAGACAGGAGGAGCTTTTTGTTGTCTTGTCTCTAGATAAATGGGAGGCAGAGAGTACAAAGGCGATGTTTGTGGAGACCCAAAGTCAAGAGATTTGTGTTCGTGGGAAGAATATAAGCGTCTCATCCAAGGTAACTTTCAAGGAGTGTGCATATCAAAGTCGTCTCTCTGCATCAAAGCCACTCCTTTGACATGTCTAACTAAACACTGCAGATTTGTGTGCGTTAATGTTCTGTGCTAGTGTAGATAAAATAATAACGCTGATTGATGTATTACATCACAGACACTTTTAGAAGATATCACCAAGCTTCAAGGTAGGAAGAATAATCACAGCACTCGACAGATTGAATGTGCTCTTTCTTTGCCCAAGGATGGATTGCTTATTTAGCCTCTGAAATGTGTAATGGACAGGCTTTTTTTATATAATCATAAAAATCATTCTATGACACAGACTAAGATTTTAGGATTGAAATGGTGACTTATTTGAGGTTTTTATCAGTATTAAAATAAATAAAATGTACTACTGCTGCTACTAAAATTGTTTATAAAAGTTAATTTTATTATATAAAATTATTAGAATAGAAAAAAATACAAAATAACCAAATATATTTTCTTTAAGGTCTCAAGAAGTATGAATTATCATATATAATCATATATTGTAATGAAGACAAGAAGGCTTTTATTAAGCAACGTGGTCAAACAGGAAATGGTCAGATCAACAGCAGACAGGAATGACAGGACAGGCAGAATCGTGGCCGTTAGACGGGCTATAGGTCGAAACAGGCAGCATACAATCACAGTTCAGTAAAAAACAAAGCAATGGTCAAAGGGCAGGCAGATAAACAATCACGAAAGGCAGAAAACAGGCAGGGTAGTAACCGGAAGACAAGACAGGATAATAATGCTCAGAAATGCTATCACATGGAGTAACAAGACCTCGGGAGCTTAAATAGTCAACCTGATAAGTTGCAGCTAGTGATGTGATCAGTGATTAGTTACAGGGCTTCTGGGAAGTGTAGTCTGCATGAATGAGTGTGTAGAGCTGAGTCCATGGTGAAGTACTGGTTATAGTGGGCACTACAGCTGACGATCGTTACATATATATTGATTTGAATTTATTAGTTGGATAAACCCCTTGAGACGTATCATCTCGTTTTCAAGGGGGTCCTAACATACAACGTAACACAATCACAACATTGTAACATTTAACAAAATTACAATTAACAATACATCAACAAAAAACAAACAATAATAAAAATATTACACCACCAAATTACCAAAATAAACAGATAAATACACAACAAAATCTACTGATCAACGAATACAACTGTAAATTAACAAATACCAGTGTAAATAAATATAAGCATAATCAACATAAACATAACCGAAATAACAGTGACAGTTTTAATGATAACATGTACAGAGCCTAATAATTGCATTTTTTTTAGGCTAAAAGATTTTCTAAAAAATTGTCAAATTATTTGATTAAAAAATGATTTTACTATAAATAAAAATGACATTCAAAGCAGTTTAGATTTGTTTTTGAACAATAAATTCAATTGAGAAAAACTTTTTGCCTCTAATCAGTCAGGACAGTATCGGTCTCAATGATTGGACATTTATTCGGGTGTTTCGAGTGACTTATGTTTGTAATTGGCTTGGATAATTAAAAATATTTGTGTTGTCTTCACAAGAGCTGAAATGAGCTCAACCTGAATGAATAATGCAAGTCAGGTCACGCATAAATTAAATTGTTTCAAAGTCCTGTCTGAAGAGACTCGATATGTTAACTTTACTTTAATTGCTTTGTATTGGCTCAGGAAATGGTGAGTCTTGGGTTCGGCAGCCTTTGCCACAGTTAAAACTGAAGATCTCTGTGGTTTGGAGAACATGCCTGTTGCATGAAGAGTGGGGAACAGATCATGCTCTGACACAAAAAGCAGCCTGGCTTTTTAATGACAGCATGAAAAAAGAAAGCCGCCCCAAGGGCTTAAATCATTAAATTTCAGTGGTAACAAATTATAGGATTTCTGTAGCTTTATCGTTTAAAAAAAGGATGAAAGTTCCGGCACTGGCAAACCACCACTCTTAACAGACCTCCCATTCTGAGATTACTTGCATATGAGTCACATATAAAGAGAAATCCTAATCTTTATTACTAAAACATTCCCTAAATAGCATTTTACTGGTGACAGATTTCACAGTACTTTTGAAAAAATCTGATTTCCTTACATAAAGCGTCCTGTATTTTAGTTTAGAATGGCATACAACCATATTAATCTATTTCAGTTTATACTGTTATGTGCACTAAACTATAGTTCCCTTTCAAGAGGGAACCTGAGCTGCGTCAGAGCGCTTATGGAACCTCCTCCGCGGGAACCGGTGTCTGAAACACATATCCAATCTTGGCAATATCATTTTGACCAGTGACAGCCAATGACATCATAACAATGCGACCCACATATATATAATTCGCTGTCGTGTATTTGGCCTTAGCATCCCCAGTATGTGGGTATTTGGCACCTAGTGAAGACTCGCCATCAGATAGATGGCCTCTCTGAAGGTGAGCCCCAACAGTGTGGGTCCTGTATTTACCACATAGAACTGGCTACCAGGCCACCCTGAAAGCTAGTCCCCAGCGGTGTTGGGTTTTCTGGTAGAGGTGAATGGGTTTGCGTCAGATTGCACGCCTCTCTGAGGGCGAATCCTAAGCAATGTGGGTATTTATCAGCCGGCAATTGCTTGTTTTCAGTTTGCTGGACTTAGCAGGCTGCTCTGAGAAGTAGCAGACCTCGCTGTGGGCGAGCCCAAGGTTGCAGGCTTTGGACAGCTTGTTAGCCTGAGCAGGCCTCCCTGAGAAGCAGCCCCTAAAAACAGGGTGGATGGCAGCTAGCAATTACTACATTTTGCCATTGAGATGTTTGGCCTTAGTAGACTCCTCTGAAGGTGAATTCCCTCACTGGTTACTTCTCTTTCAGTCAAGATTCGATACCACATAGGTGCTTTGTAGATCCTAGGATCGAGCAGAGTAACTCCCCTCGCTTCCAAGAGTCGATAGCACTTTGCTGATTTCTGCTCTCCAGGATGCCCATCTCTAAGATTCGGTCTGAGTTGGTCTACTGCCCTTTCTACAGTCCCTTTTTCTAGACTTCTGTGTCTAGAGACTCTTTCTGAGGAAGGTTGAGACAGGTTGTTGGCAGAGTGTGTTACTAGTACAGCTAGAAGCCGGGTCAGCCTCCCTGGTGGTATTCAGGGTTGACTTTGTTCCCCTGAGAAGGCCTTCGGCCCCCCTAGCTACGCTCCCTTAAAGGAACCCCTTCTGTTGAAGTTGTTGGTTCCAGGCCTTTTTGCAGCCTTGGCAGGCCTTCATATGTAAGATGTGGAGACCGCTTTGAGGCTTATAGCTGAGGCTTTGACCGCTGGGAGCGCTGTCACTGACAGCCCAGTTGTGACCCATAGGGTGAGTGGGTCTGGCGTTTCATTTGAATTTGCCTGATTCTGTCAGTAGTCACTGCCATACGTTGGCATGCACTCCCCTCAGCATGACGGCGTGGGTACATCATTCCCCTAGCGCTCTGACGCAGCTCGAGTTCCCTTTCGAAAGGGAATGTCTCAGGTTACGCATGTAACCATAGTTCCCTGAGAACAGGGAACGAGTCGCTGTGTCTCTTAGCCATGGCCTGCTTACAGTCCCTTATATACATGTGGGTCGCATTATCATGGGTTGTCGCAGGTCAATATGACATTGCCAAGAATGGATATGTGTATATTTAGACACTGGTTCCCATAGCGTTCTGACGCAGCATCTCGTTCATTGTATTCTCAGGGAACCATGGTTACATGTGTAACCTGAGAATTTTTTTTTTTTTGCATATACACATGCGTACACACATTCGTATCAGAAAAAAAATGCTATTTACACTGTGATAAATGCTTTGAATATTTTTAAAGCAATACTTGAGGATGAACACTGACCTCATATTTTAGGAAGTTTAGTATAGCATTCTTATTAAACCATGATGCGTGATGCTTCCATAATTTACGCTTCTTTGAAATACTGCTAATTATCTACTGTCCCTCTGCCTGCAACTTGTCCATAATTGTAATTATACATAGCAGAATACTGTCAACTTGAAAATGAATTACCCACAAATGTAATTACACAGGGGATAATACAGTTGATAGAGTTTAATTTTAAAGCTCCATCTGTGGAAGCAGGCCATTCCCACTTCACTTTTTGTATTTATGTGTATGAACTTTGTGTGGAAATTAAAAAGCATAGAGATGAAGTTGTTCATTTATCATGAGAGGTGTGCTAAAACATGAACGCATCAGGGAAGTGCATTCTAATACAATTTTGTAGGCAACATGAAGTGTAAATGCATATATTCTATTTATTTATGCATATAAAGGAAACTAAGAGAAGGAAAACTTTAATCACAAAGATTAAAATACACATTTAAAAAAAAAAAAAACATTTTTGTAGTCATTGCCCCTACCCCTAAACCTTACCCTACTGTATATTAAGTGCACATACTGTAAAATAAAGCGCAACCGAAATATAAGTAAAATGTAAGTAATATTTAAATGCTACTATGAATGAATTATTTACATTTAAATACATTAAACTCTTAGGAAAAAAAGGTTCTTTATAGAACTTTAAAGGGATATATCAAGCGCTTCATATATAGAACCTTTTAGGTGTTCCCATGGGATCACTTTATGGATTTAGTTTTTAAAATTAAATACATTTTCACATTTAGTCATAATTCTCCTTATATCGAACCTGTTTGGCAGGCTGCTTTAAAATTGAGTAAAGAGAACCCCACTGAACATTTATTTTCTTCTAAGAGTGGATAAGTACAAATATAATAACTAGATTTTTTTTTTTTAAGAAAATGTTAGTGGTATACTTGCCTCCATAAGGTGCTGTGGTTGCTAGGGCATTATACGGTTGCTAGGTCATTGCAAGAGTGTTACTAAGATGTTCTGAGCTGTCACCAAAGCATTGCTAGGGATGTCTTGGGTGGTTTCTTACTACCCCAAGGCAAAAGAATCCACCCTCAAGTCTTTGATATTAGTCCACAAATATTTTCTATGGATTAAATTAAAGAGCCACAGCAAGCATTGCTAATGCATATTTTTTTCTTGAATTATTTGATCTCTAATCAAACACCCACTGATGTGTATCATAGACATATCAGCCTAGATTTCACGTCTTTGAACAAGATAAAACTGGACATTTTTCCACATTTGTTTGTGCTCGATTTGTCTTGTACTCTGATTATGAGCTCTGATCAAACTCCTCGTGTCAGAACACATCATGTCCTACAGAAGATGCCATCCGCAAAACAGCATTCGAATCCCTGGTAGATCAACATAGAACTGGATGAGCGGGTGGTAATTTCATGATTTCATGATGTACCACAAAATTTACAGTTCTATTCCCTCAGCTCTCTGACTATTAATTCTTTAAGTGGCTCCATATAAAGAAATTAGCGGGAGACATCCCTTCATTTCCTGACCCGAGGCTTACAATTATGTCTTTATTTTTATATCCAAATTATAGAGACGAGCAATTATTCGTGGCATAAAAATTCACCAAATCCACAGACGTTCTTGGCTGCCCTGAAGAATTAATTTCACACATAGAGGCAAACATTCTCTTCTGCGGTATGGCTTGCCAGTATACATTCTCGTAGGCTGCAGAATAATGAAAATGAATTGGAAACCATATTATAACACTGAAATTCATATCCAGCTCTCTCAGCCTGTTACTGAGGCTATAAAGAATCCAATTTGCTGAAGGGCTAATAGAGAGCAAGGCAAAGGCCCTGCACAATGGGGTATCTGTGTGTTCATTCATATCTATCGGCTGTCACTGCATTGGTCTCGCTCCGTCAAAACCGTGGAAGCCTGCAAAACACCCTGCTGTGCCATATAAATCTCTTCAAATAAACACAAAACACAAATGTCTATAATTTTGGGGGTAATCCGTGTTTAATCTCAAAGCAGCCATGTGCAATTTTATGATTTCAAAAAGCTTTCTCTTACTACTTCTTACTTAATATGCATGAGGCCTGATTCACACCAGGGTCAAACAGTGGTAAGAGACGCAACAACGTAATGCGTGTCACACTGTACAAAAAAAATAATATATATAAATATATATATATATAGCCATGAACCAAGCCAACCAGCTATGAGATGAATTACAACATTACCAACTTTTATCTCAAGCAAAAGTTGCTTACAAAACATACAAGACTATTTACTTAACAATTTTAGCGAAAGAAAGAACCACAATCCCATGAAGCTTTGCAAACAACAATCAAATAAAAATACAAAAGTTTTTGATTATTTAAAATTATTGCAATAATTTCAATAAGTTGAATGAAAAAATAATAGATATTACAATAATAAAACCGCTCAAATATTACAAAATGAGACAAAGTGTATAAATCACTTGAGGAGTTCATTTACAAAAACAGATAACACCTTTTTTATTAATTATCAATTTTTTTTGTGTGCATTCCAAGTAATATCAATCAAACTACAATTGGGTTGTTTTGAGTAATAAAAATTTCAAAAACTACAAGTAACTTACAAAATTAAAGTTGAAAGTATGTTTTTTTTTTTGTTGTTTTTTTTGTAAAAGCAGATAACGCCACATTTCATGTTTCAGAGTTAAACCAAACCAATTAATTACAAAAAAGTATTTAATTACAAAAAGTTCTATTTTATTTTGTTGAAATGTTTTTATTTGATTAGTATGTTGCACTTTTCATATTTATTTTGAATTTTTAAAATGAAACGACATTAAATGTTCATTCCCTGTCTTTAAGTATCTGTAACAAAATAAACATGACTTAATATAAACTTAATAAGTTAACTTAATATTATCTCATAATAACCTACAGTTAAAATGTCACATTTGTACACTAGATGAATATCAATAAACAAATCTATTGTTAGTATCTCATGTATTAAATACTTTACATATAAATCCTATGAACATTCTTGAAATAGCTTGTATTATATCTAACAAAAGAAAATTGCACTACAAAAACTGTATAAACTATGACTCTAATCCATTGTTAACCATATGGATCCTGACTTCGACACCTGGAAAAGTGTAGTTTCCTGGTCAATGACGTCACCCGCCTGTGACGTTGTGTCACGCCATTGGACTGATTTTACACGCGCTTCACCGCATTCAGAGGCGTTCTCACAGCGTCAAAACTGACGCAGCGCCAGTTCCCTTGAAAGGGAACATAATTTTTAAAAACACATTACATAAGTTTAAGTGTTGTGCAATATAATTTTTAATGCGTTTAAAGTTTTGATCTATGATCGTTATTTTTTTTAATACGCTTTTAAATTTTTGATTCACGCTTATTATAATTTGATCCGTGACCACATTGTTTGCTATTCTGTTCATTTGACATTATTATTTTCATTTTGCGCAATATATTGTTACATGAGTTTTTACATTTTGAAATCACGCTTATTATTTTTTGATCTGTTACGGCAGTATATATGGCGGGAATTTGTTCATATAGTAAAGTGTTACCAAATATTTCCCATAAACGTCTAAAGCAAAAATCGGTCGGAAAAGTTTTTTGCCTCTTATCTCGATTACGTGCGGCATGAACGCATTAACCTGCTTTCTGACGGCTTATCGAAGAGCACATGTGTGATGCATGACAGAAACGCATCTTTAGTGCAGATTTAAACGCATCCAGACAGAGAGAGCGTTTTGCAGGAAAGGAAGAAGGAAATATCACAAACGTAAACTCTTTCAAGACCCAGAAAATTGTAAAAATGTGTTCTCATCTCTCGTGCAGCAGAAGTAGAAGTGCTTCAGTCAAAACGCTGCATCTGTGACTGCATGAGAGGATAATATATGAACCGTAAGTTTCCCGCTGACATGTTGCAAGCTTTATTTAACATCACAACTGACATAACATATGGAATACTCCGAGTCAGATACGGAAAGGATTATTCTTTGACGTCACTAAAGGGATGTAAACGTGGTTTACTTGCGTTGTCAGTTCATTGGTTTGCATGTAAACAGGGAAAACTGGTTATTTCATTAAGGTGATGTTGTGAGTTACTGGTGTGCATGTAAATGTGCTCAGTGTTTACCAAGCTTGATGACTGATGAAAATAATTCAGTTGAACATCAGTTCACAAAAAAAAAAAAAATATGTTGTTTGAATTGTTACTGCCTTTAGTTATTATTTTGAAATAAAAGTAAAAATGTGTAACAGAAACTTGATGAGATTTACCTGGTTTTAATAAATAGAACATAAATTAGTGTAAAAATACAAAATAGAATCATTTGGTCTTTATGTAATGGTGTGTGTGTATATATGTAGTATTAATAAAAACAAAACATACTTTCAGATAGTAATTAATCTATATGGAAATGATTCACAAACCCTAAACTGTAGCTCTAACCTGCTTAAATCTTCTGGATTTCGTCACTGTGTGTAAACCAAACTCCAGATGTCTTATTTCAAACAATGCGTTGTTTGCTCCAGTATTTCATGCCTATGTTGCAAAATTGTGTGTTGATAAATAGCTTTATAGTGTGTTTTCACATATTTTCATGAGTTCAGCACATAAGATGTCCATAAACAGAACTGTATATTCTGCTTTATGTTGGTGAAACACAAATTCTGATCACCAAGTCTTTGTACATTTCTGTTATTTTTATGCAGTTTTCTCTGTAAGCGTTCTCCTGTGCCGCTGTGACTTCTTTGTTTGGTTCTGTTCATTTGTTTCAGATCAACTCTGTCCTAAATGGCACGTTATAAGAAAAATGGCTGGTTTCTCAGAAGACAAGATGATAAGAAAAAAGAAAAATGTGTCAAA